>CM060967.1:60402926-60840426 GCA_030765045.1 Tenodera sinensis | reverse complement strand
CCAGAAGTAAATTAAAATTTGCTCATTCCTGAGCCTCTTCTTTCCCATACATTGAATAAATGCATTGCAATCGTTATTTGAGGCTGAAAAATCGATTGATGTAGACGGTACTTCAAGGAAGACTCATTTTATCCACTATATTAAGTAAATCGTTTAATTTAAAGCATTTAAATAAGCAAATTAAAATAAAAGAACTAATGGCAATGCTTATGTCCTACAAAACAAATATATCCTTTAATTCATGTGAACTGCTTTGAAAAATCATTTTTGCACTTTTATAATTATATAATTGCGCCAAACATTGCTTTAAATGAATTTAATCTTGTTTATAATACAACCTAAGGAAAAGCAAATAGGCTAAATCAGTCTTTTTTAAGCTTTAAGATTATTTGTAAAATTTTGGGTTATTTTGAATACGAGTTTATAAAAAGCTGCAAATTTTATTAATATTGCGCTCATTATAACTTTTGCCAATGTTGGCTACAGTAGATTTCGTTTTAGAGATTTATTATAGCAAATTTTGTGTTTAATTTGTACAAAATCTTGGTTTTTCTATCGCTTTATTAACTTGTTTTATATACTGAGTATGACAAACCAAGATACGAAAGATCAAACTTATCAGCTTCAGCAGCAATAGCTTTGCTCTGTATGAAATACTATTACACGTAATGTAACTTCAGTAGTTAATTCAATCTAATAGTGTAAATAAACAATTCATTCGGTGAGGAAATAGCTAACTACATACCCCTAAACATAAAGCAAGCGCACGTATGTTCGCTGGTTTAGCTGCGCAACGCACTCAATATATTGCTAACCTACCTGCTAGAAACAGATATGCGGTTTCAGTTGACCAAACGGAGAAAACGATAGAATCTTCTTAGTCACCTCCGTTCATGAACATTAGCAACCGGAAATTCAAGGCTCACACAACGCGGGCTTTTTACCAAAGCGCAAATTCCCTATGATGTGGTATTACCCGCCCCTCACTTCCGCTATCCTACGCGGAATGCTGTTTTCAGGTGATTTCTGCTCCGGCTGCCCTGGCATCTGATCTTAATTTCTGAGTACGCGTGGGTGTTTGCGAATAAAACCAGAATTCTCGTCGAAACACTTATTCTCACCAAAATATAAATGCGTGAGATTTGCCGATCGCTATTAGCAACGTTAAGTCGTTACTGTGTCTTTACTAAGACCGAAGATTGTTGCTGTTAAATCTAATGTGTCCTCACGCTCGAGGATCCGGAATACAAGTCCCATGACTGAAGTGCTCGCTCGCTCGCCCGTTCCGTTCAGGTTCTGGAGGGCCAGTCTGAACGACACGCTCTCTCCGGGTTCTGGCAGGCAAGAGTCTGTGCGTCATTTGTGCGTTCATCCCCTTAAATTCCCCTAAGACGGGTTTCGAAGAAACGACCATCCCTTGTTTTCCTGCTCAACATCGGCACAGAGCGATTTCCAGGGAAACTGGTCTTACCAGGCCTCGCTTGACTACCTGAAGCTCGCCCCTAATGACTTGTCTGTAACATTTCGTGCCTTTTGACAATTTTAACCACAAATACTCTCCCAGATCTCGTACCTTTATACATGTGACGATTTTAACATTTTCTGATTATTTAATTCCGCCATGTGATGCAGTATTACATCCATAATTATGGCATTCACAATTTCGGCTTCACCTATATTAAAGTTTATACAATTACTTAATTTTATGGCAATCAAAAGTAAATCAAAAGCAATGGCATTCATAGGTAAATATGGAATAAGAACTAAAATTTTTTGGAAAATAAAATAGTGGAACAAGTAACACACTTTAAGTATTTGGGGTGCGATATTACATACAAAGAGGATAAAGATATAGAAAACAAAATATGCAAATTCCAGGCTATATGTGGAACCATTAAAAGAACTTTAGGCCGGAAAACAAGAAAAGACTCTAAACTTAAATTATATAAAACATTGGCTGTTCCTTCCTATGGAAGTGAAAGTTGGATAATAAAAGCAAAGGATAGTAGTAGAATACAGGCAGCGGAAATGTTATTTCTGCGGAATGTGCAGGGATGCACAAGAGCAGATAGAATAAGTAATGAGTCAATAAGAGAAGAACTAAATATTTATAAATTAGAAGACAAAATTAAAACAAATAACAAGAAATGTACAGAACATTTAATGACGATGAGTGAAGAAAGGATACCTAAGAGGACCTTTCTATATAACCCAAGAGGAGCACGAGATGTTGGCCGACCTCGCAGAAGATGGACTCCACTGATGACTTCGCCGGAACGGGCTGCATAGCCTAAACCATGTAGAAGAAGAAGAAGAAGAAGAAGAAGAAGAAGAAGAAGAAGAAGAAGAAGAAGAAGAAGAAGAAGAAGAAGAAGACTATTTTATGTTTGTGCTCCAACGATATAGTTGGATTCCATTCATCCGCCATAATTTGTATACAGAAATATAGAACGTTAAACATAGAATTGGTTACTCTGCTGTAGAGAAAAGCACAACTGACTTGTCCTAAGTGACACATTTTAATTTGCTTCAGTTTATGGCACATATTACTGCACCAGAACCCTTTTAGCTCTAATTTAAATTCTAAAACACGCTCTTTTCTTCTTCTTCTTCTTCTTCTTCTTCTTCTTCTTCACTAAAACGCTAGGCTATAAAGCCTATTCCTCCGTAAGAATGTTTCCACCTTGCACTTGATCTATGGACTATGGTCGAACGTTGACATTCTGGTTTGCATTGAAGTCTTTCTGGCTTTTTATATTTGGAACCACTGCGATTTGATGCTGTCAGTATTTTACGTAAGGATGTTTCCACCTTGCACTTGATCTATGGTCGAAAGTTGACCTTCTGCTTTGCATTGAAGTCTTTCTGACTTTCTATATTTGGAACCACTGCGATTTTAAGATGTGAGTATTTTCTTCTAATTTAAATATTATGATAAATAACACCAGTGAGATCAATATCACTTCCCAGTTATCTTTTCTGTCACTTTATTTTTCTTCTAAAACCGAATCACGGATTTGATGCTCTTAGTATTTTCTTCTAATTTAAATAACATGACAAACGATACCAGTAAGACAAATATAAATTTCCAGTTACCGTTTCTGTCACTTTATTTTTCTTTTAAAACCGAATCACAAACTCAAGGTTCTGTTTTATCGTTAACATAACCTACAATTCGTTATGATCTTGCAAATCATAGCTTTTGTGTCCTATCGTAACCTTGTTACACACTTCACTGTCTTTCTACTCTGTCTCACAAACAGTTGGCTTCAACGATACACTCACTAAAAGCTCTCTCGCACAACAATTAACTCTAATGTGACGATTAAAGCTGTCTCTGACGACACACATTCAAACTCTCTAAACGCTGATTGTACATAACACATACCTACTGCTCCTTGTTCCGGCCTACCAATTGTTATCCTAGTTTATCAACCACGCATAGGCTAGCAACATCGTGGTGTGAGGTAGCTTGACTTTGAGCGTCTCTTTCACTTTCGGCCGGCATTACCATTTTTAACTCTTCACATATTTGTGCACTAGCGGATAAACCTTCCATGTATGTCCCGATATTCTCACATCTGAGAAACTTTGTTTCGGGTGTTTCTTTCTTCTTTTGTGAGTTATACTGAGGATTCAAGTTTCAGTTCAATTGTAATACGAGGGATGCCAAGACTTTAAAAATTCGGATAGTTCTATTTTTTGTTTTAAAGTTTCTTGAAATTCTCTGTATAAACTACATATGTTTGATGTTATTCAGCTTCTACTCTGCATCTTTCTCTTATTCATAAGAAATCCAGCGCCTAGATTCTTAGAACTATAAATGCTAATACATCTACCCTCTAATTAAAATTATTATCTAAGTCATTCCAAGCTCGATTTTGAAATAGCAAAAATAGCGAATAACACGCTTATTTATTCCCATTCCGATACTGGGAATGCTTTTGGCTTAATTAACCGCGGGGATAAATTAATTCTACAAGTACAAAAATTCTCCCGTCTTCATTTTTCCAACCCCTCTTCAACAGCATTTTCATTTTCACCAGTCCACTCTCTGCTTTGCCGTTTAATTCCTTGAAAACTTTATCGTGCGTAGTAGCTTATACGTATATTGAAACGCATGAAACATTTTAATTCTCTGATCATTTTAAAGCTTTAATATTTACTGAAAATGTTATCACTACAGTCCTTCAACTTATCATTAACCAGAATTCAAATATGCAGATATGAAATTCAGGTGTGAAATATGAAAATGACGGATTTCAATAATAGATGTACTGGAAAATATTAGAATTTTACATATTCTCACCTATAACTGTACATATACCTTTCCTTAAATAAGAATGGAAAACAAAACAAATATAGAGTTATACCAAATAGGCTCAACCAGAGCAAAGCAAACAGGGACAACTTTAATCACAGTGTACAAACTCGTTTTATGTTGATGCATGATCAACATTACTTTACGATATGCTAATTATACAAACCAAATAAGCTTCCAGCCAAATGCCTTAATGTCATCTTGTAAGGTCATACGACCGGCAAAGCAACACTTAAAGGCTAATGTTTCTAAAGAAGATTAATATCATTACTTAAGTATTTCTATGTACAAAAAATAATAAGTAAAAATTCTAATAATAAGAGGTAGGTACTTAAATTTCCTTTTTTTGCCCGCACGCAAAACAGGTGTCGTCGTTGAAAATTCGAACCAAGACAATTAGTCATTATCATTGCTAGCCTTCTTTCCTTCATAGCTTTAGTTGGTGAGTTCATGATTCTTTAACAATAAAATTTCAATGTAAATGCAATACTCTGTGATAAGAACAATAACTTTGAGGGCTAAGGGAATCACAACATGAAGGACAAGAATATTAGGTGCATGATACAGTGTTCGAATGTGATCTAATTAATTGTTGCTAGAAACGTTGTATTATCTCGTTATGTTAATTTGTACAGCTACGAATATTAGTATCGCGAATATTAATATCCACGAATGCCTGAATTCTGGTTTGACTTTGAAAGATGTATTCACAAGCAAAGAGTGAGAGTCAAACGCAATCCGTTTTGGTAATATTTAACTTTCTGTGCAGCAGGTAGGGGAAGTACTGCTGCATTCCATTCCAAAAATTTCAAGATTGTATGCGAAAGAATTTGAGCTCCACGTAACCTAAAGAAAGTACCTAATAGAAAGTAAAAAGAAAGCGTTTTTGGTATATAGCAGAGGTGCCAAAAAGTGACACCATGGGGCATTCTCCTCTCCCCCGTTAACTCGCTTTGGCTTAGTGGCGTGGCCGTGCAGAGTAAAGGTAACTGACGTATCTACGTTTGAACTCCTTTCAGTTTCACAAAAGAAGAAAGTCAGTGCCGGTAGTCAACATGTCCCATAACGAATTACAACCGGAGCCCTCCCAGTGTTTTTCCTTATATGCATTACGTCACCAGCGAAGGATAACTAGAAAGGGGAAAAAGTAACCGCTCTGTTTCCCCTTAGTGACACCTCTGTTGTATGGTATTGTTTGGATTGGAAGAAATTCCTTGAAATCTCTGCCTTGTACCCTTCATTTTAGCCTTCATCTCTTTTGGTTTTTGAGATGTGCTGCTCAATGACGCCGGTCCCCACGGCCACACTCACTAAAGCATCTAGCTTTGGTGCTTCATGGCTGGGGATTATGGATTTGAGTCTCACCTCTGCATAAGTATTAGTGATTTGTATGTTTCTACCAGAAAAAAAGGAAAAACCGAGAAAAATAACAGACACGCGGTGAAAAATAGTAACAATTTTTAAAAATTCAAGTTATTAGAATGTTCTTCGTCACTTCAAAACATATATCGATTAGTATAATTTCGAAATATTTCTATATTAAATGCAGTGCTGTTAAAAGAAAAGAAAATATTCTGTGCAACACCTTCCTTACCCACAGTATTTTACTTTTTGCGTGTCTTTCTACATATTATTCTTATAAAACATACTTTCTATTAATCGAAATAAATATTTGTTAAAATAGTTCTATTGTACATTTTGTTTTAGATTTAAAAAGAATAAAGTAGTTTGAAAAATAATCAGATCTTTAAAACCATGGTAGCTGTGAACTCTAGGATCTTTCCGTGACGTTGTTAGAAACAACTGAATCTTGACAGACTTAAAAAATAGCAGAACTGTGTTAAATGTGTAGAAAAAACCGAATATCTGAGAATTGATTAATGTGACAAATAATAATCACAATTTTTGTGCTTTTAACGTTCTACATTCTTCATGTAGTAAACCTTTGTCTATCTCTTATAATCTGTCAGCTATACAAAATTACGCACAGTTAATTCAGTTCGAAAAGGACTTCAAAGGCTACTCATAGAAAATTCAAAACATTCGTTTTATTTGCTTGCCAATATCCGAAGCATGCAGTATTTTAACAAAGATTCTTAAGCTTTGTTGAGGTACTCGTAATAAAATATATAAGTCTTTAAAGTAGTGTTGTTTGGATTGGAGGAAATACTGAGAATCACTGTCTTGTGTCCCTAAAAGACGCCTGTATCTTGTAATCAGTTTGGCATTTATCTGATTTAGTTTTTTAATATGCTGTTCATGAATAGACACGAAGTTATTTTTGCTTCAGGGAACCTCAGAACACATGCTTGTGGTAATATTTTGAAATCTAACTTCTGAGCAAATGCAGTATGTCTTAAACCAAAAGAAAGAAACCCCAGCACTTGTTAGGAAACATCAATTTTGCTATGAGAAACAATACGTAATTGTAAAATGATTTTTCTGATCAGTAATAAATCACACACTTGACAAGAGAACCCTTGATATAATTTTCAATGAAGGTAGGCTCCTCGACACATGTAATCATTTCTTGTATGTGATTCAGTTTTGGGCCATGCACAGGTGCAACCTGAGATTTACAAAAACGCATGCGCCGTGAGCATCAAGCAGCCGTGACGAACCTGTGACGAGGTGCCCAGCCGCTGTTATTTGGTAGCTAATTCGCCCTGACTAATCACCAGTTGGGGGAAGGAGGGGACGAAACCAAGCGGCTTGATTGGGTGAAGACAAAAGGCTCCAACCCGGCATTAAGTTTAGTGGTTGGGGTCTGGAACACTGACATTCCCATAACGTTTTTTACTCATTTGCTTCAGGCTAAATACAGCCAGGCATCGAACCAAGAACTTGCTTGTACTTGAAAGCAGTCAACCACTCTGAAATTACAATATACGTCTTGCAAATATGATTAAATGTTCTTCAAAACACTAAAGGTTCAATCAACAAATGTTCATAACCTTTTTACCACACTATTTCTTCTTTCTAGACTCCAAAAATGTTTCTTCTATGTACTCAAAATTGTTATCCCTGAGGTGTAGTAAAATATTTGCAGCATGAACAAGAAATATCTTTGTTACTTTTAAACTTTATTTGAATTACCAAGTATTTATCAACTGAGTCTCATTTATAAGCTTTAAGAGAATTATTTTTTTTTAATCGATATCACGCTTAAGTTATGTTTAAGTAGAAAGGTTTGTAGTTACATTTTAGTTTATAAATTAATGTTTCACATTTTGTATTATTAAAGTTAGGATTCAAAACAATAGATCAAATTTTCTTCCAGTTGATACTGAAATTATAACCAGGTAAATAAATAATTTTATAAAGAAATGGTGGCGAGAAAGATAAATAAATGCAAAAAACAATCACAATGTACACACCCTGTTTCGCCACGTATGCGGGATAAGCTCACGTGGCAGTAACTAGGCAGTTTCCATTCTTTCCGACACGCCTCATGGCTTTGCCAAGCAGTAGATCAGAGGGATTTAAGTTAATAATCAAGCGTGTATTTACAAAACAGGTATCTTTCTCTACCTTCGAGTTTTACGATGGCAAAGAAGTATTTACTGTGATCGATTATCGTCAGCCGCAGCGCTTAAAGACCGTGTTCGAGTTATACAGAATATAAATTTATCGATCATCGGTAGGAAACTTTTCGCGTAGTTTTTTTCGCCGACTCGCAGCGAGCCAATATAAATGATGTGCATCCCACGCACATCCTGAGAAAAAAGATCTCATCGCTCTCCATTGGAACAGCTGGCAGCAATTCGGAGAATGAGGTTGGAGATAGCGTCAAAGGCATGTTGAGCATACCTAAACGAGTAGTACGATGTACTTTATTAATCCTTCAACATAAAAATAATTCTCTAATTTTGGAAACAATGATATTTTAAACAGCTAGATAACAAGATCTGATGTATTACCCACGACTTTCTTCATTCACTACAATTGTTACTCATGTCTATTGGCAAATTATTTGTAAAACTCTTATTTTTCCATCTACTTCCTGTTAATTACGATACATGCAGACCTAAATGATTTCATTTTACATTCTTCTACCTAATTATAAGTATGTAGGTGTCTAGAATGCCTTTGAAATGTTTAATTATCTGGTTATTATAAGCTGGTTTTTATATTGGCCACATTTGCATGGATTCATGAGAAACAAAACGTATGTGGGAAAACTATACAGTCCGAAATATTTAAACTCAAATTATCAACAGGAAATATATCATAACTAGCGTTAAACATTTTAACGGTTCTGTAAGTCCTATAAGTTTCTGTTGTTTAATTTTAAACATTTCTCAAAGACTTAAGAGAAACAGCTTACTTCACAGCTTATTCTTTGAAAGGTCAAATATGTACGTTGTTTATGCAGTATTTAGAAGAAAAGTGATATTTTAATCTTAAACAGTAGAGTCATTTTGACAAAGTGAACAGTAAAATACATTCTCTATGAAAATGGTGTGTGTGGAATTCCACAACAAAATTGACGCTCATTACTGAAGAACGCTTCAATGTTCAAAGTTCAATATTCATGAGAATTTTGATTTTGTTACACGCGCGCACCTCACACATGTTCTAAATATTGTTTGTTCTGTAGGTTAAGTAGTCTCAAAGCATATTTCCATTAGAAATATGATGTCGAGTTTTCGGGTGTAGCTAAATATCTCCTTTACCCTCACAAGTACTAAAGTAATTTTGCAGCATTGAATGCTGAAGGTAGTTATAGAATCTAAACTAAATTAACATATTTTTCATATATTCTTTCAGCTCAGAAGTTTAATTATTTTGAAGTAACTCTGCTAAAAGTAAGCTTGCGTTTATACCTATAACAGAGAGAAACTGTATGAACATTTCTGGACGTGTATAACAATTACAGACAATTTAACCATGTTTGAATGTGTTAACATGCACTATGATCCCCATCTTAATATCAAACAGCATTATGAAGCAGCACAGATAAGCGCTTGAAAACTTCTTCCCTTATGTAAAACATAAAGAAAATTCAATATTTTCAAAACAGAAATACTAAGCAAAAGAAATTCCATTTTATATCATCTATGACGTCTCAAATTTTAACAAAATCTCACCAGAATTCCCGTGTAGTGGAGAACAAGATAAGGCCTTTCATTGAGACTTGAAAGGCACTTAAAGGTTTCAAGGAAAACACCAGTTGCCCCTTAGTGCAGATTGCAATAACGCAGATAAAGGATTGACAGTCGGATGAAAAATACAAATTATGAAAATTGATGCAGCAAATTTTCTTGTTATAGTCTCCTAGTCTCCCTTAGAGTATTGCAAACATTTATATCTGGAACCAATATTCCTTTATGAAAATGTATTTAGATGAAAGACAACTGACCTTGTACGTCACCACAAAGTAAATAAAGTAATGTCATACACACAAAGACTAAGAAAACCTACTAGAAAAACAAAAACCCATGCTAAAAAGGGGTGAAAATGCTAAACCTTATTTTTGTCAAAAACTTGACCTAACGAATGTATATGGAAAAAATTGCATTAATCTACAGGAACGTTGAACCAAGAATAGCTGTAGAGAAATTGCCTGAACAAGATTACAACTCCAATTTAGGGTAATTTATCAAAAGTCAACAAATTCGTCACATAATAAAAGTTGTCCCTTCAGATTTACTTGGGATTCACTCACTTAAATGACTTCTTTAACACTATAAAGCGAAGTCTATAAGGTATTTGCATTTGCATTTCTATTTTTTCTCTCTCCAATGCTTAGCTATAATAAGTATAGGACGTGCTGTATCCACTCAGAAATGCTATAATTATCGAGATGTTTCTGGGAATAAATATTTTTGGGTTCAATGAATATAAAAACAAAGCATTTTAGAAACAAACGCGAGCGAGCGTGTACGCCTGCGCGCACGCGCGCGCGCGTGTGTGTGTTTGTGTTTGTGTGTGTGTGTGTGTGTGTGTGTGTCTGTGTCTGTGTCTGTGTCTATGTGTGCGCGCGCGTGTGTGTTTAATGGCATAACCCCAAAACGAAAGGACTGATGTGTTACATTTACATTACTTTCCCAAGTTACAATCGTTTATTTCTATTCTCTTCTACGGTCTATTCTTATAAAATTTATTTTTTTATCTGTATTACGTTAGTGGATACACACGCTTTCAGAAACGGTTTCATTACACCTTTCGTTGTAGGGACAAGGATATATAGGAGAGTGAAATGATAATTGTTTTAAAAAACGGGTCGTTGTGTGCTGCCTTTGAAACTCGATACTCTTTCCAAAATATTGAAAAAAAAATGAATAGTGATTAGCAGAAGTATTGGGAAATTCAAATCATTATGACGAATATCACTAAAATGGTTAGTGCCATGAAAAAATATACTTCATCTAAATAGTATGTTTACACGGGATCTACATTACTTGTGTCTTCCTATCTCTTATGATTACTACTAAACAAAAGTATACAAAATTCATATAAAATGCAGAGTATTTCACCGGGTATTAACATATTATTCAAGATACGCATTTTATTAGTTACACAAATATGAGATGAAAAACGGGAATGTCCGATTTGAAGATAGAGCTATCGGAGAAAACTAAAGAGCGACTGGCCGGGCTTAAGGAAGCCATAGAATAGCTCAGCGGAACGTGTTAACGCCCTGGAAGATGGAGTCGACCGCAGCACCAAAGAACTGAACTCCATAGTGGAACAAATGCTCGACGAAAACCCCAAGCTAGGTGGATATCTATGAGGGAGGCCTGCGTTCAACATTGGACGTTTTACGGCTGAAATAGTGATGCTTAAGATATATAGCAAATGACTCTTCACAATTGTCATAAAAATTTTATTTAGTTAGCGGTTTGGTTTATCTAAATAAGTATCTTCTCCCAAAAACAATATTTCACAAAAAAAGGAGCAGGGGGGGGGGGAATGGCGAGCGAAGCTCAGTCGCCCAGGTACTACAATTTTATATGAATTCCTCTTCATTCTTATAAACATTTTACATAGCTGGGATACCATAAAACGAGGAAAATACTTGCTAAAAATTGGAGAGAAAATGCAATTTGTATGCAATAAATTGTATTACGAAATTAATTATTTCCGAAATATTTACTGTTCCAGTATTTTAGCAGTATATTTGTTGAGCGCTCTTTTGTTTCTTCTAAGGCATCGTTTGGGAGGCCGAAGTTTATTAATTAACAAAGTTTTATTAAATTTGATGTCATAGGGTATATAATATCAATCCGACGTCCGCACATCTGTCCATCGAGAGCAACACCGGAAAAATTAAAAATATGTTTTTATATTTGACTTCTACTTTCTAGTGCTTTGCGAGTTGATTGCCGTGTAGTTTTATCTAATAGTTTATTGATTAATATCGTTAAAAATTTTGTGTTCACCCAAAAATGAAATTGAGTAGGGAACATTCCGAGCTGTGATTTTTTTGAAGATTTTAAACCATAATTAACGCCTAAACATGGCGAAGAACCACTTAGAAGAATATCTGATGAAGAAGCTCTATCAAAGGCAACAATTAATAATTAGTACAGCGAATCCAAAAGAGATGCTTTTTTCCTTGGTGATGAATTTTATGAAGAACGCCCAAGAACTACTGTTTTTTTATTAAAATATTACCACGTTCGTGCAATTAATTTCGGCGACATTTGGCATTGGTATGAGTCAAATCCAAAATGTTTTACATCAATCGATAGACGTGAGGAAACCTTGTCGAATGGATAACACATAAAACGACTCCCGATCAAAAACAACACAAAAACTGGACAAACTCTAAGGGGGCACTTCAAATTTGGTTTGCAATTTCATTGCTAGTGATGAATCTTGGATTTATTATAATTATCCTGGAAAGAAAAGTGTATTGGCTAAAGGGATGCTTCGAACATAACTTAAAGCCTCTAAAGGTCCGATGGATTCCCAGTGCTAGTACAAATGGTTATCAGATGTTTTCTAAAACTGGCATATTGATGCTACAGTTTTAGAAAATAAACGTTACACCTGATTGGTACAAAATGTCTGTTTACATCAAATTTTTGAAAAAGTTCGAGCAAAATGCCCATAGGTAAAAATAATGTTCATCATTACAATGCGTTGTTTTCTAACAATTGAATATCTGGATGCCCTAAAGGTCAGCGCCATGGGCCCTCCACCACATTGCCCTGACCTTACCCCTTATGCCTTTTTTATTTCCTTAATTTAAGACATCACTTTATGTTACGTGGAATCACTTTCTGTGAAGTATCTCAGGACACATCATTCCTTTAAGAAATGGTTTCATCGAATGCGAAAATGTGTTGATGTTAAAGGGGAATATTTTAAAAAACAAAATCATTTACATTTTTACTTTCTCTACTGCGTGAAGTAGGGGAAGTTTTGTATTCGATCCAAAATCTCGTGGAGATTCCACCGGAAAGATATGTCTTGAGGCCTCCTGAATAAAAATAAGTAAATAAATAAATAATTAAATAAATAAGGAAAGGAACATTTTTAGAAAAAAAAAAAGAAAAGAACTGTCCATGTGCGCATGTGTGCTTCTGTGTGTGTCTGTCTGCCAACAGCATAACTCAAAAACTCAAGTCGGTTAAAAACCAAAGTTGGTATTTAAGTGTAATACATTTCAAGGATGTAAGGATACAAGGATTTTCAAGATAGTTCGATTGTCCTAAACTACCCTTTACGTGGAACATTTTTCCGAACATTTTTATTTTCTCAGAAATAGCTCTAACGATTTTGATTATTTACGATATTTTAATTGCAAGTAAAATTTATATTTGGAATTTTGTAGCTATAGACCATTTAGTCCTGTTTACTCTTGATGACTTTTGCATAACTGGTAAACCGCAAGAGATCGGCCAAATCTTACTACACAAAAATGTAGATCTCTATAGAATACACAAGTTATGTCCAAATGCATTTTTTATGGAGTGAACCATTTCGAAGATATTTCTTGTTATCTGTGTGAGCCTTGCAATACCTTGCCTTTTCTCAAATGGAAGGTCGTTATTCACGTTTTCATCTCTTAGCGGTGAAAATAGAACGGAACTTCAAAGCTTATATATAGAGTCCAGCTTTAAAGGATTTAACATCGCTCAAATCCTATTGTATTCCCATATTCCCCTTGTACCTAAAAGAAAATTAGTGATAAGGTAATTTATACAAATATTATATCGACTAACATGCAGAAAATAGAGGGATACGTTAAATTAAGTAAAAATTGAAGCTATTAACAGTGAAGCAACAAGATTCTAAAATAAGAACAAATTAGAAACTAAAAACTTCACTTATCTTAGTATGTTGATATCCTTTTTCTATTTTTCTGACCCAGGGGTTTCAAGCTATATCCAGCTCATTCTCAAAGTCATATAAACAAAATCGTTGCCAAGCTACAATCTTTTATTTTTGTGAAAAACAATTATTCATATTCAATTTTTTATTTACCAATCTCTGAAAACAAAAATTTAAAAATACAATCCATAGATGGCAATTCAAAGTTCATGACATGGTTCCTGTTTTTTAAAATAAAAATTTTTTTCCCAAACCATTAAATCTATCGGATTACTTAACTGTTTTAATAATTTAACCTCTGAATTAATTTCATGATTAAATGACCAAAAATGATCTGCCACAGCTGATTTATCAGTTTGTTTATATTTAATATTTCTAAAATGTTCTTTTATTCTGGTTTCTAGATGACGTTTAGTTTTACCAATATAAACTTTATCACAATCTGAACAGCTAAATTGATAAATGCCAGATTTTTTATAATTTAGTATTTTATCTTTTTTTGAAAAATTAAGTAAATTTTGTATATTAAATTTATTTTGAGGGACCAAATTTATTCCATATTCTTTAAAAATCCTTGTAAATTTTTTATTAGCCCATGGATGGTAAGTAAACTTTTTAAAAATATAATTATCCTCTATTTTTTTAAGGGTTGAAACTTCTTTGACAGCTTTTTGATATTTAAATTCCCCTATCCTTTTATGTATAACATAGAAAAATAGAAAAAGGATATCAACATACTAAGATAAGTGAAGTTTTTAGTTTCTAATTTGTTCTTATTTTAGAATTTTAGAGGGATACGTGTTTGTAAAAATATTTAAAGAGTAGGGAAGCTCGTGTGAGTGTAACACATCAGATTCCTGTTTGCTTAAAAATATTTAGTGTCGCCCTCGTATACAAAAAATTTGACTGACTTAGCAGCCTCCTGTTTGCATGTCCTAGTTTACGCATGAAGTAGTTTGTAGAAATGCTACAAAGTTGGTAAGGATATGCATACAATTGTAACAGATCAGATTTTTGGACTGTTTTCAACAATTTTTGTAATCTTTTAGAAAAATGTTATTTTGGGAGCAAGCCAATTTTATTTATTCATAACACATAGCTAATAATTTTACAGTTCGTTCATACCCTTGCAGATTGTATCTGCAAAGCGCCCATTATTCAGTGACACACATTTGAGTCAGTCTGTCCACAATGCAAAACACCAGAGGATTCGCAGCTGCTCTGTTACTATTTATTATTTTTGTAATCAAGCTCTTGTAAATCCATGTCTAATTCTCTCCTACTAGAAAAACGTTTTAAAACGTATTTTTTACAGCTGTTTTATATAACTACGTGACTATAAATGTTAAAGAATGAGCGGGCAAATGAGATGAGGGGGCGGGGTTGGAACCTTCAAGAGGCGGCAGGTAAGAAAGGGATTCTAACTTTCCGAGCTTTAGGCTTTGCCCGCTTTTTCATCCTTTTTTTTTATTGCCATGGATGTACGGTTTTCATTTTGATAATATGTTTAGTGGAGTGGGAAGGAAATAAGAATCACCTCAGGGGTGCCAACCTGTAACCCACCATGACGTTGCCGAATCTGGTTAATACGCTTAAATGTGGGCTATTCGAATGCAACACCGGCATATATGAGATCTTCTAGAAAGATAGAAACATAAATTAAATCATTAAATGCACTATTGTTTGTCCAATAACTGATATTTGCTTCACTTCAATTTGGAAGAGGAAAGTTTAATGCCTTAGCAATGTAAGCAAATATATTTCAAAGCTCATCCGTTTTATATATTCATGACCAAGTTATGTTATGTTTATATACACATAAACACGTTACATAAACATATTATACTATGTTTATATTAATTATATCAACAATTATTAATTAAGTTGAAGTGTTATATACAAATATGTGTTATTTATTATATTAACCATTATATTTATAATTATTTATGTATGTATCAAGTAATATTATGCAATCTCATGGGTATGACGTTGAAACAAAATAAAACAAGACTATAAAAATCATCAAAAGGTGTTAACTATCAGTGGCTAAATATTAATTGAAGCTAAAAGGATTCAAGACGATGTTTCAGGTATGATGAGAAGTTACCGATACAAGTAGCTTACGGTAAGTGAACTTCTACAGAGTTACGGTTTGTCGGTAAACTGATACGGGAATTCCTACAAAAACAAAGGCTTCCCTCCCGCGTAGCACAGACTTGGAATGGAACAGTTTAATACAGGCTAGTGGGGTTAAAATGTTCATCTTTGTTCATTGTTGCCAAACACTGGTGATTAAGTCCTCAGTTAAAACATGTGGTGTTTAAAATAAACATGCCATAAAATGATATTTTATTTCTGTAGAACACTTTATATGTAATCAAATCTTGTGAAATGTCCACGTGAAATACCATTCATCAAAGCTTTATTTCCTCAGTTTCTTCTTATTTCTAAATGATACTTTTTATATGCACTGCGTAGTTTTACTTTTTTTTTATAGTGTTCTGATCTTCTAAAATTCTGACAATAAAGAAAACGAAGACCAAAAGTCTGGTGGGTGAGTATTTTAATGACCAAAACTTTGTAAAGATAGTTGTCTTCAAAGTGCTGATTTACTTTTAATTTTCTATTTTGTGACTTCAGATTCACCACCCGCCTGCCCGCCTTTGTAGCGAGGCGGCACTGTGTCTAACTCATGTCCAAAAGATCGCGGGTTCGAATCTCCATTATGGTGAGTTATCCGGATAAGTCTCTTCCGAGGCTTTCCCTTATCCTGAGAAGACGAATGTCGGGTAACTTAAAGCTGTATGGACCTCGGGCTTATTTGGGCATCATTTCATTCAGTCACCATGACACTACGTTGGAGGATGTTAATAAAAAGTTCAGACACGCCATAATTTACTCAACATTTTCTTTGTTTGTATTGTCTTCAGATTTTCTCTCTCCTCTACGAATTATATTTGAAGGCAAAGAAATATGTATAGCACCATTTACTTTAATTTTTGAATATTTCTAATTCAGAGTTTTCATGGGTTATAGCACTCAATGGTACATCCTCAATTAGTTGTCCAGTGAGAGATCCTGATCTAGTGAATAATCACACAAAAAGCACGAAATTATTTCTTATTTCTCTCTTATTTTAGTAAATATTTGTTAAAATACGTAACAAAATTTATGTAATAAATAAAATTAAAAATATTACACGATAAACAGAAATAAGGTTAAAACTCTATGTTTTAAAAGCTGCTACACTTGTATCTTTCAAATTTCCGCTCTCCGGCCATCTTCATCTGTGTTATGGCTGGTTGGTTACACTCTGTCATCTTTCCAAGGTAACTGAAGCTACATGGCAAAGCGACGACGAGGCGTATTGACCTTGGCTGTCGAGCGCTACCATCGCTTATCTTGTTTATTAGAACAGCGAAATAATAATAACTTGGCATATAGTCAGTGATAAAACAAATAGATGATCCCTCGCGCCTGCCGAGATATGAGACGTTGCTGTCTTGAATGTATGTTTGCATCTGAACATAGTGTACAAACACTGTATCGTCTTGTTTGTGCAATAAACTCACGTAAACAGCTGGGCAGTTTCACATTCTTTCCGATAGTGTTGGATGGAAATATTCTGAAAGTGGAATTCCAGATGTTGGAGTTTCTCAAGTCATAGCGGAGCCTCTGATTGGTATCATTTTGCTACGTGGTTCCTGAGCATCATCTACATACTACCAACTTGCCTACGGTAGGCAATGCGGTATTCAACGTAACAATTTCGGAGCAGAATCCCCGTTGGTTAGATTGTGCTTGTCCATGCCACCAGCTGGTTTCGTGTAATACTTCATAGGCTGTCCCCCGCCAATCGGTTGGCACAGTTTACAAAACATATCTTTATCAGATAATTTACCATCTCCGAGTATGTTTCTCTTCAATCCTGGAAATAAGATGTACTGGAACTAACAAACGATACTGGTTTCGGGTACACTCAAACATTGAGATATGTTCGCTGGTGTCCAGAAAGTACTTAATACACGCGACGATTGGTTTAAATCCTGAGAACATCATAATACGTTTGCTCTACCCAGAACCTCCTGTTGATTAAAGAAACGTTCCCAAACAATGACTTGGGGGCAATTTCTCCAATAAATCTATACAGTTCTTTGCGATGTCCACTAATCTACATCCGCTTTGGGTGTTGGCAAGCGTAGTTGAGGCTTGCTCACCCTATACACTAGTCATGTCAATCCAAGTGCAATTTCGTGACCTTGACAGTACTCGTGGGCATGAGAGGCTCCGAGACAAACTTTGGTATACACACAGACCTACATAGCAGTGGCGTTAGCAAAACATGGATGCACAAACTTCGCAAGGAAAATTACGTCGTCTTTTTATTATTGTGTTTACTGGTTTATTTAAAAAGTAGTTATTTACATCGCTTTTATGATCATAAGATTTTAATATGAATTACAATAATAACGCAATTATTCAAAAACAACTTAATATTCGAAAAACGAAACTTTAAAACTACAAAGGCTAAGGGATATCTGTATAACTTTTAACCTTACAATTCAAACTTGCTCCTGTAATATAACATAAAAATAGCTTCACATTAAAACTTCTACCTGTGGTCCCACTTTGAACCTTATTACGCATTTATTCTGCCCATTTTGTGATTTTCCATCATCTTAAAATTTGGGGAATCATTAATTACAGAAGCAAGTCTCAAGGCAGGTGTAAATGCGTAATGACAAATACACATAATTTCTGCAACAAATTTGCAAAATTCTGGATACGTTTGTGGATCAAATGCTCGATAAAAGCTCACAATATTACTATCATGTTTTTAAATCTGAATCACAGTATAAATCAGTTTCTAGTTGAAGTTCAATTGGAAAATTCTCTGGATCAACAGAATAGGGCAGGTAGAAGAAATCCAGTTTAGATTTGAGAGCTTCCAAATCTGAAAATCTTCCAACAAACCTTTCTAAGAGTGCATCCAATATGTCTCAATACTTTTATTATCTATGCTTAGGATTAAGGGACTGCAAATGTGGAAGTGGTTTCGCTTTTTCTATGTTATGCGCATTGTAAAGTTCGGATTAACACTGTCCCAAGCAGAGCAAGCAGGAGCTATTGTTACGGGCAACGTGAGCCTGCTAAACTCCAAAGCGCGGGTTTGCGCTCAATCGCACTGTTTGACATCACTGCTATGTACCTTAACAGTCCATAAAAAGTAACCAAGGAGTTGTTCAAGTTTCTGTGCGTCACGTTTCGGGGTGGGCAGAATCTGTGCTAAGTACCAATTTGACTGAGATCACAGGTACGAGTATATGTACCAGATACGTTCCAGTAAATTCAAGTTCTGAGTCCTCTCCTATGATAAGGGATGTCTCTCTTCGGTTAAAAACAATAGTATATTCCACATCTCCCATAAAGAAGATACAGTGTATTCGTGTAGTGGTAGTACATTTCAATGTACGTTATCGATTCCAACCAAAGTTTAGTACCAGGATTTCCGATTTTGCAGCGTTTAACACTGCATCCGACGTCATCGTGTAGAGCTCAAGCTCACGACGTAGTGCAGCCGAATCGTGATTATCAGCAGCTACATGGTCACATGGTCAGCATAGGCGGTTACTGTAAATGCTGATTGTACATAATCGCTTGCAAGATACCTTGCAGCATATTTTAATGTTAGGAAAAACAGCTGCTTACAACGAGCATCCTTTACACATTGACCGTTTGGTTCTACCGGAAAGAAAAGCCAATCCTTCCATAGCACCCGAGACTTTGCTGTTCTGTAAAGGTATCGAATAAGTTCAATGCTTTACATGGGAAGTTTCGCAGCCCTTATGCATTTCCATGGATACGAATGGTGCACCCTACAAAAAGCTTTTTGGGAATCAAGACTAATAATAATAATAAAGTGAGGAATTTGGACATGGTATACACATGATCCTTTATGGCTGCGAAGCCTGGGGATCAGCTGCACCTTCACACATCATCAAACTACAGTCGGTGCAGAACAGGGCACTAAGAATGATCTTCAATACCGGACGTAGATTCCCGTCTCATATCCTACATACCCAAACAGGACTTCCCTACATCGAGGACTTGGTAAAGGAGCGATCCCGAACCATGTACTCGAAAATTAACTCCCACACCAATCAGCTGGTACGGGTATTAGGTCAATATGACCACAGAGCACCTAGAAGGAAGAAAAGTTACCGCTTACCCAAGGACGTCCTTGGATAAGGGTAATGCCACTCCCATCCTCCAACACATCATTACCCATCACCTATTCCTGCCCCCTTTCTGTATCCTGAATTAGGTATACAGAAAGAAACCTTTGCCCAGAACAAAAACGCACGACAATACACGGACAACCTCCCATATCGCACAGATAAAGCCGCATTAGCGGCTAGGTGCTGTGCGAAAAGACACATCGTACAGGAGAACCTGTACGACCTGATTACGGTTCTGGTTCTGGACATGGTATACACCATGCCCGGGCTGCTTAGGGTTTCCCCTCTTCAGCCTAGCTTGGTTTTTTGTCTGTCGTGTGCTTGGAGATCTTCGGTGGTGGGGCAGATTGTCATGTACGTATGATGTGCATGTGTTTTGGTTAAATATCATGAGAATATATATGTTTTTGTTTTTTTGTTTGTTTGTTTTGTTTTTTTTTGTTGTTTTTTTATAGTATAATATAGATATGTGTTTTGTTTGTTCGGTTTTTTTTTTATTTTTTTTTTTTTAACTAGTGCACATCAGTGACGTTCGAAGGCGGGTTTTTTGGTGCCAGGTCCCACAACCATTTGGTGCCGACTGAGAAGAACATGGATTTTTCTTGTCGTAATGTTGTTTCCTTTCCTTGACTCGCCTCGCATTACTGTTGTCTTATGATCTTGTTTTCCTGTCGGGGTGTAGGTTTATCTGTTTAGTAGCTGGTTGAGTGTCTGTATGTGTTGTTCTACTTTGTCCAGTTCGTTTTGTTGGTATTTATCATATATCCTGATCAGTGTGAGCAGTGGTGGATTTTTTTCTTCTTGGCCGGGAGGGAGAGTTCTCATATTTTGCGCTGTTCTTATAAGTTGTCGTCTGTGTTTCCTTGTGTGGGCGTTGTGGATATATTTTAGCATTAGTTGGGCTATGTGGTTGTCTATGGGTTTAGCATTTGTGTGGCTGTGTACTAGATTTGATTTGTAGTCTTTCTTTAGTTTGAAGGCCGTTCTTAGACATCGTCGTTCGAATGCCTGTATTTTTTCGATGGTCTTGCGATTAATGAGGGGCATGAGGGCGACTGCGGCGTATGTTAATTGAGGCCTTATGAGAGCCATATATACTTTTTTGAGGATTTTTGGGTTGAGCCCCTGGTTGTCGAGGCGGGCGAGGAAGTTTAGCGTGGAGTGTACCTGTCTGGTTCGTTGGAGTAGTTTCGTATAGTGTAGTTGTACGGAGAGCTTGTTGTTAATGAGGACGCCGAGATACTTGATGGTTTTTTGACAGTTGATTTCGGTTTTTTCGAATTTTATGGTGGCATATTTTTTTGTTTTTTTCCTGATTAGGATGGCTTGTGTCTTCTGTACGTTGATGTTGATGCGCCACTTTCGTGTCCAGTCCGAGAATTTCTTCAGTTGACGCTCGAGTTGGTGTTTTGCCATTGTTATCCTCGGACTGGTGCACCAGTAGGCTGTGTCGTCTGCGTATTGTGCAAGCTGTATTTTTGGGTGAATGGGCTGTGGGGTGTCTGCGGTGAAAAAAATCAAGACTTACCAAAACCGCGACTTTATATTCTCTTCGGAGGTTTATTAATGCATCACGCAGTTCCACCAACACACAATAATAGCCCTCTTGTTCATCGTCGCTTGATTACAGTGTAAAAGTTCTGCATAAGCCCCTTTCAATCTGTTTCCCAACACTGGAAGACATTTTATAGTCTGGGTTTTAAAATGTATTTGGGCGGTAACAATTCATCGTGGTAGCCTTATAGTATTGGATAGCAGTCTGATAATGACATCCGCTATTGTATCGCAAAAATAAGCTGTTATAATTCCACAAAAACTTTCATCACTTCGCCTTTGAGGATTGGCCAGTAAATTCTATAATATCCATAGAATAGGAAACCAGAACCTGAAGACGTGTGTTTACTTGCTTGTATAATGGCACTTCTTGTTCAGCAATGGGACTGGGAGCATTTCGACGGTTGCCTTCGTGATTCCAGTTAAAAACAGCCCACATTCTGCACACATATTTTTGTGCCTTCACTTTGGAAGATATCTACTGAACTTAAATACCAAGTTTGGTACTTATCCGGATTTCGTTTTTGAGTTATGCTATTTACAGGCAGACAAGACAAGGAAACGGACCACACACACACACACACACACACACACACACACACACACACACACACACACACACACACACACACACACACACACACACACACACACACACACCGCGGACCTTTCTCTAAAGTGCTTTTTGTGGATTCAGAGGGCCTCAAAACATGTATTTCAATTGGATTCTTAACATAGAATTTTTTGGTTAAGTACAGTACTTTCCACTTAGGATAATAGATTGCTAGGACCGCCTTCGCAGGGCAGTTGGTAGCGGGCTTGCCTCTGGCGCGGAGGACCCAGGTTCGATTTCCGATATCAGCATGGGAATTTTCCCCCGCTGGGAGGTCTGGCACGGGGTGCACTCAGCCTCATTAGGCTGGGGGGACAAATTGAAGAGCTACTTGATGGAGAAGTAGTGGCCGGGAGGGCTCGGGGCGCTGAGCACGTCCCACCCTCCAGTGCTGCACCCCACCAATGATGCCTGTAGTGGGCAAAGGTGGGGGACGCAGCGGCTGGGCGGCAAGCCTTGGCCCTTCGTGGGCTGTTGTGCTAGGGAGTTATAATTTATTGCTAGAGAAAGTAAAATGACTAGGGGAACTGAGCCTAATATGGGTGTGTTCCAAATATGGGGAGGGTGAAATATGTGGTAAGGAGGTGCTGCAGCCGGACGTGATAAACGTTACTTAAAGCGACATATATCATATATGAAAGTGTAATAAGTTCTAACACCAGAGCCTTACGTTCTATGCGTCAGTCATTTGTTTGTGTTTGTTCGTATCCCAGAAGTTTTTCAGTCCTCTCATACATTTCATCACCGTTTAAAAATGAACTGAATATTGTAATAGAATCAGTTTTAGTTAGGCTTTAATCCCACATCCTATTTAATTTGTGGATATGTTTACAAGAGAGAGTGTTTACAAACTAAGGCTAGTCTGGCCCTAATATGGGGAAGTTGTTTAAGCCGAATACGGGGCTCCCCATATTAGGAACATCGTTTCTTCCCGGTGTTCCATTTTTGAATGGCTCGAAAAATTAATAAAACTACGGTTATATATTACCAGATCAGGACCAGCTCTCCACACATACTAAAGATGAGGAACAAGAAGGAAGCTGAATGAAGAAACTCATGGATGACCAAAAAGAAAGCAGAGAGAAAAGAAATTGGTAAAGAAGGAACTTCCCGTGTAAAATGTCCCAAGTAGTGTTTACAGGGTGCCAGGTAAAAAGGCAATTTCTATTTGTAACCGATACTTTCGATTCCAAGGACGACACTGTTCAGCTTGAAAATTCGGATGAACACTTGTCAGAAGATAAAAGAACAATTGAAACGGCTGAAATGAAATTTTTGAGGTATCATGTGGTCGCTAACATCATATCAGATCAGGAAAATCTCTTGTTCTGAGCTGGACGATTTTCAAAAGATGAAAGCGAAGACTGGATTCTTTTCTGCAAATATTTCAAATGAAGCCACACATTTTATGCAGGCTTGAATACAAGTTGCTAATTTTTTATTGGTGTAAATGATTTGATTACAGAAAACCTTCAGTTTTTCTATAACACAGAATTTTCTAAGTTTCTATTTTTATATCAACTATTCAAATTTGATATTGAATAATTTTGAAGGATTAATTATGTATTCCTCATATTCCTGGGATACAAGTTAAATGATTAGAAAGAGTGTACAAGACAATAGTAGAAGAAAAAATGTATGGGATAGTAATATGGAGATATGAAGACGGGTGGCTAGGACTGGATTTAATGCTCAGAAGTTTTTGTCGCTTGATTTTAGGGTTACCAAGGGCATCACCCAATGGCGTAGCACTGTTAGAATTAGGGAGAATAGGAAGTAAAGGGTTAATTATGGAAATATTATTGAAATATTGGTATCGGGTAAGAGCGTTAGAGGATCAGAATGTAGTAAAACAGTGTATGATAATGCAAGAAAAAACATAGGATCGGATAGTTGGTCTTTATCAGTGCAGAGGATTATAGAAGAAATAGGAATGGGGAACGTTTGGAGAAAGAGAGAAAAAGAGAAAGAAAAGAGAAAGAGAAAAAAGTTTTGGAAGGGGAATAGACAAAGAATTGAGGATATAAATATTCAGGGGATATTCAGTAGTATTAGGGATAAGAGAACTTTGACATTGAACAGACAAATTAAGAAAGATTGGGGCAGGGAGAAATATATTGTTGTGTGTAATAAATTGGAAAGGGAAGAGTGGGCATGGTTTAGATCTGGGGTAATAGGGTGAAACAGGGAATGGACCCGCAGAAGTGCCCTATATGTGGGGAAATATAAAAGGATTTGCAGTTTATTATAGACTGTGAAAGGACTAAAGTATGCAGGGAAAAATGGGTATCAGCTAGGTGGTCAAAAGTACCAAGAGAAGTATTAATGATGAAAATAGAAAAGCTAAACAATCCTGAAGTGATTAGAAAGCTATGAGAATTGTTAGGAAGGACGAAAGAAAAATGTATGAGAAGCATAGGGAGAATCACAAAGTTGAAAGATGAAAAGGATGCGCAATAGGTAAATTTGATATAGGTAATTTAGTTATAGTTAATTCTGTGTTAGGAGCTCAAATAGAGAGACCTCGTACATAATATAGTAGTTAACCAAGGTGTTTATTTATATTTGCACCAGGGGCAACTCAAAGATTGTACTTTAAATTTTGTACGGTATATTAAAATGACCTTCCAAACCTAGAAAACAAACCACTTTCACAAATTTATATTATTTGTTTAGTCCTGACTTCTCCCATAATAGGTACACAGTATCCCTGATACGCATTGTAAAAGTCCTTTTCGCAAATAAGATTCTTATAAGATGTATGAAGTTATTCAAGTTAAAACCATTGTTCGATATTTTGCAGCTCTGTAATTAGACTAAGAACAAGTCACTCCCCATATTAAGCTCAGTTCCCCTATGTTTTGAAGCATTCACTTCAATGACAACGAATATTTTGGAAAAAACCGATTATACAAGAAGGATATGTGAAATAAACTGTGAGTTTTAAAGACGTTTAATTTTCTGTGTGACAAGTTTTGTATGCATCTTCTAGTCTCCTACTATGAAGTGGGCTTCACAGGCTTCTGGCAAATATTTTATTACATATTTAAGGTCATAAACATTTGGATTATCAAAATCATTAGACCATTTTTGAACAAAAATTAACCAAAATTCACATACACGCAGACCTTTTTCTAAATTGTTGTATTAAGGGATATAGAAATAGTATTATTTCGATGAAATATCTATATAGAATTTTGAGTGGAATACAATACTGCATCTAGACACTAAAAAGTATATAGAGTATTGGCAAATCACTCGCCGGTAAAATCATCTCATCTTAAGGAATGTACTCGTATCAAGAAGTATTTGCATTGAGTTCATGCTTAGGATTAGAATAAAACTTGAAAACCCACAGTACGAGTAAGTTACTGTTTCTTTGCTCACCTGTTCATCTGTTCATTTGTTATTTCTGATGAGTACTTATCTATATGTATCATTGGCATGACTATAGTTAATGATGTATATCAAAATCATGCATTTAATAAATACATAATAAACGTTGAATTGATTTGTGTGAGCTTATCATGTGTAGAGAATGTCCTGTTCCCATCAACTTTTCATTGAAGGATCCACTTTCGGTGGCATTTTCTACTAACATTTTCCTTTGCCATTGCTATCCTTTGCTCATATTGCTGCTTATTCTACATTCCAAGAATTTAAAGCAGTCCAACTTCTACCCCTTATATCTCGAATTCGCATTAATTTGTTTTCTTCCAAATCTTTTCTTCACAGCAATTCTCACGAATGCTTCGGCTAACGAATTCCTTGAAGGATAAATGTAGCTCAAATATTTAAAAAAATCAAATTTCAAAAATACGTATATGTTACTAAATACAGCACGTATTTAAGTATATTTTTAAGAAAGAATTACTTAAATGTTGCAGAATAATGATTTAAAAGGCAAAATGCCACATTATGTTGTACATAGTTTTAAAAGGCACCTAAATATTAATATAAAGTTTTCAGGCTCATTTATTACAAAATACATTTTCTAAACCTTGACCTTTATAATTCAAAAACTACTGAAGTGATTCAAATGAAAAATTTTAGCTTGTTACTGTATAGTTATTCTAGGGAACTGCTTAGAATTATGCTCCCCTGATAGTCTTTTTTTTCTGAAAAATTAATGATGTATGATTAAATACTCTAGAAAAATTGTTTCACTAATTTGAAAATAAATTTATAATATTGTTTATACAGATAGAAATCTAGTTGTGGTGACATTCCTAAAACAGAAATTAAGCTTTAAAAACACAACAGAATTGAAATATCTTCAAAAATAGTCAATAAGCCTGGTTAGAATACAAAGATGTCGCCATTTTGAATGATTAAATTAGGTATGCAAATTAATTTTGTGAAGTTGAAATTAGGTTCAACGGGTATGATAAACGTATTATGTTTAAAGACTTCAATAACAACGTTGTATGGTTAGTGCATACAGAGCAATTAATTATTATTGAATATCACTAATTTTATAGCCCATAAGTGTACCTACTCCCGTAGGATCGTTTCCTTTACAGATGTCAGTAGCATATCATCCGCAATTACAGTTCTTTCTCATTTTATCGCTGTTCGTTTATTCTGAAGACAAATCTTCAGCAAATTCTTCCAGTGAAAGTTGACGGACGGGAGATAAGGGCCATTTGTGCTGTCATATATTTCTATACTACTCCTCCCTGACATACCATCTACTAATTGACACTAATTAGCCACCTCGTATGCGTACGTATATTACTGAAATAAGTGTAATAGGATATAGGGTATACACCTTACGCACTGTGAGCTAAGTGTGATCTATTATGGTTTCTACCCTGAAGAGGAAGGAATGATTGAGGAAACCACAAGCAGCAGACAGACCGCAAAATTTCATCTAAGTCCCTAATAGGAGGTCCCTGGCTCGAAGACATATCCCACTATTGGAGTCGTCCAGAGAGAGTCGTTCAACCGGACACTCTCTAGTGCCATATGGAATACTCGTACATTGGACGAGGTACCCGCACTATTTGTCTGGCACTGCCTCAAGCCACGAAAGCTCGAACTACACCTGAAAGAGGAGAAGCAAACGGAGTTAAAGGAATATATGGGAAATAAAATCATAGTAGATGAGAAACCACTTCAGCATTCGCCTACCTATTAAGGAAAACCACTTAAAATCTAACGTCAGAGTGGGCGATCGCCGGTAATCGAATTCGAGACCTCTAGTTTGTGAACCTCGCACCAGCTCGTTCGGTATAGTGTAATAATTAGATAGACTGAGTGAGTGAATGAGTGAGTGAATGAATGAGTGAGAGTGAGAGAGAGTGAGTGAGTGAGTGAGTGAGTGAGTGAGTGAGTGAGTGAGTGAGTGAGTGAGTGAGTGAGTGAGTGAGTGAGTGAGTGAGTGAGTGAGTGAGTGAGTGAGTGAGTGAGTGAGTGAGTGACTGGAGTTTAAGGGCCAATAGACAACTAGATCATTTAGGCCATTCATTGATAGAGATTATATCAGGTTTACTAAGTTAACACATCAAGCCCGATGAATTCGCCCCTGTTAAGTTGCCTTAAGTCGATAAATTATAAGTAAACAGAAAGGCTGCAACGGTATTCAAACATTCAACACCAGCAGAGCACCGACAAGAATTGCAACCTAACTGTCTATTAACAATTAAAGGATGACGTCATTAAAACCTGTCCGTCTCTCTCAGAAAGTGGGTTCAGTGGAGATGATCGATTGCTTTCCTAAACAAGATCTCGCAGAAGTCGGTCGAAACGGTTCTTCAAGGTAGGCCACCGCCGAATGTGCATATACCTTCAGGGGGTCAGTAGCGGAAGCATATAATTCAGTCTGGCTCCTCCCTTTACAGCAGTCTCTTGTTGTGATACCGGCTGAGGCACTTTTATTACTCTGGTGGAGCGCACAATGACCGACAGCATTCCACGCGTGCAACTGTACGGAACACAATGATCTGAAATTTAGATCCCTGTACTACCCACTAGTTAATTATGAATCGTTTTAATTGTGAGTTTAGAAGTATTTCTGACTTTTGTTTTAAGTTTAGGAAGCGACTGAGGACTATGTAAATATCTCTACAAATAAATAACAAAAATGTAAGGAATTTTTACTTTCTCTACCGTATAGTAATTTTGAGGAAAATTCCTCTACCCTACACTACTCTTTACATGGAACATTTTGATTTTATCAAAAATGGCCCTAAAGATTTTGATTAAATGGTTACGAATTGTCCTCTGGATATGGAACAGGAAATAATATTGACAACAAATTATTACAATTTCAAATGATATGTGGCACTATTCATACAACGTTGTGAAAGGAAACAAGGAAGGATACAAGATTGAAGTTTACAAGACAATGGCAGCACCGGTGCTCCTGTAAGGTAGCGAGTCCTTGGTAACAAATAAGCAGAGCTTGAGTAGAATACAAGGTGTAGAAATGAATTTTCTAAGAAGGACCAAAGGACGTACGAAATTGAACCACATAAAAAGATTAGGAAATTAGAAGAGAATTGGGAATACGCTTAATAAAGGACAGAATTCAAAAACATCGCGTTGATTGGGAACAGCGTGTTCAGAGAATGGAAGAAACAAGATTGCCCAATATATCAATATAAACCAAGGGTTACGGCAAGACTTGGGAAGAGGTGGAAGAAATCAATGTGAATTCGGGACAGACGGTTCTTGAAGTAAAGAAGAAAAAGACAGCAATGTTTCATGTTTCGTGTAAATCAGGTCTTTTTTTCTGCTATCAAATTTTCTCTGTGTATAATGCAATGTCGCCAAATTGTGTTGGGGTTAATTTCGCGAATACTAGCAATCAGACCACTTATTTTGCCTGTCAATGAAGCAACACGTCCGTGCAGAAATTTGCACACCAGTCCCACGACAAATTTAGTCGGTCTGGGTGGCTCAGTTGGTTAGCCGCTGGCCTACTGATATCAAGGTCGTGGGTTCAAATCCGGCGCAGACCGAGGTTTTTAAGTGTGCTTAAAAACGACAGCTCCATGTCAGTAGATTTACTGGCATGCGAACTGCGGGATGAAATTCTGGCACAGCGGCGCCGCTGATGTGATCCTGGCAATTGACATCGTCGTTAGACAACAAAATAAAAAACGACTAATTTAATTTTTATCTTATAAAATGATTAAGAATTTTAAAAATACCCTATCCCATTGCATGTTCTGGTAATTGTTTACATCATAAAGTTTTATCACCAAACACCTTTTTGAACTCAAAATTCCGAACGTACATAAGTAAGTCAGCAACACCAGACCACACACACCGATTCATCAATTTGAATCGCAAATCTTTTATCTATTTTAATATTTTCTACTATTTGGGCAACAGTATCTTGTGCGATATCATGAATTGTACGCCCTACACTTACGCCAGAATTTGGAATAATTTTGATTAGAGGAA
Organism: Tenodera sinensis; assembly: GCA_030765045.1. NCBI lineage: Eukaryota > Metazoa > Arthropoda > Insecta > Mantodea > Mantidae > Tenodera > Tenodera sinensis. The sequence goes on along the minus strand of CM060967.1, from coordinate 60,811,001 downwards.
TTTATATGTAACACTTTATCTTTTATAATTCAAAACTCGGGAATAATAAGAGATTCAACTGTAGTACAACGCTATTTATTTTTTTGCAACTAACAACGCTATGTTAGTGCCACGTTTGGTGATTTTGTAAAATTGTGTATCACATTAAATTTGAAATTTTACCTAAATGTTCTGCTTTGCACCTGAAAAATTCAACTGACTTGTCTTACTAATTGCCGTTATTACCCAGTGTCTGTAAAGCAGATATGGTTTCATAGAATTATTCGGCAGAGTTTGGCTACAAATAACGCAGAGGGGAAGAGTGGATCACACAACTCATACACATCCATATTTAATACATATAAGATTCACTGTAATATCCGCATTTCACATTTCACGACTTTTTCGACTTGCTCGTAGATGGTTCAATTTCAACACGATTTTCACCAATGTCCCGTGATGGAACAGCCTTTGTTGCACTTCTCACTACATATTGGCTTGTGAAATTTGAAAATCAGCTCAACATACCGGGTGGAACGGAAGTCAGTACATTAATTTAAACAGTGATAGTTCTAGATATTTGGAACACATTTTGAACCTTAGGTTTTTGTCTCTGACCATTTCCTGCGGAAATAGTTTAGTTTTCTCGAAAATCAGCTGGCAACACTGCAGATTGCGTGGTTGTCACTTTCCCTAGCTCAGTACATAAACAAACACAGTAACGGTGCTTCTTGAGAACACAAACAAATACCCTGCCTATCCTTCTGTGTTTACTCGCGAGTGTAGGCTAATCACTAGCGTTAGCTCCCAAAACATTAACGCGAAAGCCAGGCCTGTTTACATCCACAAAGCAGCTCAATTCCCTGACCAACCTCAACGCAACGTTGTCGACTTACTGCACGTGTGGAATTACGCATCCAATTTGGATCAAAAACCACTTATTTTTTTGAACTCGGCTGATCAAAGCACAAAATGCCATTAGACTTTTATGCTTGTAATACTTCTATGAAGCACATATTAGAAGGAACGTAATGACTTCCCTTCCACCCTGTATAAAGAATGAGATGTGAGACTTTGAGTAGAGGAAACGAATATCCAAATAACAGTCACGAAAATATATTGTGCATTGAAAGAATGACTTAACCCTTAAGAATTTACCGCGTATCCCTGGGGGTACGTGTACCCCAGATTGAATATGTCTGGATTAAACAGTAATTTGTTTTAGTGCATCACATTTGGGTGTGTGACCCTAATCGAGAATGATGCGCTCCGTTATGAAAGGTGAAGTACACCCCTGAGGAGAAATCTAGCTTCTTAATGTCCCTCAAGTGAAAGAAGCCGGTGGATGGGGAAATGTCGGTATAAACCCGAAGCGTTTTTAATATTACTCACCTGCCAGTGGCGGGGAGTACGTAATATACCACACGAGACGAGAGCGAGCTTTACGTAAAGTGGTCGGCCGCTCCGGGGTTCACACGCAGCATCCCGCTATAAATCAGCCTTAATAACAGGCCTTCTGGGTGTTAGCGGTCACCGATTGACTTCTTCCAGAGTCCTGCCTGCACCACGGATTTATGAGGACGAAAACGAGAGACTAATTAGAGGGCAAGATAACGAGCTCTTGATGAGTCTCGCTTTTCTCATGACAAGGCCCCCTGTGTTTCATTAATATTCATGGCGACGATGGCAAGACAGGTGCGCCACCATTGTTGCAAATTCACTTTCCATATTTGACAAAATATTTGAAACGTACAGTGATTCTTTAGTCTAGCCTATAATTATGTCTTCTTGTCAAAATCTTTATTTGGGCATGTTATGCTCACTAATAACACAATGAGGGTTGTAGAAATTATCTTGAAAGCCACTTTTCTTCAGTCTTTCTCATTAAACTTGATAGTTACAGCCCCCTTAGCTTTTTCGTTTATCTAGCTCCTGATCGTCACTATTAAAACTCGAAAATCGTCTCTATCATTAAAAGTTTCCAATTTTCTGTAACAAGCAATAATCAAGGCATATAGCAGATATTATCGAGGTAATATCACAAGCTATTTTGAGACTATTGAATATTTCCAAATACTTTGGTACAATGAAACAAACTAAAACTAAACCCCGGCGCAACAGCCCACGAAGAGCCAAGGTTTGCCGCCCGGCCGCTGCATCCCCCACCTGCCCACTACAGGCGTCATGAATGTAATTCTACAAATGGTTTTTAAGCTGTCAATAAATCTAGAGAATTTGAAAAGCAACGCGGGTTATGTTTAAAACTGTTTCAAGAATAGAATGAACTAATGAAACCCATAAAATCAGATATTTCAAACCCTTACCTACAATAATTGATAAACTAACCTCAAAACATTAACTGCGGAAACAATATTTTATATATAGAAATACACTTACTGGACATAAAGGTTTCGCTACAAATTGGGATAAATCTTAATTACATTCCACTAATAATCTTCCTCATGCTACAATCTGCTGTGTTTGTGTGCGCTTTTCCATTCACATTTTCATATTTTCTGTAACATGATTGACGTATGAGTTGAATTGTCGATCATGTTTGATTAAGAATACACCTTCAGCTGTACTCTTTATAAGTTAGAATTTTGTATTATTATTATTATTATTATTATTATTATTATTATTATTATTATTATTATTATTATTATTATTATTATTATTATTATTATTATTATTATTATTATTATTATTATTATTATTATTATTATTATTATTATTATTATTATTATTATTATTATTATTATTATTATTATTATTATTATTATTATTATTATTATTATTATTATTATTATTATTATTATTATTATTATTATTATTATTATTATATTTTAACTTTTCATTGCCCCTTGATGCTTGGATAGTTGTGTCATGTATCTCTTTTTTCAGAAAAACTCATTTCCTCAACACAACGCAAGGTAGTCATGAAGTTGCAACTGGAAAAAAGCTGCAATTGCATTGTAGTTTTAGAGCAATATTGTTCACATGTGTTACGTGAGGAGAGCGAGAAATCATTGGAGACATTTGTAGTGTAGTCGTGTAATGATTTTTATATATCGTTTATAGTATGGTGTAAAGCCACTGAAATTATTAACTATGTTTCAAGTTCACTTAGACCTACAACTTTCTTGGTGGAGGATGATGGAGATCTGAAAAGCTTTTGTTAAAAAAAAGTAATAATAATAACTGATGTAGTTTACTATGTCAAATTAGCAAGTGTTCCCTTATGAACACTTTTCAGACACCCTTTTTTTTTCTCAGAATTTTGCCAGAGGCCTATCATTACCTACTGCGAGTTGCAGAAAGATATAATTAGCACGTTGTTGCAAAACACTCACTAAATAATTACGAAACTATAGCAGACACAAAATTTAATGGTGGATGGTAGGAGGAGCTGGTCAATACAACATTCAATCAAAGGCCTGCCGCGCCTTGTGGTGTTGTATGTTAAACACGCAGTAAAGCTGGTGATATAAATATAGTTTGCGCCCACAGCATTTATTTGCACAACAGGAAATAGAATAATCTTATCATAAAGTAATTAGCTATGCCGCCATTAAATTGTGTGTCTTCCATAAAATGTTTGCTATTGAAAACTGTCCTGTGGATATACAGAATGTGCGTATTAAGAACCTATGTGTCGAATAGAGTAAATTTAGAAAAGCAGTGCCACGTAATTAAAGAAAGGTTTTTAAAATAATTTGACTGGCCAAACAAGCCAGTGAACTTCCCTGATTTGGTTCTTAAATATGTAGAATCCTAAAGCCAGTGAGAGATGAATTACGATACAGTAGAAAAATATGGAAAAATAAGGAAGTTTCTACATAAAGTGGAGAGCAGTTCTAATCAGCAGGTTAACATTACTGGAGACCTGTTCTCCAAATGAATTTGTTTTCCTGCTACTTTGCAGTTTACACTATATTAGATACTGCTAGTATAATGAGGGAAGTAACATAGACCAGTCCTTTAAAAGAGCATCTAAAAAAATATTTATAAACATATAGTACTGATGTGTCAAAGTTTTATACCGGAGAAGAATTACTGGCTCTGCTGGTAGAAAATATAATTATTCAGACAGCAGACAGCAATGTATAATCATCCGAAAGGCTCCAAACATAAACACAGTGACATCCGCAGTTTAAACTAACATAGATTTTGATAACAATAAAAACAACTGCGTATCTATTTAAAAAAATAAATTATACACTACTATTGCACAGTGTAACTTTTGCGTAGCTTTCTATGACAAGCTATTAAATAGGAAAGAAGTTACCAATTTCGCCCGAGTTCATCCTATAAACGGCTTTCTGTTATCCAGATGTGCCAGAGGTTGTACATAATATGTACCAGAATGTTATTTGTAATCCACATACAATGTGGATTAATACATATTAATCTGAATCTACCCCTAGATACAAACGGGTAGTTTCTCTTTTGTCAGGATCTGCACATAATAGGAGAATGCTGTTTTTAGCTTCTATACAAAGTTTCATTCCAATCTGGTAAGTATGAAATGAATTACTAATTTTTATGTAAATTCACCCCAGTAAAGGAGTGTTCTGTGTTACCCAAATGTGGCCAGTGTTTTAATAATACCAGAATGTTACTTGTAATTCATGTATAAATTTTTCTGAAAATGTACTTAGAATAGGAAAGGTTACTAATTTAATCTGAATTCGTCTCTACAAATGCAGTCATGATTTGTACATAATATCATAATGTTACTTTTGGCTGTTATACAGTTTCATTCAAATCTGCTAAGTACTAAGGTAGTTACTAATTTTTTCCTTTAGATTAGTATTAATTCAGAGTAAGATGGTAGTCAATTACATACTTCATATTTATACATGAGCTTAAAAAACATGGTTTTGAAACTCCCTGAATATAAAAATAAAAATAAAATAAAAATAAAAAGAATGCATTTTTAGAAAAACGTCGATGTGTATACCGTGTGTCTGTCTGTTTGTTTGTCTATCTGTCTGTCTGTCTGTAAACAGCATAGCTTAAAAACGAAGATTTGATGAAAACTAAACTTAATATTTAAGTTTAGCATCTTCCAAGGATGCGACACAAAGATTTTCAAGAAAATCCCTTCACACCAAACTACTTCTTACATGGGTAAAATATTCGAACAATTTTATTTTCTCAAATAAGCCTCTAACGATTTTGATTAAAATGCCGTATTTTAAGATATTTTCATGACAAATGAAATTTAATTTTCTGCGAATACCTCTGTCGTCTATTTCATTATGAATGACCTTTGCATAACTGGTAAACCTTATGAGATAAACCAATCCTTATTATACAAAAATCTTGTGTGTTGCATTTACACGACTTTCTCTACTCTTGCACAGCAATTCTTACGAACGCTTATCCCATCTATAGGCGTGGGGATTTTAAGCCCGGGTATTCTTCCAGTGTTCAATTCACTGGAGTCCTAGTAGGAGATAAGGGTAGCACAAAAGACCTTCAGGTCGAGGTGCGAGGCCGTTGAGTAGTCTCCAATCCCAACATGCACAACAACAACTACTACTGCTGCTTCAACCTGCGAGAATAATGCCAAATATAGGTAGGTGGACCGCGGTCCATCAGACGACAGATGTTATGCGATGCAGTTTATTCGATTATACTATAAATGCTGCACCATATGGCATAATGTACTAAATAAGAAGAAATATGCAACGTTGATGGAGAGAGAACAAAGAATCGATTTGTGCTTGTAGAACGGTATCAAACAGGACACTATAGGTAGTAACTGGGGCTATCCCTATTGATTTGGTGGTTAAAGAACGACAGGCCATTAGTGTTTCAAATGTACACAATTATTTTGAAGCTAAGGAAGAGATCAGAGATCAAATAATTGACGATTGGCAAATAAGGTGGGATGAAACTAATAGAGAAAGACAGTGAACCAAAAGGATGATACCAGAGGTGAGATCATGGCTGCGGTGTGGACACCGTCAGGTCGATTATTTCCTGACGCAGGTTTTGACCGGCCATGGGAAATTCAAGAACTATGCACTTAAAATGGGAAAAACAGGCACCATTAGATGTGCCAACTGCAATGCAGAAGATTTTGTAGAGCATACTTGCTTTCAACGTCCGAGATGGGATCAGAAGAGAAGAGGAGTGTATAGCAGATTACACGAGGTATTGACACTAGAGAACCTAAGTACTGTCATGATGCAGAGCAAAAAGGCATGGGGCATAGTGAAACAACTGGCTAGGCCTATAATAAAAACCAAGGGGAAGGATGAAAGGAGGGCAGTATACTAATACTTACAGAGTAAATAATATACAAAGTAACATTTAAAGGAAGCGAGACGAGCATTGGAGTTATACTAGCTGATGCAATATTGGAGTTCCAGTTTAGTATGCTGTGAGAGTAAGACTTTTTTAATTGGTGAGAATCCAACTAGCCACACAGAGTGATGTCTTGCTGAGATTTTACCTTACTATAAAAAACAAGAAAAAACAATTACTACTATTACTACTACCTCTACTGCTACTACTTCTATTACTATTGTTACACTTCTAGTACTCTCCTACTACTACAACAAAACTTCTCTACTGCTTCATGTTAGTCGAGATAAACAGTTGCAGAAATTATCTTATTGCTAATTTCCTTGTAGGTTCAAGTGGAGTATGAGAATACTAGAGGTTTTAAGCAATAGTCAAATATTTTAAATCTGATCGCCATGTGATGTCTGAAATTCCGTTCTCTTTGCATGGCTAAAAGATAAAAATATAAAAGATTATCAATTTGAGAAAGTATTGGAAAATTCAGACAAATAAGAAAGAATACCTCCGAAATGTTTCACCTTTTAAAAAATAGTTATATTTGACATAAATTGTGTTTTACTGAGATCTACAACAGTGGAATGTATACATATGTATACATGCGCACCCGCTTACCTATATACGTATATATATACGTACATAGGTACATGCATGTACATATACGGAGCTAAGGACAGTGTCTGTCTGTCTGTCTATATACAGCTAACGCCTTAACCGTGAGCGTTTAGTCGGTCTGGGTGGTTCAGTTGGTTAGACGTTGGCCTACGGATCCCAAGGTCGCGGGTTCAAACCCGGCCCAGGCCGATGGTTTTTAAGTGTGCTTAAAAACGACAGCTCCATGTCAGTAGATTTACTGGCATGTAAAAGAACTCCTGCGGGACAAAATTCCGGCACACCGGCGACGCTGATGTGATCCTGGCAATTGACAGCGTCGTTAAACAACAAAATAATTTTTTTTTTTTTTCGTGAACATTTAGATTTGTCGCTAAAGCACTATTTTACGTACTTTATAAATAAATATTATGTAGTAATACACTTTCTTCCAGAAATAATTTCAGCGTATTCGGTCGTTGGGATTGACTAAAATACATCACTTCCAAACTATCAAAAATATTATCTGTTTAAATACTATCCATGAAAAAATTAAAATTATCCCAGTTCAAATTACCAGGACAGACTGTTATTTACTTTGGCATACTACATTATTTTCTTTCGTCGTTAAACCCAAGCTAGAAAACAAAGAAATTAAAAATAAAGTAATCTGAATATTTCCTGCTTTTAAATATCATCTAATGTGTATACTAATTAATAACTTGTAAGACTGATCTCAAATAAAGTATTCCCGTACTGCGCTTTGTGGTCCCTCAGTTCGTACTGAACTGAACTCAATTACCACGCATCGTTCGTCTCTCTTTTTTTTTCTACGCTATTATGTTACAGACACAGAGGGGGAGCACGCGACCTGTATGTCTGTAGCAATCGTGTCAAAAGGGGAGAGGGGAAGCGTGGGCGTTTATTGGAATTTCTGAGTCGAACAATATGATATCAACGAAGCTAGACCGCGCACAAAAACTCCCTCCCACTCCAGGCTCGGGAAATCGTATGCTGCTATGTTTTTGTGTTTGGTTACTAATCCCTATTAACGATAATGTAACATAGCCACTAATTGGCTCTGTTCAGCGCAGTATTGTAAGCAGACAGTGGCGCCGCTCCATGGCGGTAGTGAGAGGTCTGATGACGCAATGATTATGAGTCTCCTAATTGGCCCGCCCTAATTATTGCATCGAATTTCCTGGTCAAGTTAGATTTTCTTCTAATAGAGAGTGTTGCTATTCCTGGGCAAATTCAAAATTTACGAATGTATTTACGTTCGTTTGTTAATTCACATATTATCTAACTTTCCTACATTAACACTAATGACGAGAGAGAAAAATCTGATATCTAATATTCACATGAGTTTCTCTACACATTATTACTTCACACAGATTCAATGGGCTTTTCATAAAGGATTTTATTAAGTTGATTTTCAATGCTCATCTGAAACCTTGGTATTTGCAGGAACAAAACGTAATATGAATTAAAGCTCATTTGAAGGAGGAAAACAAAGAAAATATTACAATTTAATCTAATCGAAGTCATTAAACGTATTTGTTATAAGTTCAGCTTGTAATGTTTATTTTCTCTAGCACCATTTGTTAGGTGTCTTCCGCCGTGGTCTAGGGTTAACATGCTAGGCTCTGGTTTCCAAGGTCCGGGTTCAAATCCGGCAGAAGGTGATGGTTAAAAATCCTTGGCATGGCTTCCTTCGGAAGGGAAGTAAAGCCGTTGATCTCATGTTGTAGATTCACGACACAAAAGAACCCCAAGTCTGACAAAGAGGCCTCTGAGCTAATTTAAGTGGTCAGTATAAAACGAGAGGCTGAGAACCACAGCAGTTAAAGAGTGTCCATAAATAAAATATCTATTTTAATTTATTCTTGTTAGCTAGAGAAAGTTTTGCATTCCGCCTAAAAGCTCGATATCAAGATTTCATCGAAAGCATGTATATATTGAGGATCACTGAATCCATATAAGACACAGTTTTGGAAAAAAAAGTCCCTGTGAAAAAGAGGGAAGAAGAGAGAGAGAGAGAGAGAGAGAGAGAGAGAGAGAGAATGAGACCGAAATCTCCGTAACATGGAGAATGTTTTCTCTCAAAAATTAGTATAAAGATTTTGATTGAAATACCACATACTTGAGATATGTACATGACAAAATGTATCTTAACTTTCTGGAAGTAGCTATGAAATCTTCTTCGTTCAGAATGAATTTGGAATAATTTTGCATAACTGGTACATAAATCATAAGAGATAGACAAAGTAGTTATTACACAAAACAGATCTCTTTAAATCACATAATTAAATTTGAATAAGCTTTGCATGGTAGCACCCTTTCCAGATATCCGTTATTTCTGATATCAGTTTGTCCGTACTTTGTAATTTTTGAAATTGTGTCATCATTCATTTGATTCTCGCCAATTTCAAGCCGAGCACACAGTAAATTGCTATTTGACATTTGACTATCACTCATATCTTTTTATACTCTACATGTGCAAGAAAATGTGTGATGAAAATATTTCTACAAACATTTAGTAGCTCGATGAACATGAAGCGAAGTTTCTAAGAGCTATATAATAATAAACGATAGTGACCAGAAAAAAATCATGGTTGTAACACATTGGTTTAATTTGTTGTAATGGAAACCCATATAGTTTTATCGGATTCTGATTATGCGCACAAAAACAAACAACTTGAAAACTTATTGAGTTAATATAAAAAAGCCAAAATTTTAATTGTAGTGAATTCGAGGTGCATTTCTTCTTCAGCGAAGATTATATTCCAATTTTCTTAGTAAAACCACGAATCTGAATATGGATTAAGTTTCTATCAGGAACTTTTTCTTGTGTTTAAGCGTTGGCTGCCTCACGTAATCTTTCGTGCACTCATATATGATAACTGATAATTTACTCGTAATTCTTTGTTGCAAACTGTAAACAGGGATGAAACAATCAAACATGTTCTCAGATAAGCATAGCAGCTCTCTCCTGAAATTAGACACTTAAATAAAGTCAGCTCAACAAAAATGTTCTGAAACTGAAGCATAAAATTCTGATGTGTTACACATGACTTTCTCTACTCTTGTAGTAATCACTCTTGCAAACTCTTATTCTATAGGTATTATCTTCTTCGTGTCAGTTGTGATAAACATTTGCAGAAATTATCTTATTGCTAATTTTCTTGTAGATGCAAGGGGAACATGGGAATATATAGCTTTTGAGCGGTAGTCAAATCTTTTAAAACTTGAAATCCCGTTCTCTTTGCACGTCTAAGATAAAAATGATTAACAATCTTCCATTTGACGACGGTTTAAGTATTCCAAAACTCACACAATAACAAGGAATATTTACAGGACTAAATGGGCAACAGCCAGAAGATTAAAAATATAAATTTTATTTGTCATAAAAATATCTTAAACATATGGCATTTTAATTAGAATCGTTAGAGCCATTTTCAAGGAAATCAAAATTTTCCAAAAATTTTCCATGTAAAGGGTAATTTAAGGTGGAGGAATTTTCTTCAAATTCTACGTGTCGCATCCTTGAATCATATTAAGCTTAAATATCAACATTGGTTTCTAACCGACTTTTCGTTTTTGGGTTAAGCTGTCCTCAAACTCACACACACACACACACACACACACACATACACTCTCTCTCTCTCTCTCTCACACACACACACACACACACACACACACACACACACACACACACACAAAGACGGACCTTTTTCTAAAAATGCTTTTTTTTATTCAGGGGTCCTCAAAACATATATTTCCGGTGAAACCTTGACATTGAATTTTTGGGTTGAATACAACACTTCCTCAATTTTATCGACCCTATATATATATTTTTTTATTTCAATTTTGTTTATAGGCGCCTAACTACATGGTCATGTTGCGACTGTGCAGAAAGTATTTACAAAATGACTGTGTTAATACAATGATACATTCAGTTACAGTGTTCAACTCTTAAAAGCTAAGTATTTATAACATCGGTTGGCAAGTTTTCAATACAGTGGAATATTAACAAAAGTAGGTACGTCTTAAAAACAGTAGTGATATACTAATATTACAACTGAAATATTGAAATGTCTTTTAGGAACTATTATATGCTGCTGATCATTTTAGGATCGCTAAATACACTAGGATGGTCAGCTGGAAACTTGTTTTTCGTCCTCCATTTTGTGTATCTGGAACATTTAGTGATGATATGTACAGTGGTTAAGACAGTCTGATACATCTCACATATGGGAGCTGGATCCTTGGATATGAAGTGTGAGTGTGTAATTCTGCAATGGCCAATCCTTAGCCTAGTTATAGCCACTTGTTCTTTACGTTTCAGTTGATTGAGAGGAAGTCTTGATATTCCGTTAGTCATTGTGTCATGCAGTTTACTGTATGAGTTGCTACGTCACTGGTTCTCCCAGTTTCCTCTGTTACTTTTAATAAAGGCAATGTAACCTTGGTAAGCTAAACTTGTAGGCAATTGTTTCATCTGGAGCTAAACTGGTTGCTTTACGGGCTGCTGCATTCACAATAGTTTGCCTAATGATGAGCTCAAATTAAATTAATAATTATAGGCTTAGTTACCACAGCATACTAAAAAGAAAAAAAAAACAGTTGCTTATGCAATAAATTGCAATAACAAATACTTCCGAACAAAATGAAAATGTGATATACTAAAATATACAACTTTCTTTACTGTCTGTAGTTTATTTTCATAGATGTTCTGAAGTTGCTCTCTATATGCTTTTGTTGATATAGCATTCTCTTTACATGACCCAGGAGAAACAAAAGAAGACATCGTGAATCCAGAAGCTTTTTGCTTAAAAACTGTAAAATTCTAACACCAAGAGATGCGTTATAAAGAGCTAAAGCTTCGTAAAATACGTTATTTCCCGGTTATATAAAATTTCCTAAAGGAGTTCACAAACTGTTAACAGAAAACTCAAGAAATAATTTTAATTGTCGCACAAAAATCTGAAGTGCAAAATGTTTATCTAAATAATGTTTGTCATTTTCGAGAAAATAAAGCATTATAAGAATTGTTGTCTCAAAGGCTAGTAATGAAGTGACGGAATTTAATTAAAATCCTTGTGTCGCATCACTGCTTGTAATTCACGGAGTTTTCGCACATGGGTTTTTCTGTGAACGGCACAGCTAAAAAACGGAAAGCCGCACGAGTACTTTTTTACTTTCTCTACTGGTAAGTAGGGGAAGTATTGTATTCCACCCAAAAATTCGAAGTTGAGATTTCACCGGAAATACATGTTTTGAAGCCCCCTGAATCCAAAAAAAACATTTTTAGAAAAAGGTCCGTGTGTGTGTCTGTGTGTCTGTGTGTCTGTCAGTCTGTCAGTCTGTCAGTCTGTCAGTCTGTCAGTCTGTCAGTCTGTCAGTCTGTGGACAGCATAGCTCAAAAACGAAAAGTCGGTTAAAAACCAAAGTTGGTATTTAAGTTTAATGTCGTTCAAGGATGAGACACGAAGATTTTGAAGAAAATAGCCCCACCCTAAACTACCCTTTACATGGAAAATTTTTCGAAAATTTTGATTTTCTTGAAAATGGCTCTAACGATTTTGATTAAAATGTCATATGTTTGAGATATTTTTATGACAAATGAAATGTATATCTTGAATTTTCTGGCTATAGCCCCTGTAGTCGTATTTAATCTGAACGACTTTTGCATAACTGGTAAACCGTTAGAAATAGACCAAATTATACTATACAAAACATGTAGATCTTGCTAAAATACACAATCTATGTCTCAATAAATTTTCTTGTAGGGTGAACCATTTCGGAGATATACCTTGTTATGTGTGTGAGTTTCGGAAAACTTAGAACTTTCGTAAAATGGATCATCGTTGTTCATTTTTTTTATATGTTAAGTGTGCAAAGAGAACGGAATCTCAAAGCTTTAAAAGATTTGACTATCGCACAAAGCCTACTGTATTCCAATATTCCCCTTGCACCTACAAGGAAATAAGCAATAAGATAATTTGTACAAATGTTTATTTTAACTAACACGAAGAAGATATAGGAATAAGAGTTTGTAAGAATGGTTAGTACAAGAGTAGAGAAAGTCATGTGAGTGCAACACATCAGATTTTTTAAGTATTTCATTTAACCTCTTTGGTCATATCGGAGCCTTTGACTTGGGAAACAACCAATGGTTTTTATTGATCGTTGAATGTGGGGTTTCTTAACGTTGATTTTCATCATTAAACGCCCTCACATTCACTGCTATATTCACAGTTCCAGACTATGTGGGGGATAGGGAATCGTTCTGGTTAAAGGAAAATTCCTAAGACCAGCACGAGAAACGAACCCGGGACCTTGACAAACCAGAACGCTTATCACTTGACCGCAAAGGCAGTCTTCATAAGTACTGAAGTTAGTATTAGTTCGGCTTCTTCCAAGGAAGCAAAGCAAAGATTTTAAATAAAACCATCCCAATACTAAATTATCCTTTCTCCGTTATTTTTATATTCTCAGAAAGATGTTTTGATTAAAATAGTGTATGTTTAAGATAAATGCAGATTAATAAAAGAGACATCTTGAATTTTCTGTGAAAAGTTTTGTAAGTCCTATTAATTCTCAATGAATTTTGTAAAAGTTTATATTAACTGGTACACCGTAAGCGATAGACAAGGACTTACCACGTAAAACTTATAGATCTCATTAAAATACACAAGGTGCATCAAACGAAACAGTTGTAACATTAACCATTTCCAATATATTTGATGTTGGTTTGACTAATATTTGCTAATATTTTATTAAAAACATATCATGTGTTGCACTCACGTGACTTTCTCTACTCTTGTACTAATAATTATTCTTAGAAACTCTTATTCCTCTATCTTCTTTATGTTAGTCGAGATAAACATTTGCAGAAATTATCTTATTACTCATTTTATTGTATAGGTGCAAGGGTAATGTGGGAATACAGCACGCTTTGAGCGATAATCAAATCTTTTATAGCCTTGAAATTCCATTCTCTTTGCACGGCTAAGATATAAAAAGTGAATGACGATCCTCCATTTATGGAAAGTTTAAGTATTGCAAAACTCACAAAAATAAAAGGAATATCTCCAAAATGGTTCACTCCACCACCCAAAAAAAAAAAAAAAAAAAAAAAAGGGGACAAATTCTATGTTTTAACGAGATCTACTTTTTATACAGTAAGACCTGGTCTATCTCTTATGGTTTATCCGTTATGCAAAAGCCAGCCATCAAGAGTAAGCAGGACTGCTAGCTATTGGGGTACAGCCAGAAAATTCAAAATATGCATTTCATTTGCCATAAAAATGTCTTAAACATATGGAATTTTAATCAAAATCGTTAGAAACATTTTCAAGAAAATCAAAGGGCAGTAGAGTGGAGGAATTTTCTTCAAAATCTCTTGTCGTATCCTTGAAATATATTAAACTTAAATATCAACTTTGGTTTTTAACCGACTTTTCGTTTTTTTAGTTACGCTGATCACAGACACACACACACACACACACACACACACACACACACACACACACACACACACACACACACACTCAGAGAGAGAGAGAGAGAGACAAAGAAACACACACACGCAAACCTTTTTCTAAAAATACTTTTTTTGGATTCAGGGGGCCTCAAAGCATTTATTTCCGGTGAAATGTCGACATCAAACTTTGGTCAGACACAATATTTCCCCTACCGTAAACCAAGAAAATTTTGAGATACTTCTTAATGTTTTTTGTTGTTTAATATTTCAGAATATGAATTTTAAGAACTCTAGCAATAATTATGGGTTCATCTATGTAATGTGTGAGTACCATAACATCGATGGTCACATATATAAGCAAATAACAAATTTTTGATAAATTTTGTTTCACAAAGTTACACCTATTTATAGGGCAACTGTGTGACAGTGCAAACTCTCCTATTACTCTAGCAAGTATTTCTGTGACAATGTTGCACACATACATCGTTACTTTGGGTCATTTAAGGATAAAGGGATAAGGAAATCTGTATATACAAATGCAACACCATTAAGTATGTTTACTGATGGGTTATTTAATCGCTACACATACCACACCTTTGTAAAGGAACAGTGCACCAAAGAGACTAAAAGTTGTACACCACTAAAAGTTGTTTATTTTTAGACTGGATTACTTCAGGAACATCAAACATACCTCGTTTTCCCCTCTTCTTTGTATCATTTAGTTTGCATATGATTTCCTTATTTTCGTACAAAAGCTCGTCTTTGCTAGCAGACCATCTCCAATGTTGATGCACTGGTTCCATTATATTGACAAATGCTCTTTCATCACTAATTTTTGTTATAATTCCTGGATAATATCGTACTCCCTCATTATTTACAATAACAAAGCTTCTAACAACTTTGCTACTCTGCTTTCCGTAACGAAATTTCATTTATCATCTGTATAATTTCGACAGCGACGTAATCCAACCATTCTTATTGATTTTCCAGGCACGTTATACCCTAAACCAGAGTTTTTAGATTTAAACTAATGAAAGTAAATAAAATAAATGCATTTAAATAATACATTGCAGCTTCTACACACCACATTTTGTGTCACACTGTTGTACTGCATTTGTTCGCGTTTTACTTATTTCCATGAAAAAGCTGACAAACTTTAGAGTGTAATATTTGCAAAATTATTACAAAGCTAATATATTTTGATAAGCCCACGTTAAAGTCCATTGCACTTGTGGATTTCTTGCACCAACACAAAGTTTCAACAAATTTCTCAAAAATTTGCTTCTACAAGCTATACATACAATGTCTATATTATGCAGTTGGAACAATTTGGTGGTAGTTCAAGCTCTGCTGACAGAGAGGACATTGCTGGTATTCCGGCTCTCTGGTGGACTGTATATTGCCCAGTAAAGTACAACAATGGTCATGTGGCGTCGGTGTGCCTAAGTTCCCCCCACTGCCACAAAGTTGTCATGGTTTACGCTACTTGCTATACGTAGTAGAGAAAGTAAAAATGAAAGAGATATTAAAATTTGATCTGTTAGATTCGTGTCACTTTCTCTACCCACTATTGTTCATTTTATATGGATTCTAGAAACTAGTTACGAAACCTTATTTTATTTTGCCTCCTTTATGATATCGACATAAATGATTGTAGAATTATTTTCATTACAAATATCTTTGCAGGTACAAGGAGGATACCGAAAACAGAAGAGATAGTAAAAGTATTAAATGCAGGTCCCTCTTTCCATAATATTACGGCGACAGAACATCAAAAACCGACAAAAGTATTGAAAAAAATCAAACCAATAACAACGAATATCTTGGAAGTGTCTGGTGCCACAACAAAATTTATTTGATATATTTAAATTGTGTTTTAAAGAGATGTACAATTTGTGTGCAGTAAGCTTTGTCTATCTCTTTGGACAAGACAAGTTTATAAAGTTGCGATGGCTCAATTATGGACAGGCATTGCAAAACGAGGACCCACCCTCCAAATGCAAGGCGTTGTTTCTAAAAACGGCTGTACGATCTCAGGCCTTAACAGATGTCCCGAATCCTGTTACCAGGATTTCTGCCAAACTCCAGCATCCCATTTTTAGCAGCACAAAAAGGAGTCTTGCGCATTTGCCGACAGTTCTTCTACAGCACTCGGAATCGTCTACTAAAGTTCTTTACCATCATCCTACTAGGGAGTAGATATGACATCTATACGTCATATCCAAATAGCGTAATATGCTTGTGTTAGAACATGGGCAATTTTTAAACTGTCAGATGTTCACACAGATGGATTCGATCAATATTTCTGGAACTGGTTTCCAATTTTACACAATTTAATAATGTTTCTTGCTGCAAAAGTACGTCGGACATTTGGCAATATTGGTTTTCTTTTAGGAAATTAGTCATTTTATGTGCCATGTACAGTATTCTATAAAATTAAACAACTCAATAAGTTCCAGAGTGTTTTCTTGAAACACGAGAGCTTAAAATTAACATACCAGTGTTCACAGTGTTCTGATATACGA
This sequence comes from Tenodera sinensis, assembly GCA_030765045.1. Taxonomy (NCBI): domain Eukaryota; kingdom Metazoa; phylum Arthropoda; class Insecta; order Mantodea; family Mantidae; genus Tenodera; species Tenodera sinensis. The sequence goes on along the minus strand of CM060967.1, from coordinate 60,794,102 downwards.
TTACTGTTTTTAAAAGTAAGGTTTAGGCTCATGTTTATCTACTTTACGTATCACACCAAGTATTCCGCGGAGAAATATTTCATTTAAAAATCTACCTCATTTGTTTTATTGGTTCATGATTATATCAGACTAGCCAGCTTAACCAGCTGAACGTTTGCGAAAGAGGGGAGGTTCTGTTTACCTCCTTCCACTACACGCGGACTTTGCCACACTTTAACCCCAGCCATGCATTGTGTTGCAGAGGTGGTTTTTTGATGGGTACGTTGCGTTTGATTCGCGAAAGCACTTTCAAATATCATGCGATAAACATCTATTCAGTACCTTACGCTGCTTGCGCTTAAGAGGTAAATCAATATTGACGACAAAGTCGAAGAGCATAGCCTTAGAAGATCTACCAAGTGATTGTCACGTAATATATAGCGATATAAACTTTAAATATAGTTCAGTTTGGAGAAACTATGTTCGTAAATATACGGAGAGCTATAGTCACTCTTATACGCATTATCCTTGCACGTACTCATTTCTCTATATACTGTATCGGTCTGGGTGACTCAGTAGGTTATACTCTGGCTTACTGAGCCCAAGGTCGCGGGTTCTAATCCGGCCCTGACCGTTGGTTTTTAAATGTGCTTTAACTCCTGAAGGACGAAATTCCAGCATATGTTAAGACTATGCGATACCTTTGAAATTCCGTTCTCTTTGCAAGGCAAGAGATAAAACAGCGAATAATATATTCCTATTTGAGAAAAGTATAAGCATTGGCAAATTCAAATAAATAATCAAGAATATCTCGGAAGCGGTTCACTCAAAAGAAAAAAGAAATAGTTGAATGTAAATTGTGTGTTTTAACGAGATCCACAATTTTATTTAGTAAGCTTTTGTCTGTCTCATATTGTCTACCATTTATGCAAAATCATCCAGAATGAAGCGGTCTTCTGAAGACATTCCCAGAAAATTCAAGGTATAACTTAGAAACTGCGATGGAATCGCCTGTTTGTGTCCGTCACTGGGTACTGACTGTCCCTCCGACGGAAGGAGTGGAGTGAGGAATAGTTGCTCATTACGTAAGCGTCTTCAAAGAGACAATGTTGGATATCGTTGGTATAGTCTATCATGTCTATAAAATATCATTTATATTGAATTTATTTTCAATTGGTGCGATATTTTTACAAAACTATAGTGTTACGTCAACCAAAAGAATTTAAGCTGTCCGCCATTGAACAAATGGCCCGAATGGGATGAATAGCTTGCAAGATACTTTCGAAAAAATTAACATTAATTTCTTCTTTGTATATTAATATAGATTCATCAAGCCTATGTTTAAACAAACATAATCGCTAGAGCCATTTTAGAGAGAGAGAGAGAGAAATGGAGAATATTTTTTTCGAATCAAACATTTGCTTGGGGCGGGGAGAATTTCTTCATCCTGCATCATTAAAAGATGCCGGATTTATGAGGTTGTGTGTTTCTCTAACTTTTATGCTGTTAACATATAATACACCCATGGTTGGCCATAGACTCGTGAACGGAAGATTCGCAGTCAAATCCCTCCAGGACCGACCTCGCTGATTGAGGTTTCCTCTTTCAGGTTTTCCTCAACTTCATAAATGGCAAATGTCGGGGAGATAGTCTAAACCTGGAATGTTTCCTTCGCAGTTATCTTTTCACGTATCTTCATAGATGAAGATACCTGTGGTGCAATATGTAGCAGGAACCTGCGTGAAATATTAGTAAATTATTTTTAAAAATCAATTGCGGATCGCAAACCTAAACGTCACTCTTTTTGGTTCGATGAATTCATGAAGTAGCATTTTTATTTGAAATGCAATACTTCCTCTGTCTAACACAGGTTACCTACTTATAAGCAATGTAATACGTCTTTAAAGTGGCCATGCTATCTTTGTATTTGGTAACTGCAAGGCCACGTGCAAATGCTGTTAATTACACGCATATTATTTTGGAATTAATGCTCGGAAAGCTTGATAGAAGTACCGCTGCACACCAGTATCGAATTTGATCTTGATTAAATCAAATGGGGAATCTGTAGAACGTCACGATTCTCATTCTTTGATTCTTCGCTTAATCGCTACATATATCGAGGAATGAAGCTTCCAAATAATGATCGTGCAAAAGAAACGAACTTAAATGTACGTATAACTTGAATTAAATGGATGCTAGTAGTCTCGCCCTGAAATGCTTAGGTGCTAATTATGCTCTTCTCAGAAAAAAAGAAACCTTAAAAATGCTTTCCATGTTGGCTGAGCGTGACTTGAAGCTGAAACAAATAATTGGAAAATTAGTTCTGTTACTCGCAATTATAGTTTCCGATGCTTCTCAGTTTAATTTGCTGGGTATAAATCAGTTCATTTTATACAAGAGTATTTCTTTTTAATTACAAGTGTAGTATTTAAAGGCAATGAATCACAATGAAATTCAGTGAACCAAGTTTGAACATCAAGGACTGCCCCTACAGCGCCTATGGTTGAAAAACTTCCTGTAGTTTGATGATCTCTTTAGCTGATCCATTGGGGGATAATTATTGCAGCGAAGGAAGAAATGAAAGAGCAAGATCATGAATGTAAGATCAGCGGAACTGAGGTGCACTCGTTTTTGAGTGCAGATAAATGATGAGTGCGAAAACATAGATTAAATTCTTATTTTTATTATTACTGTTATTATTATTATTATTATTATTATTATTATTATTATTATTATTATTATTATTATTATTATTATTATTATTATTATTATTATTATTATTATTATTATTATTATTATTATTATTATTATTATTATTATTATTATTATTATTATTATTATTATTATTATTATTATTATTATTATTATTATTATTATTATTATTATTATTATTATTATTATTATTATTTCTTCTCAGAAATATACCTAAGAAAACGTTCGCGTTATAATTATCCTTAAATGTATAAGTTATACACGTCTGACAACGTTGCTCTGCACATGCTTGACTATTTTCACTAAGCAAATTACTGTTCGCATAAGTATGGCGAACCCAAACATATTTATGATTTTAGCTGCATTATTATGAAGGTGAGAAAATCTTCCACGGTGTTCTTACAGAGCCATTAGACTGAATCTGCTACTGAATTTATCTTTCTTTCTTGGTCGGACTATAAATCCATAATCTTCAATTGTAAATATGTAGAAATACAATCAACATTTACGGGTGCGGTAAATATTTCAAATCAGATTTAATTGCTAATTTCCCGAAGTCTTATATCAAATTATTGATGTAAATTATTTCAAACATAAATATTCCTTAAAGCTAGCCTCCTTAGCTAACCTGAGTGCAGCATTGAGCTCGAAAAACTGCACAGTATTTCTTTCTTTATATAAATTTTTGCTCAATTGTTTAAGTTTACACGTGAATGTTGTTATTCTCTCACACATTTGAGTGATTAATTGACTTGTACCGTGTAGAGAAGTGTTTGGGTCACTTGCTGTCGTTTAATTCAGGCGTCACTTCACCTTCATATAAATCGCACTCTCAGTATGAAGCTCCAAAAACTTGTGAAACGATGTTCCTCTGCTCATTGTGATACGGAACATGAATATATTTACTACCCACATCTTCGAGAGACGATTTGAACTACCGGTGATCCAAACCAACAGATCTAACACAATTCACTGTTTTCCCAACTACAATCAAATCTTGTTCATTGTTACAGTTTCTTACACACAAATTTTCCTGATGCGCAAAATAAATATACTGGATTCCTAATTCAAGGAAGACGAGCTTCTCATTTAAAAGTCCAACAAAGCAATTTGTGTGCCCAGCCATTATAACACTTCCGTCTGTAGCAACAGAAACAAGCCATTCGCAGACAATGCCGAAAAATTCGACACCTTCCTCCATGCAAGTTAAAATATCCATACTTCTGTTGCTCCTTTCATAGTTACGAAACCTAGGAGCCTATCTGTGCTTTCCAGATTTTCTCTCCGTGAATGAAGATCGCTAGTTGTGAAGTATCGCATGCGTCTGTGTTTTTATCCAATGCTAACGAAAAAGCTACGAACTTGTGTCTCTTTGTACCAATTGGTTTACAATGTCTTCACCAAGATTTTCAGGTCGAGGGTTACAGCCCACCGCTACAGCTTTTCAGATTGGGACTGTTGCAAGAGATTTGAACAGTATTTTTCTGACGACATTCGTGAACTACATAATCGCTCCACCCTTAGTTCCGCTCTTGATGTAACCACAAGGCGTCAACAACTAACCCACGATGCGCCGAAACCAAAGCACAGCACAAAATATAGTACCTTAAATATTGGCGATTATCTGAGAATTGTCAAGATGTATGACAGTCCAGGCAAAGACTACTTGAATGTAACGCGACAGCAGTTACTCCCGAGTAAATATCGTTCTGTTGCATCATAAACATAGGCATGAGTCCACGTGGCGTTTGTTTGTGTTAGTCGCAACTGATATGAACATCAGGTTATTGCGGAAGGATACCAGGTATGGATCTAAGGCTGGATAGAATATAGTCTTAGCTATTTCCATAGAAATACTATAACTGAGCCGAAGATGTAAAAATTGAGGGTTATTTTGTTCAGAGGCCTGTTGAGATTTTTGGGCGTGCCGTAAATCTACGACATGGTATCATAACTTTACTTTCCTTCCGAAGGAAGCCATGGTAAGGAATTTTACACCCGAAAAAATCTATACCCTTCGTCAAATGGCTGTTAATATCCACGCAACCTGTGATCATACTCCGGCCTTCAGATATTCATTTATTATAATTTGTAGTTTCTCATGTTTTGTAAGCAGCGCACTTCTTTCTCTGTGGGAAATTTCTGTTTTTATAAGCAGAAAAACAAAACGTATAGTGACATAAAAATGATAGTAGACATGGATAATACAAACACCATCAAACTAGACGAAACACCGCCTCCTCTCTTCCTTCGTACGTTCGTATGTTTTCTTAGTATTTTATCTGCGTTGGTTACTCATTAGGAGTTGTGGTATTTGTAGTTAGATTTATATTCTATTTGTCAACAACTTTTATATAGCATTTTCTCAGCATTTATATTTTGTTTATATGCAACGTTCTGAGAATATTAAGTCTTTAAGTGTCTTGTGCAATAATTTTTAGTGCCTCTAAAGAAACGAAAGCCTATTGAACAAGTGCAACCCAAGATTAATAGAATCAAATTGCAACGACCAGGTAAGAGTGCCAATGGCTTTGAATTTTTACTTTCTCTGCTACATATAAGTAGGGGAAGTACCGTATCTCACCCAAAAATAATTCGAAATTGACATTTCACCGAAAATACATGTTTTGAGACTCCTTGAATCCAAAAAGGTATTTTTATGCTTGTGAATAGCATAGCTCAAGAACTAAAAGTCAGCTAAATACTAAACTAATTTAAATTCAGCATCTTCCAAGGATGCAACATGAAGATGTTCAAGAAAATATCCTCCTGCAGAGTACTCTTTACATGAAATATTTTTCTAAACTTTTAATTTTGTAAAAAATGGCTCGAACGGTTTGGATTATAACACCATATCTTTAAGATATTTTTATGACAAATAAAATGTGGGTGTCTCTTGAATTTTCTGGGAATGTCCTATGAAGTTCTCTTCATTCTGGATAACTTTTACACATATCGTACGCCGTAAAAGATAGATAAAATCGTACTTACACAAAAAATATAGGTCATGTAAAACACAATTTAAATCACATACCTTTTTATGAGATGAACTATTTCGGCGATAACCTTTGTTATTTGTGTGAATTTTCTAATTCTTTCAAATGTGAAATAGATTAAATATCCTGCGGTATACCCACAGGGCCAAACACAGGTTGTAAACATCTAAACCAAATAAAAATAATGTGAAACCGTTATTTATTTTTTTATCTCTGCCAACATTTCAGCAGTAAGATCTGTTCCTGGTCATTCTTTGCTAGACAGCTACAAATCTGGTTGCAGTGAAGTAGAAGCGCTTGGACACGTCTTAGGATACTGCTCCAAAGGTATTGTGACTTTTGGTGGGTGTGTAAAGTAAAGAAGACAGATGTAGTCGGGATAAAGATACACTTTTATTTCCGTAAACAGTAACTTTTTACACTCGTTGCAACAGCAAGAAGGTCTTTTCCGATTCACTCACAGCACGGCTCCAAATTCGTCACAAAACTAAACCCTTTCCGTCGGCACGACTACTCAACGCTTCACATACGTCTAACTGACTCTTCTGTCGCACTTTACCGCTATTTATATATCCCAGGCACTATTCTGGAAAGTTCAGTTATTGCGGTGAAATACAAAGCAGAAGATTCCCGAAGTCTCTATCCTTTTCTCTCTTTCGGCAAGCGCCCCAACAATGCGGCCATTCTCTGTCTCTTTCCTTCGGCTCCTTTGCGGTAGTGCCGACAATAACGCGATGGGTGACACTGCTGTTGTCGGCAATTAGATGCGGCGGGCGCGGTGACAGTGTTAAGAAACACACGCCACCATAAAGTAAGAATCTTCATTGCAACAGGACCTTAGAGGCTGCAATGGGAAGTGTATGGAGAGGTTCATTGTTTGGAAGAAGAGGGGCCAACAAGAAGAGCAGATATCACAGCCATCAACAGGAAAGGCAGGCGAAGTCTCATCATGGATCCTACTATCCATTTTGAAAAGGACAGGGAGATTGCAGTCCAAGTAAATTAAAAAAATCTCAAGTTACAGTCCATGAATTTCTCACTTACATGAGAGATACATATTGAAAATTATGCATGGAAAGTAAAGGTTCTTCTTTTCGACAAAAGGGACTTCTTTCAAATACAGTAAATCTGGCCACGCAAAGAGAACGGACCATCATATAGCGACCAGCTTCAAAAGATTTTATTATCGCTTAAAGCCTACATATTCCCGTATTCCCCTTGTACCTACAAGAAAATTAGCAATAAGATAACTTCTGCAAATGTTTATCTCTATTAATATGAAGTAGATAGAAGAATGGATGTTTGTAAGAATAACTTGTAAAAGAGTAGAGTAAGTCATGTGAGTGCAACACAGAATTTTCCACCATGGATTTTATTATACAGTATTTTCAAAAATATGACCCTCGCCCCTGCAAAGTTTTGAGGATTGGTTTTATAATGTTTTAAGTTAACGCAGTTGCCAAAGTCTTCAATAGTTTTAAAACTGTGGGGCGCGATTCTTGGATGGCACTTATCAAAATGAATAGATATTTACTTAAGATTAAATTAACTTTTTAATGCAACAAGTACCAGAACCCGCAGCTTCACCTATCTTATATTGACTAACGAGGTTCTATTATATCACCCTTCTTCCTTTCACGTTTCTCTATCCTATATCACTATTACTCGCATTCGATTGTCCTCGCATGACTGTTGCCCTTAAAAATAACTGCTGCATAAATTAAATCATAAGTAAATTTTAATAAACAAAAGAAAGTACAGACCAAGATACAATTTAACTAGGGTAATTAATGGCATAAATCGCATTTGTGTGAATTTCTGTAGGTACCAAATAATTGAAATTTTAATATGCCCTATGGGTCCTGAAATCTCATTAAGAAGCTAAGTGGACTAGCACATGACATTACTATACATTCTGGTTACACAATACCTATAGAATGAATGGTAACCAAATTTTGGTCCTACTTCGTGTTTCTACTGTAGTGGCTGTAAACATTATTTTCTCTGTTCAATTGCTTTATACTCCATCCAGCCTTAGATCCATACCTTGTATCCCTTCGCGTTAACCTGATCATATCAGTTGCGACTAACACAAACAAACGCCGCCTGGACTCATGCCTCGTGCTTATGATGCAACAGAATGATATTTGCTCGGGAATTTTAGGAATAGCGCTGCTATCGCGTTACATTCAAGTAGTCTTTACCGGGGTTATCACATACATCTTGAAAACTCACAGATAATCGCCAATACTTAAGGTACTATATTTTGTGATGTACTTTGATCTCGGCGTATCACGGGTTAGTGGTTGACGGTTTGTGTTTACATCAAGTGCGGGTCTAAGAGTGAGTGATTATTAGGGCTAGGAAGTTCATGCATTTGCATGTTTTTTCATAGGGGTTAAAAATGTGTGCTTTTACATTATGTGCACGAATTATGGAATTTTCAGTTATTTGGGCATGATTTTATAGTGCATATAACTGCATATTTTCTTGATTTTGATAAATGCATATTATTTCAATATTATAGCCCCTATATTGCATATTTTAATGATTTTTAGGGTTTTTTTTTATTATTTTTTCCATCTGGATAACATTTTTCATATTGGTAGTATTGCACATGATGATACAACTCACAAAGATTTCAATATTATAGCCCCTATATTGCATATTTTAGTGATTTTTATGTTTTTTTTATTATTTTTCTCCATCTGAATAATATTTTTCATATTGGTAGTATTCCACATGATGATGCAATTCGTTAAGTGGCGAGAATTAATTTTGAGTCATGTTCTCATGTAGTGAATCCCGTTTCCACCCTTTAATTATATGTATGTGCGTAGAGAATAATCAGTGCATTATCTGAGAGGTTTATATTAACAAAGATAAAGTGCAGGTCAACGTCTTGAGCAGTACGATTATAGCAACGCTTGCCTGTCCACCAGCAGTTGTATCGTGGTCTTCAAACGTAACAGTATTGTGAACTGGTTCCCACAAAATTAAATTAGGCATATAAAATGTTAAAAAGCTCTTCAAATGCCGAAAATAAAACCTACTTCGAGTGCTAGATTAATTCATTTACAGAAAGAGTTTTCGGGTGACTTAATATCTACAGAATACAGATAATAGGGTACTGTTTTGTGGAGCGTGTGAGAAAAATGTAGGGAGTGAGAAAAGATTTCAAATAGTTCAGCACACAAACAGCAAAACATAAGGAGAATTTAATTAGAAAACTTGCAAACAAAGAACCTGTTCAAAAACAGCTAGTAGAGTGTTTAGGAAGTAGGGTTACTGAATTTTCCTATGGCTTGTGCCAAGCATTTTTAGCTGCTGATATTCCCTTGTTCAAAATTAATAATCCGACATTTAAAAACTTTCTTACCAAGTACACTCGACAACATGTGTCTGCAGAAAGTACACTGCGTAAGACTTATGTAGGACATTGTTACAATAACGTATTGTCAAATATACAATTAGCGAATCAGTTTTTGTGGTTGTTGATGAACCCCCTGATTCTGAGCGCCTATAATCGTGGGTGCTTTAAATAATGAACAAAAGACTACACCTTATCTTCTTAATTTGAGCGAATTGTCGGCCACTGGCAATGTAACTATGACCCAGTTTGTGATGGACTCTTTGAAATTACTATGGCCATGTGGAATCAAATACGACCGGTTATTTTTATTTGTTACTGATGCAGGTCCTTATATGGTAAAATCAGGACAAACTCTGAAATGTATTTTTCCTAACTTAATTCATATAACTTGTTTGGCACACGCTCCTCATCGTATTTCTGAGACAATACTTGATTCTTTCCCATGGATCTCCCTTGCATGAATCACTTACTGTCTTTCAAAAAACAATATGTGATCTAAGTCCGGTTCCTGGTACCATAGGACAAAAAGTGAAAGAGAAAGTGAATTATGTAATTTCAAAAAATTCTGGTTATAAACAGATGTGCGATATTCCTGGAAAGAAAACCATCTGTCACACGAAGAGAGTTGACTCCCTCTGTGAAGCAGTTAACATCATTTAAATATGCCCCGATAACATCTTGTGACGTAGAGAGAAGTTTTTCACGTTGCAAAAGTGTTTTGCGAGACAACAGACGATGTTTCACAGTTGAAAATTTGTGCAAAGTGTTGGTTATGAACTGCAATTTAGCAGTTAATACTAGTAGCAGGACCACTTCTGCTTCAACCTCTATGGAATAAGGTAACTTGATTTATTATTTACACTAACTCGTCTTGTCTACTGCAAAGAAACATTAATTGTTTTAATTAAATAGTGCATATTTCTTGGCATATTTTCAAGTTTTTAAGAGCATATTGGCATGCATATTTCAGTGTTTTTAGGGCATGAACTTCCGAGCCCTAGTGATTATAGTTACTTACATCTTGTTTACAATTTAATGTTCGTATCTATTGTACTTTATGAATTAGAGTAGATATAAAAGCTCTAAAACTCACCCTAAAAACGTGTTATTCATTTAAATTAACGTATAATTATAATATAAAACAACATTGGTGACCACCCGACGTAATGTTGTTAGAAACAACATAAAACTGAGATTGAACAAGATTATTTGGCGTGAGAAGATCAAACAGCCGAAACTGCAGCTAAGAACTTAATCTTCTGCTGGTTCTCGTGATTTGGTATTCCAGCACACATCACAACAGATCAAGGCCATCAATTTGAAAGTCAGTTGTTCAAAACCATGGTCAAATACCTACAGTAATTCCACAACCGCCTACCACCCACAATCAAATGGATTTATTGAACGTCAACACAGGACCTGAAGACAGCTCTTAAATGTCATTTGCTTAAGGCACATTCTTGGATGGAATCTCTTCGTCTAGTGCTGCTAGGTAGTCGCACTGCAACCAAAGAAGACTTAGATTGTTCATCGGTTGAATTAGTATATGGCACTGCTATTGTCTTCATGGTGAACTACTTGTTGAGCCCCCTAATATCCCCTCAGACTTTGTGAGACGTTTGCAAGACACTATCCGCTCATTAAAACCAGTCCCAACTTCTAAGCATGAGCACAGAAGTGTTTTCGTCTCAAAGGGACTTGGAACATCTTCACATCTTTGTACACCAAGGTGCCACATCACCACTTGAACCTACTTACTTCTGACCCTATCCTATAAAGAAACGGACAGAGAAGTTTTTTGACGTTGAAATCAATGGAAAAATAAAACGGATCTCCATAGATCGCTTAAAACCAGCCTTCATAATCAGAGAACAGTCTCCATTACCTCCTTCTGACTTTCACGAGGTCAAACAAAACAATTGCGCACCAGCATCCCTAATACTCCCTGCATCTGATACAGATTTGAAAACGACCAAATCAGGACGATCAGTTCGGTTTCCCAAGAGATTGATCGAATCTGTAAAACGTTATTTAGGAGAGGAGTGTGTGGTGCTTATAAACATTATTTTTCTCTCTCCAATTGTTTTAGTTACATCTTATTTACAATTTAATGTTCCGTATATATTGTACTTGATAAATTAGAACATATATAAAGGCATTAAAACTCACGCTTAAAAATCTTGTTATTGATTTAAATTAACATATAATAGAAAACAACACTACAAATAATAATCATTATAACACCATTAAGCTAACACTTGCTTAAAGTTGTAAAACTCTTCAAAGAAACGCAGGATTATCGGAAAAGTGCCACATGTTATAGGTCTTAACAGTCGGGATAAATTGTCAAACCGAGGGCAACGCCAGTATTTCAGTTAGTATTTTCATAAACCTGACTATGGTATATATTGTGAGGTTTTAAGATAAATTCTTTTAGCTGGTTGAAGGTTTTGTGACACACAAACATTTTGTACACTTCTTCGTATTTCTCCTTGAAAACTGGAGCCGAGGGCCTCGGTTTTGTTTTTGCTGAAACATCGTTTGCAAGACACCAACATCAACCTACAGTACACCGCTGTTTGTATTTATGCAGTATGACATAATACCCTGCTGCCAGCGAGTTGAGTTTGTCGCAACTACAGGGGCTCTTTGCCAATATACTGGTTCTTGCACGGGCCTGTACCAGTCATACTAAGCACTTCTTCTAACTTGTTCTTCCGTTAATATTTTGATGAAAAACAATTAAACGTGTGTTTCATTTATAAACTGAACTTAAATTCCCGCTGTCACTGTCATTTTCTTTAGATATATAAAACTTTGACAGTCCTTGTAGAGATTACCCTAAAAAGAATCCCTGTCACCTAAAATACTAAAATAGGAATTTTCCCTGTAATCAAAAGTGAAACCTTTTTCTTGTCTTCAGAATTAGGATAGGACAGAATGGGATGGGTTAAGCAAGAATCGGGGGGGGGGGGGGGGGGAGACTTAGCACCTCGACCTCTAGAAGATGTTTTGGGCCTATGCTCCTGTCGCGCGTCCTGTCCTTGGGAGGCAGGGGTGAGGTAAGAGGATATGAAGGGTGGGCGGGCCTGAGGGGAAACGACAACAGAGGGCAGGGTCTCTAACAACTATAGGTTTGAACTCTCCGGTGGCGGCTAGTACTCGGCTCCTCTAGTGCGGGCTCTGAGTCCCCGGAGAGTTATAACTCGGAAACTCCCCGATCCGGAGGACAGGTTTACAGAAAGCAGGCACCTGCCATGCACGCCGAAACTAACGCCAACATTTAGAACCCTGAAACAACCACGCAGATGAAAGTTGAAGTGAAACGAGAAGTGAGATGAACTGGAAGGGCAGGAAATTCGGAGGATGGAATTATTCTTCCCAGCATTGTCTAGCGACCCAGGGAAATCCCCGGAAAACCCCATGGTCAGGAAGGTCTGCAAGGGGAATTGAAGCCACGACTTCCCGAACGCGAGCCTCACACGTTACCGCGGAGCAACCTCGTTCGGTTGTCTTCAGAACTACGTAAGTGAAGGCCATGCTCATTAACCTTTCCTTCCTATACTACAGTGCTGGGCAACTAGTACTCAGAGTGTAGCCCATTCACGGCCTTGCACTGGTAACTATATTTAGGAAGGAAAAAAATAGTGTCGCTCAAGCTATTCGGGGAGTTGTTTAGGCCTGATGTACTAGAAATATGATTGTTGAGTTCCATTAAGGTACACCTAAGCTGCAGATTCATGCGTCTCCCCTTCAGGTGAAGTTGTGGCCAATTGCGCCTCTCAAAGGGACTCAGAAACTTCATATAGTATGCCTACTGTTCTCCTTATGTATTTTATATCTTTACTAATGCAATATTTAGATACTATTTCTCTAGTTGGCCTATTTCCTGGCCCGTCTACCATAACAAAATGATTCCCTTTGGTAGGGCAGAATTAAGATTTGCCATATCACGTCAGTGAGGATAGCAATGGCCTTAAAAATACATAAAACTGATCCTTCAAAATCCTTTTTCAGAAACGAAGCCATGCCCCTCCTATAACTGTTTAATAACAACAATATTTTACCTTTTGTACAAACAGAAGCGTACAAATCTTGCTTCCGAGGACTGATGGGGAGACGGGCTGAACAACAGTTGCGTCTCACATCAGTCTGTTACAATATTACAGTTGTTCCCAGCATAGAACCTTCTCCTTTCAGTGGTAGCGTGTCTGCCTCACGTCCAAGAGGTCGCGAGTTCGAATCTCGCTTAGAGTGAGTTATCCGCACAAGGTTTTTTTCCCGAGGTTTTCCCTTATCCTGAGAAGACGAATGTCAGGTAACTTAAATCTCTATGGACCTCGGGCTCATTTGAGCATCATCTCGTCCATTTTATTTATTCACCGTCCGATATGACATTACGTTGGAGGACGTTAAAAAAGTCTCCTCCTGGTCTAGACAGTACGTTAAATTTCGGTGATTTAATCCACATTAGAAATAGGAACAAAACTAAGGCTCTGTGAAAAACGTCTAGTCCTTTCACAATTGAACAATGACCTCGTTCTCACAATTAAGGTCGTGAACAATTAATCGTGTAGTAAACTACGATAACATATAAAATTAGAAACAGGTTTAAACATTACCTACTGAGGGTAAGCACTGTTAATTGCATATATGAACATAATTGCCATATAAATGACTACTTACCTCCTCCTTTACGTAGGGTCCCAGGGTTACTGATATATCTTGTCTTGTCACATTCGCTATTACAGTTATAACTTACTACGAGCTGAGTATAATACTACAGAACTATAAGCTGCTGTATCACTTAAAATGCCGATATGACATTACGTTGGAGGACGTTAATGTAGTAAAGATGCCTAATTCCGTGATACTTTTTAGTAAGTGTTGCGCAATATTCATAAATGGAAAGAGGTTATTTAAAAACCAACTCAGGAATATATTTTGAACTTCTTGGAACATTTTTTATTTGACTGTGAACTGATGTGTTGTACAAAATATTAAAATAAGTATAGAAATAAATTCTGTGACGATGACTTCTAAATGTGTGATTGGATTCCTAAATATGTGATAGTGGTATCGTAATTCCATGAGATGAAAAACAATCGAATTAAATATATAAAAACACCACTTATTAGGTTTACATTGTTCTCTATCATATTGTTACAGTAGTGGTGATATATTACATTGATATAAAGGACCTATATGTCAAATTCCCGGGAAGCTATTTCGTCCAGAAAGGCTGCATCACAAAATAAGGGAAAATAAGTCAGAGGTTAAAACAAACAGAAACAAAACTGTATCTCTATCAATTGCTAAACCAAATACAGAAAGAGATGAAGTAAAATAATGAGATCCTTTTGTTACAAAAAAGCATCAGTTCTGCACATAAAGAACATATGTAAACGTCTTCATCATAATTTGTGATTTGTATACACTGACATTTAGAGGTTGCAGAAGATGCGTCGTGTGTGATGGAAAAGTAACCAAAATAGTATGGTTTTCTTCAGCCAATTTCAGTGCTTCTGGGGACAAATGAGGGGCATGAGAATCCATCAACAGAAGGATAGGTCTAGCAGGTGAAATTGATCTAATGAAGCTCTGCGTCCATTTTACAGAAACATCACCGTTTATACAACCTTTTGGAGTAACTTCTACCATGGTATCACAGTGAGCACCAGCTTTTAATGTTGGGATGTTCTTCACATCTTTGAAGATTATTAGAAGTGGTCCAGACTTGCCAGCAGCATTACCACAACCGAGCATTGTTGTTGTTGTTGTTGTCCGCTTTTCGTCATATACTCTTCTGTAAATGTATTTTTTTCCAATGCTTGTCACAATCTTGACGCAGCTGTGACAATCAACCCTGTTTCATTACAATCCATATCTGATTGGGGAGTTTCTTAAATTGTGGTCATCAATGACTTTCTCAAGATGGTCATAAAACTCTGCAATTAAGACAGGATTTGCGCAAGATACGCGATAGCTAGACATGCTTTCAGGTGTTCTCATTGTTCGATTGAATCGTTTCCTAAATCCTGCATATCACTTTTTTTCCGGCGATTTTCTGCTCAAAATTGAACTTTTCTGTAGCTCCACATTTTCTCCTCAATTCATATGCCAGTTTTCTCATGTGGAGAACAGACCAAATCCGATCCTACATTTCAATAAGATATGATGCCAGCTGTTGCTCTATCTCCTAAAGAAGAGCAAAGGACCTGCCCACTTTTCTTACCTCAAGTGTTTGAAGTTTGAGTTGCAGTCTAAGTGCTCTGTAGCTTCCATTAGATTTTCTTTTAGGGTGGTCCAAGGAATTGCATAAAGCTTTGAAGCTTTGTAGATGCTCCAGTCTTCCTGAAACATTTTCCTTACAACCAGTTTAAGCATTCTTTCATCATATGACTTGTGAACATTTTTACGTTTTCTCTCCTTCCTTCGTTTTCCCACTGTCCTCAACGAAACAAAACGCAAATTTAAAATATTAGCATTACTCTATATTTTTTGGGTGGCTCAATCGGTTATACGTTGGCCTACTGATACCAAGGTCGCGGGTTCAAATCCGGCCCAGGCCGATGGCTTTTAAGTGTGCTTAAAAACATCCCCATGTCAGCAGATTCACTGGCATGTAAATTAACTCCTGCGGGACAAAATTCCGGTACGCCGGCGATGATGTGATCCTGGCAATTGACAACGGCGTTAAATAAAATATATTTAAATGACTCTATATTCTATCATACTGGTATATTTTTCTCCCAAAAATAAATTTTTAAATTGCATTTTGATAGGATATGGTCTAATTGCACAATATTTCATGGAATTTTAGCACCATTATTACTAGTCTGAATAATATATTTCATTGTATAAGCATTTGGCACAGTTAATATGAATGCGTAACACAACTTTCATCAACCGTTTTACCTATTCACATCTTGTGACGTAATTGATTTTGGTAACTCTTGTGTAAGCAAACGGCCGTTTTGAAAAACCACGAAAATAAAACATGAAACGGGAAAGCTGTTCCAGCTCCATGTGCACACAAGAGAACTGCAGTAACAACATGCACTGATTTCCCAAAGACTTACGTATATACGTTACCAACTATTATTAGAGTGATTGCATTAATATTAACCTCATAGTTCAGCAGTTCTTCAGCAACGGTCCCAGTGCAAAGAAAATCTTAAGCGTTCCAAACGTTCACCTCACAACACGTTCTGTAGTTATCTGCTTCCACTCTAGGCTCTGGCGTGACTAAATTGGAAAAACAGACCACTTCTGCTATCTGTTGAATACTTCAAAACTTGTATCTCACAAAGTATAATGCCGTGATATTTAATAAAAGAACTTCATATCACGATATTAGGATATCACGGAATTGGGCATCTTTACCCTACTTTTAAAGAAAACCACTCGATGTTTGTTAACACAACATTTATCTTTCTATACGAGGAAAGCAGAAGAAATTAAATGTATTGTAATTTCTGCAAGTAGGTGGCGTTTCGTGGACGAATTTGGCCAATTGCTGTCCCATAAAACACTAAAATACGCGTTCGCATTGAGAAGACAGCTGAATTTCGCGCGGTAACCTTCAAAAGTTTACAATTTTTGTCACTCGAAGCGCGGTAGCGCAATTCTCACATAAACGCTCGGAGATTATTCGAGAGGAAGCAGTTGGATTGCTCTCTAGCGAGGAAATTCTGAATCATGAGGATCAGGAGAGGTCTTGATCAGGATTGTGCTGTTGAAGTAGGTATTACCAACCACAACATCCTCAAATCTGTGTTACCAACATTGTACTTTCGATTTCCAGCTCTGAGTGTAAACAATGAACAACGGGGATAACTTAAGAATAATTAATAAATATTTGTGGCATTAGCAAGTGCAGGAATATGGTACAAGTGACGAGAGTCCTATTTAAAACGAAGGTAAGTAAACAATCCAAAAGAAAAAAGGCACTTCCGAGTGCATCAAATTCTGCGGTGATCAGTAATGTCACTTAACTTGCAACCGGAATAATTTCATAATTGCATTTTAGCTTAATGCTCAATAATAATGTGATAAATGTGCCGTTATCTGACTGTTCTCACGTTTGTAATGCATATATTCATTTATGTTAAAGAATTAAGGCAGAGAAAATATTATTTGCACTTAAGTGAATACAGGTTAATGTTTTTTAATGTTCCAATTATATGCCGCCTTCAACTTCTAGGGTCATATTAGCAATGTTATACCTTAGGAACAATTTCTCTACAACAGTATGTTCACTCATTTGTAGTGTGTTAAGTTCATACACATAGTCGCTCTCTCATTCTTACTTCTAGACTTTGGGGAGTCTGGTGAATAGTCCTGGCTGAAAGAAAGTTCCCACCCTCCAGCTTGGAATCAACTTTATCTTCAGTGATGCATGGTGCACTGGGTAAGGGAATATTTGTGGGCCAGTCATGTGATCTGAGCAGAAGTAGTGGTGGGATAACCAACTTAGGTTAAGTTCAATAAGTTTTTTTGGGCGGAGGCTTTAGATGCAGAAGTTACATGTCCATGGTATTGACACCAGAAGTTTGCAGGTTGATTACTACTACTACCACTACTACTACTACTACTATTGACTTTCACAGCCCCTTTTGGACCTCAGGCTGTCAGTTTTTGCCTCCATTCGTCTCTATCCTCTGCATCCTCTCTATCTCTGTCTCCACATTTGGACTTCCAACATGCTTAAGGCATCTCTTCTTACTGCATCTTCCCATTGGTATTTTGGTCTGCCTTTGGATCTTGTATTGTAGAATTTCCCATTTAAAATTCTTTTAGGGATCCATTTCTCTTCCATTCTTTGAACAGGGCCCCTAATGACCAAGTTGTTGACGGGCCCTTAAACCCGACACACTCACTCTTCATTGAACAGGTGCTGGCCATCTTAACCGTCTAACCTTAATTTCATGCACTGTGTTACTATTTTTGTGTATATCATATAATTCCTTATTCTATCTGTTTTGCCACATATTTACTTTAATTGGTCCGTATACCCTTCAAAGTATTTTTCTTTCAAATATTAACAGTTTCTCCTCCATGGCTTCAGACAAAGTCCAGGTTTCGCTGCCATATGATAGTGCTGCTTTTATAAGCGTTTTGTATAATCTTATTTTAATTTTAGGGAATATTATTTTATTCCTAAATATTTTCTGTAAAGAGTTGTATGCTCTATTTGCTGCAGTTATTCAGGCTTTTATTTCTTCGCTTTCATCATGCCTATTATTTATAATTGTCCCTAAATATTTGAAGCTATTAACTACTTCCAGAAGGTATTCATTGATACTGATATTTTCGCTTTTGTTCTTACTGTTTCTCTTTTGTATCATGACTTTTGTTTTGTCTTTCTTTATTACAAGCTCTACTTCCTTTGCATTCTCCAATTTGATATATATTTCTAAGACTGTATTTTTGGTTTTGTCAACTATACTTATATCATCCGCGTATGCTAACATTTAAACAGATAATAGAGGAAGTATTGTATTCTGCCCAAAAATTTGATTTCAAGATTTCACCGGAAATATATGTTTTGAGGCCCCCTAAATCCAAAAAAAAGCATTTTTAGAAAAAGGTCTGTGTGTGTGTGTGTCTATATGTCAGTCTGTGGACAGCATAATTCAAAAATGAAGTAGGTTAAAACCCAAAATTGGTATTTAAGGTTACTCTTTCAAGGATGTGTCATTAAGATTTTGAAGTAAATTGCTCCACCCTAAACTACCCTTTACATGGAAAACTTTTAAAAAATGTTGATTTTTTTTAAATGGCTAACGATTTTGATTAAAATGCCATATGTTTAAGATATTTTTATGGCGAATGAAATGTATATTTTGAACTTTCTGGCTGTAGCCTATGTAGTCCTATTTACTCTGGATGACTTTTGCATAACTGTAAGAGAAAGATCAAATCTTACTATACCAAAAATGTAGATCTTCCTAAAATACACAATTTATGTCTGAATACTTTTTTTGTAGAGTGAACTATTTTGGAGATATGCCTTGTTATTTGTGTGAGTTTTGGAGAACTTATACCTCTGTCAAATGGAACATCGTTATTCATTTTCTTGTATGTTAGCTGTGCAAAGAGAGTAGAATTTGAAAGCTTTAAAATATTTGACTATCGCTCAAAGCTTACTGTATTCCTATGTTCCCCTTGCACCTACAATTAAATAAGCAATAAGATAATTTCTGCAAATGTTTATCACAACTAACATGAAGAGGATATAGGAATAATAGTTTGTAAGAACGGTTAGTACAAAAGTAGCGAAAGTCATGTGAGTGCAACACATCAGATTTTTGTATTTTATATTTTCTTATCTGTCATTATGAAGTACCCTTCCAAGTAATCATATTTTTCTGTATGCCTTTGTCCTATTTTATTTGGTCTTGCACCCACTATTCTTCCAACTTCTTCCTGCTGTTCCTATCGCAGCTGTGTTGTGAAAGCCATTTGTTTCTGGACCGTTATCACTTTCAGATAGTTTGGCATTCAAGAGTTTTTGCTGCAATTCTTTCAGATATTTTTCTTTTCTTGACTTTTCCTTGTATTTTGAATCAGTTCTTCCTTTGTGCATGCTTCTATCAGTTAAGTTGGAAATAATTTTTATTTTTCCTTCTTGTTTTATCCTGTAATATCTTTCTCTTGCCTTTTTCTTTATTCCTTCACGTAGTTCTGGGTTTTCTGTAACCCTATCATGTCTCCTTGGTTCTGATTCTCTTTCAGTTTTTCTTATTTCCTTCATAGCTGTTTATTTTGTACTTTTCGCTTGTGCCATTATAGATGTTAAAATAAAAATACCCCATTGCTGATTAAGAATAAATTAATAATATTGGTATGATAAGAAAAATATAAAAATTAGGGGTTCTGAGTTTGATTCTTGGCTGAGGAGTGGAAGTTTTTCTCTATAGCCAAGAATATTCCCTATCCTCTCCAGAGTCTGGAAATATGAATGAGAGAGTGTGTGTGTGTGGTTAGATGGGTGGGCGTGTGTGTTGTGATCTAATGTACAAAAAACCTAAAGACCCAAAATCTTTGTAAATGAGTTAAAACCAATGCCTATGGGCAATATGTTCTGAAGGAAGGGCCATCAAAATAACCATTGAGGTGCAGCAATTTTTTAACAATAAATAGGGATGATGTATGGATGGATTCTTTCTTTCAGGGTTTTGTGATTAAAATAGGCAAAGTCATCTTTTGAGAATTTGTTATTTATTAGATCTCAAATATTTATTTATAATTCACAACCTTCAAAATGCACCATATATTTAAATCCAATAAGTTTTATTTTTCTGTAATGATGTCAAAATAAATATGTGTCAGTAGCTCTGAAAAATTGTGATTTCTACGTAGCAAATTTTTCTTTGTATGTAACTACTGTAGCCATGGTAATTTGTGAAATCCAGCACATTTTTAAATTCTTTTTAAATGTTAAATAACATATATTCTCAAACTCAACTGAAACAAAACAATTTGTTGAAGTTATTTAAATTAATTTTTGAAAAAATTGTGAGAGAGATAACATTCCACTTAATTTCAGAATTAGCTAAAGCAACATAATATTGATTCTTTTAATTAAGATCAACTACAAATGCATTTTGGCACACATGTGTTTTATATATCACCTATTATTGGCAAGTAATATTATAGTTATGTTTGATGGTATATTAAGATTAATAGTTTATACATTAAATGAGTCAGTATAAAAACATTGTCAGTTTTTATTTAAGAATTTAAACAAGATGTTTAATTTCAGATTCGACAGTATTTGAAAACCAGGTTTATTGATTCCTTACGTATAAATGTCAGAGGTGGACCTGGAGGAATGGGTTACCCCAAATATGGTGGTATTGGCGGAAAGGGTGGGGATGTGCTGGCTATAGCTAAAGAAGGTAATTTTGTTTTTGATTATTGATTTTAGTTTCCGCAATTGTTAAGGCAATCAGTTACTTTGGTGCCATGAAAAGCTTTGCAGAAATATGTATTAGAGTGATTGAGTTTTGAAAATTATTGCAGTTTAAGATCAGTTCCTGTATATAATCTAAAGCAGATAGCGCTGTTCACAAATTGTAGAGATTATCTAAGTTATGAAGGGTAATAAAATACAATGTTAATTTTTATACTTAAGCAAGTAAGCATAAAAATACAAAGGAAGTAGGTATTTTCTGCATAGAGCTGTATTATAGCAATTTTTTTTCCCCAGCAAGTACAAACTTTTCTAGCTATATTCTCCGAGGAAATTGGAAGTTATGTCTCCCAAAGCATTTACACAAACTTGTCTATCCTCAGGCTCTCAGAATACTGAATTCCCAATTTTATTTCTTCCTCTACTGCATGATGGTCACAGGAGAATACATCTAAAATGGAAGGAGGTTTCAGAAATCTGTTTTGATTTTATTTAATATTTTTACTCATTAGTGAGAGGTATCTTGGGAAAATATCTTTGTATTACAAGTTATTATCAATGATCACTTGACTCTTTTATGACATGCCCCTGGCAGAAATTTTAAAACAAAAGTGAACTTCAATGAGTATGCAAGCACCTGAATGTCTTTCTGACATTTATCTTCAACATCATTGACTGTTTTCAGTAATTCTTATGTTCAATAATAAAAGTGAATAACTAGAAATCACTTTTGAGTACTAAAATTGAGTTTTAATTCTCTTTTATTTTATAATTCACACAGCAGTGAAGCCATATAAAAGCATCAATATGTAAAAGTATCTTTTTTGCATGGTAGATGAATTTGCCTTCTCAAACAAGCCCTTATTTAACTAATCATGTACATTCTCCTTTAATAAAATATTTTGTAATGTTCAAAGAGTGGACTTTCTTTGCAGCTTGTACAGAATTTCAGGACACAATGTAATAGAGAGATTTACCTTTCGCTTGCTCGCTTTCATTGCTATTAGAAAGTTTTATTTATGTTAAATCAGTTCTAATTTAGCATTTCCCAATTCCCAGTTTACCTGTGCATTTAGTTGTTCATTGCTATTATTAATTTATTTTATTTCATAATGTCTATAACAAACTATTTTTGTCTCTTTCATTCATAGTTTGAAATTAACATATGATGTTTCTGTCTTTATAAAGAAACAACTTTGAATGCACTGATAAGGCAGAACCCAACAAAACGATTTAAAGCTGAGCCAGGAGAGAACAGTGGAAAGAACTGCTTGCTGGGTGCACCAGGAAAAGGCATTACACTTGAAGTACCTATAGGAGTAACAGTGGTGGACGAATTTGGTCGTAAACTAGGTTAGTCCTGTAATTATCTTTTTTATATGCTTAAATAGCTTTTTGCATTATTATGCCTTTACATACAATCCTCAAATATTTCATATATAATTCTGCATAAGTGATTATCCAACTGGTATATACCTAGTGACAGAGGGAAGCTACAAAAATACACAGTAAGTTAACTAGTACATGAGATTTGAATCTGTGCCCTCCTAGGTCTTCAGGTAGACAAGCATTTTTACTTTCTCTACTGGTAAGTAGGGGAAGTATTGTATTCCACCCAAAAATTCGATGTCGAGATTTCACCGGAAATATATATTTTGAGGCCCCCTGAATCCAAAAAAAGCATTTTTAGAAAAAGGTCTGTGTGTCAGTCTGTCAGACTGTGGACAGCATAGCTCAAAAACGAAAAGTCGGTTAAAAACCAAAGTTGGTATTTAAGTTTAATGTCTTTCAAGGATGTGACACGAAGATTTTGAAGAAAATAGCCCGACCCTAAACTACCCTTTACATGGACAATTTTTCGAAAATTTTGATTTTCTTGAAAATGGCTCTAACAATTTTGATTAAAATGTCATATGTGATGCAGTATTATTAGTTATGGTAGGCGTTGTGTTGGAGTGTTTTGTTTCCCATTGTTTGATTGTTTGCATTATATCGTTTGCAGTTGGCCTAGTGCGATTATCTTTTGTCTTCATTGTAAATGTTATATATATTAACGAATAAAATTGTGATAATAAATACACTAATATTATTTCAATTGTGGCCTCCAGAGCAAAGAAGACTATCTCATTAGAAAGACTAAAAGTTAATACATCGACGTAACATATAATTTTCACGGGGGTCGCGTCTCAAGGAAAATTATCAGCTGTAAATTGTGAACATACTTCATACCCGTACCACGACCGAGATAGGAAAGAAAGAGTCATCGCAGTTCATCGAAAGAGTTAGCCGGATCTTTTATACGAGAAAAGAATTCATCATATCGACCCTTCAAAGTGACGACGAGCAGAAGATTCCCTTCATACTGGTGACGGGAGATACCAGCCGGAAGAGACTCCTTCATACTGGCGCCCAACGTGGGGCGGCTCGAATACAGGCGTATAGAGTAAAAATATGTACCTGGACAAAGAGTGAAAAGAAGACATTTTGACGGAGTATCCTTTTTCTTGTGCTCCAGAATTCAAGTAAGACTAGTACTAATTTATGATACTACGCAATAAGAAAATTGTACAGAAGATGGAAAAAGTTGAGAAAGATAATGATAGTGTAGAGAGGGAAGTGAGTGATAAGTTATCAGTAGAAGGTAGAAAGAATGTAGTATGTAAGGAATCTGAAATAGGATTGAAAGAAATATTGGAAGCGATGAACAAAAATACAGTAGATATAAAAGCAGATGTAGCAAAACTAAGAGAGGATAGTGTTAGAAATGTAACAGAACTAAAGGCAGATGTAGCAAAACTAAGAGAGGATAGTGTTAGAAATGTAACAGAACTAAAAGCAGATGTAGCAAAACTAAGAGAGGATAGTGTTAGAAATGTAACAGAACTAAAAGCAGATGTAGCAAAACTAAGAGAGGATAGTGTTAGAAATGTAACAGAACTAAAAGCAGATGTAGCAAAACTAAGAGAGGATAGTGTTAGAAATGTAGCAGATTTGAAGGAGGATAATGCTAGAAATATAAATAAATTGTTACAAGAAATTGAATTATGTAAGAAGGAATGTACAGAAAGAATTGAATCAAGTAACAATGATATAGCTAAATTAGGTGAGTTAGTAAGCGTGATAAAATTAGGACAGGAATCAAACACAGTAGAAATAGCTAGGCTAGGAGAATTGATAAATGAAGTTAAGTTAGGACAGGAGAAGACAGTGGTAGAAATGAAAGCTGAATTAAGTAAAGAATTTGATGAAAAACTAGCAGAACAGAATGCAAAAATTGCAAAGGTAGGAGATGAATTGAGAACAGAGATAGTCGTGGTAGAACAGAGTTGTAAAATGTATCAAGATGGAATTAGGTCCAAACAAAATGACATTGATGTAAAAATTGATAGTTTAGAAAATGTTGTAAAGGGTATAAGCGCTGAGATGCAGTCACAGCGAGAAGAATTGAATAAAGTAAAGGAGGAAGCCAATGTAAATGTAAATAGAATAAATGAAACGGTTACAAAGGAAAAAGAATTTACAGGAAGGCTTTCCCAAGTTGTGATTGCTCTACAGGCTGATAGAGTTAATGACAATCATGATCAATTTGTGAGTGAATGCAAAAATATGACCAATACTGATGCACTTGACAATAACAGTAATATGGCGGACTTTCAGGAGAATGATTTAGCTATGCCAATGCACTCCCCTAGTCAAAACCATAATTGTCACGCTAGTCACTTGTTCCATGATCTAACCCCTCCGTCATTTGACGAAGAAGCCGGTGACAATCCAAAAATTTTCATAAAAGAACTGGAGGATTATTTTAGGATCAAACGAATTCCGAACGAGATACGAATGATGGTGGTTAAACGCTGTCTTAAGAAAAACGCATTGGAATGGTTAAGACTAACTTTGGCGTCTCACGAAACATATAGTATGTTTCGAAACCTTTTTATAAATAGATTTTGGGGACCGGGACGTCAAAACCAGATTAAAGTCGAACTGGCTACCGGACATTATGACAGTAAACGTGGTATTTCAATGATGGAGTATTTTTTGAAACTGGCGAACAAATCGAAACTACTCCAACCTCAGTTGAGTGAACAGGAGGTTATTGAAGCACTTATTCGCCATTATCCACCGCACATAAGAAAATTCATAAAACAAATTTTAGTGGGGAGGGGCATAGAACCCCTGAAAGTTGCCAAAAAAAAAAAAAAAAAAATCGAAACATTGTCAAGAGAAAATATTTTTGTATTCAACGATGACATGTTTTTCAACACAGTTGTTATATTGTTGTACAATTACATTGTTGTGGGGAGATCATCACAGTACATGCAACATTGTATGGCTGAAAACAATTTTCCCAAAATAGAATTAGTTGCATATACTGTGATGAGGGGCATTTGATGCAGTATTATTAGTTATGGTAGGCGTTGTGTTGGAGTGTTTTGTTTCCCATTGTTTGATTGTTTGCATTATATCGTTTGCAGTTGGCCTAGTGCGATTATCTTTTGTCTTCATTGTAAATGTTATATATATTAACGAATAAAATTGTGATAATAAATACACTAATATTATTTCAATTGTGGCCTCCAGAGCAAAGAAGACTATCTCATTAGAAAGACTAAAAGTTAATACATCGACGTAACATATAATTTTCACGGGGGTCGCGTCTCAAGGAAAATTATCAGCTGTAAATTGTGAACATACTTCATACCCGTACCACGACCGAGATAGGAAAGAAAGAGTCATCGCAGTTCATCGAAAGAGTTAGCCGGATCTTTTATACGAGAAAAGAATTCATCATATCGACCCTTCAAAGTGACGACGAGCAGAAGATTCCCTTCATACTGGTGACGGGAGATACCAGCCGGAAGAGACTCCTTCATATGTTTGAGATATTTTTATGACAAATGAAATGCATATCTTGAATTTTCTGGCTATAGCCTTTGTAGTTGTATTTACTGCGGACGATTTTTGCATAACTGGTAAACCGTTAGAGATAGACCAAATTATACTATACAAAAAAATGTAGATCTTGCTAAAATACACAATTTATGTCTCAAGAAATTTTCTTGTAGGGTGAACCATTTCGGAGATATTCCTTGTTATGTGTGTGAGTTTCGGAAAACTTTGAACTTTCGTGAAATGGATCATTGTTGTTCATTTTTTCATATGTTAAGTGTGCAAAGACAACAGAATCTCAAACATTTGACTATCGCACAAAGCCTACTGTATTCTAACATTCCCCTTGCACCTACAAGGAAATAAGCAATAAGTTGTACAAATGTTTATCTTAACTAACACGAAGAAGATATAAGAATAAGAGTTTGTAAGAATGGTTAGTACAAAAGTAGAGAAAGTTATGTGAGTGCAACACATCAGATTTTTATTGAAAGTCACACATTAACTACATCACAACTAAACTTAGCTCAGCACTCTCCGAGAACTAGCTAAGTTTCATTTACATTAGTGTACTTTACCTACTTTGCCATCATTGAATATGGGATAATACTCTGGGGTAATCCAGTGGATAGCAAATGCATATTCCATTTAAAGAAGACTATACAAGTAATCTGTAATGCTTATAGCACATAGTCATGCAAAGAACTACAGGGTTCTTCATTTAAAACCTACTGGAGCACACAGTGTTTTGCCTCTCCTGCAACCTTGCTAAATTCTCTCACCACTGGCTGCCATTGTGTGCAGCTAGTTGGTACTGGGCCTCCAAAAATGCACATTGTGTTCAAGAAATCCCTCATTATGATTGGAGGTTTGGTGTGCTGTTAGCACTACACACATAATCAATTCAATGTTCTAGAAGCAGAGATGTACCAAAATAACATTTTGACCCCATTTTATCATGAATTGACAGAAGAAGAGAAATCTGTGGGTGGTTTCGACAAGATTCTGCTATTGCCCATACAGCAGGAGAGTCCATGAATAAAACTAGGGAAGTGTTTGAAGATGTGAGTGATTAGTGCTGATGTATGGCCCTCTCACTCCCCTGATCTAACAGTGTGTAATTTTTACTTGTGGGATAACCTGAAAGACAAAGCTTATGAGACAAATCCTCATGCACTGGAAGAATTAAAACAAGATATTAGAAATGAAATGGAAACATTACAGTGGCGCAACTTAATCATGTGAATCAGAATGTGTTCTCCTGACATGCTTGTTTAGCCGAGGGTGAACGACATTTCCAGCATCTTCTAATAAGATATCTTCTGTATGTGCTTTACACATGGAGTTTATGTAGGAGCAAAGCTGGCTATGACACACCCAATTGCACACTGGCAAAATGCTGTGCGCCCATTAGGTTTTAAATGAAGAACCCAGGTATTTCAAAGATTGGGCATATTCACTTTACGTTGTGTTTATATATTATCCATTTTAAAATTCTACACACTTAACCAACATTGCAGCTTTATGAGAAACATGGAAATTCATAGCATTAATACCAGACGGAAAAGAAATATTCATCATCCCACATCAATTCTTTGTTGCTTCCAGAAAAGAGTATATTATGAAACAATCAATATATTTAACGCTCTCCCAAGTAAACTCTAGGAAAAAGTTAACAATTTCCAAGACTTTTAAGGCTTCCCTTAAGGAGTACCTTTGTAAGAAATCATTTTACTCTGTGGAAGAATTCTTAAATGACAAATCTGTCTGACAGTATCTTAATATTGTGGTATTCTTTATGATATATTATACTTGGTGCATATTGGTATATATGTTTTGTGGGTGTGGGCGTTACATACAAATCAAATTACTGTATAATTTAGGCACTAATTTCAGACCTGCACAATTAGTAAATCGGATGTAGTTTTAATATTTAGCAATAACACTTGATCTGCAAAAGCCAGAAACCATGATAGTATCTTGTACTGCTGTGTATTTGTTTAATAGTACAAAAGTGGAAATCTGTGCATTTTGTACTGTAAACACTATAACATTTGTAAACATGTATTTAACGAGGTCAACATGATATGAAGGCCTTGAAGCAGGTTGATCAGCTGATAGCGGTGAACCGGCAGTTCTGACAAACATGGCTATCAGTGTAGGATGTTATGGGAAACAGTGCTAGTTTTTTTTAATTGAAAGTGAATTAGTGGCGGTATATGCTGTTTAAGTGATTATGTTTATTTGTAAATATTGTAAATTAATCAAAATTCATTGTTCAGTAGTTTTCTTATTGTAGTACAAGAATTATAACAGATGCTTTTCCTCCACTTTGTAATGGTTTCTTTTGAGTAATTGAACAGTTTTTCGCCTGGTTTTCGTAAGTTTTACTTATTATACGAGGGCCGTCTCAAAAGTAAGTTGCACTATTTTTTTTAAATCCGCACGGTAGGCGGGAAAAGTCTGAAAGTCCCAGGGTATATAGGTATGGGTGTAGTAGCAGCACTGTAAAATTCCTACGCACTTAAGTTTATTGCTTGGACATTAAAACGGCAGTAACAATGGAGACTCCACTCGTTCCTACCGTCAATTGCGAAGTTCGTGCTGTAATCCGTTTTTTGACAGGAAAAAATAAATGTGCGACTGAAATTGATTGCAAGTTGAGCAGTGTTTACGGAAAAGACGTTTTGTCAAGACAAATTGTTTCTCGTTTGCCCCAATCGTTCATTGAAGGGAGAATAACATTACACCATGAGCAATGAAGCGGCCAACCCTCCACTTCCCTCGCTCCGGATATTGTTGACGAGGTTCGGGCAGTCGTGAACACCGATCGGCGCCTTACACACAGATTATAGCCTTACACTTGATGCAGGTTTGTTTCAACTTCCTCCGTATATTGAAATAAGCCGTGCATTGCTTCACAGGATTATTTCTAAGGATCTGTGTCTATCGAAAGTGTGTGCAAGTTGTGGAAACGAATGGATGAGGCAACTCCAAAAAAAAAAAAAGGCAAAAGTTGTTGTATCGGCTGGCAAGGTCATCACAACGATATTCTGAGATTCAAAGGGAGTACTTTTAATTGATTACCTGCTCCATGGGATGATGACAACTGCTCGCTATTGTGAGGTGCTGAGAAAACTCAAAAGAGCCATACAAAACAAAAGGAGGGGAAAGTTGAGCAAAACAGTTTTTCTGGTCCACGATAACACTCGCCCACACGCTGCTCGTGAAATTCAAGCCCTTTTGAGCAGTTTCGATGCGATGTTTTCGGTCATCCATCTAGTGCACCTGACCTTGCACCGAGGATTACCATCTTTTTCCGGGGCTGCAGCAACATCTTGAAGGAAGGCGCTTCGTAAATGACGAGGAACTGAAACAAGAAGTGGAAAGATGGCTATCCAGTTTGGCGGGAGAGTGGTTTGACATTGGGTTAAAAGAACTGTTACCACGGTATCAAAAATGTGTTGAGGTTCAAGGAAATTATGTGGAAAAATAGGTACTGAATGTAGCTTTCAAAATATACCCTTTTTAAAATATTTAAACGTTTTATTATTTTTTAAAAAAATAGTGCAACTTACTTTTGAGACGCCCCTCGTAGTTGAATTATTAAATTAAAATTATTATTTTTATTTATAGTGTGTAATTTTAAGTGATTTAAGAATCCATAACCTATTTTGTAATTTGGTGATACTGGTACTGAAAGGTATGTAATTCTACTTTTGTTTTAGGTGTAGAATTGAAAAATATGGGTCAACATTCTAGTGTGTATGGATGTAAAACTAATTATGACAGTCAAGCAGAAAGTCATTCAACGTTCTCACTGCCAAAAGATGAAAATCTTTGTAAGGCTTGGCTAAGAAATCCAACTGATTTTTCAAAATTGAAAAATTGATTGGTCTGTGTAAAACATTTTTAAGAATCTTGTATAAGAGTAGATAGTTATTACAGTAAAAGGGGAACTGTTGGAACATCAAAGGGAAATACCAAAACTTAGAGAACATGCATTGCCTACTATTTTTCTAAATACACCCATTTACTGTTCTGAGACACTTCCAAAAGTTAAATGTGGAAGATGAAAATCTGGTCCAGGCTATTCGTGAAAGTATTGAGTCAAATAAAGAATATAATGAACACAATTAATAGTGTAAATAATGTTATTTTATACCTAAATTCCAGACAAATACATTCCAGTAAATGGACAATAATTAAGGACCAGAGAAATATTCTTATTTGTTTATTGGGTACCACCATTGGAATTTCCTGGTTAAATCCTTTCTGACAGTGAAGATCTTGTCTATTAAAGTTAATGTGAGTAATATTCGTTTGCCTAGTGCTAAAATTAAGATAAAGCAATTAAATTCGTTAAATGCTTTAGACAAAATAATGTTAGAAATTGAAAACAGTAATGTTCAACAAAAGATAAATTTGACTCTGCTATTGAACTACTACAGTCTTTGCCTAGTTATGATGAAAACAAGCACATTAGATTTATTGTAGAACAATTAAATATGTCACAAACTCCAAAAAATAACAGGCATTATGGCAACAAAAGTATGGTACTAGCTTCCACACTTTATGTTCAGTCTCCATCTGCATATAATGCTTTGAGAAAATGTGATTTATTGATTTTGCCACACCCATGTACCTTGCAAAAATTAGTTTCATTTTATGAATTGTCACTAGAAAGCAGCTCATATTTGGAGAACAGAATTAAACACTAAAAACCACAAATAGTATCACTGATAATGGATGAGATTTATATACAACCGACTGTCATTTAAGGGTGAAGAAATTTATGGCAGATGCTGAAAAATGTGCTAAGATGGCACACGTGTTTATGGTATCCTCACTCTTATCTAAATATTTAGATGTAGAGGCCATCATCCCAGTTATTAACATGACTAGTGAACAGTTAAAGTCATTCACACTTGATATCCTGAATTTGCTAGAAAGAATAGGTTTTAAAGTTGTTTGCCTAGTAGCAGATAACAATATACTAAACAGGAAGGCCTATGAACTTATGACATCAAATAAAACTTTGCAGTCTAGCATTACTCATCCATTAGACTCATCTCGAAGGCTCTTTTTTGTTTGACACTGTTCACATTCTGAAGTGTATTAGAAATAATTGGAAACAAAAAAGAATATAAATAAGACTTGTATTTCCTGACACGAATGATCATTCTAATATACTGTCAGCACAGTACAGGCATTTAGAATTAATATATGAGAAAGAAAAACAGTCACTTGTTAAATATGGACATACACTTTCAGCTAAAGATAACTAATAACTTATTTGAAATTATTTACAAATTCAGTACGCAAGTGGAGCAGTAGTCAATCTCATAGAAAACTTAAATGTATGTGACTGTAAATGAAAAATAAGTCTTCCAGCTTCTTTAGTGTAAGCAACATATCAATATTACTATTCTTTATTTTGATTGACTAGTTATAATAATATGTCAGTCACAATGGGCCATTAAAAATCAAAATACTAATGAGAATGGAATGTTCCATTTACATGTAAATATTCAGTTTTAGTGGAATTAAGTTTGGCAATAATCACGTGGCTCATATTTAAAATTTGATAATAATAACTTGATATGGTTAGATAATCTTTATTACATTGATATGTGATTTATTATTTATGTAAGGTATTATAATATTGTGCAGGTATTTTTGTTTCATGTTTTTATTTTCAATAATGAGTGATAATTCAATGGATATCATTTTCTTACGCTTTTCCTCCAATAGGAGACACTGTTTGCAAGCCTTTGCCTCGATGCTTACAGGAAACTCATATCCAGATTGGCCTCGGTTCACCTCTATCAGCTGTTCTAAAGATGACGCAATCAGGCCGTAGCCCAAGTTTCCCGTAAGCCTCAGTATTCAAATAGTGGGCTTATGAGCAACCATCCAGTGATGTACAGGCTATAAAAGTCAAGTGATTTAATTATGCATTTGTTGTTATTATTATTATTATTATTATTATTATTATTATTATTATTATTATTATTATTATTATTATTATTATTATTATTATTATTTATTATTGTTACTGTTATTGTTACTGTTACTACTACTATTATTATTATTATTATTATTATTATTATTATTATTATTATTATTATTATTATTATTATTATTATAATATTTTGTACATAACACAATAATCATATTTTAGTTTTATACATCTGCTAGTGGTGTATGTGCAGGCAGATAAGAACAAACATGCTTTATGGAGCAAGTGAAATATTGTGCAGTGACATACAGGCCTCATAAGCCGACATGCATTATATTTATTATTTATTTATGCCAAGAAGCTTACTGCTGGTGTTTTTAAACACACAAGCCGTGTGTGGGCAATGTTGAAGAGGTTGAATCAGAAACTGAAAAATTCAATGCCATAGCTGGGATTTGAACCATGGATCTTCCGCTTATTGGTTGCTTTAACCACTAAGCTACCATGGCCAACTTACCAGTACGACATTAAATTCCCCAGCTGATTTGTACTTTTTTCCAGTTAACCACAAGGGAATCTCACATCAGAGATAAATACCCCAATGGCGACTTACAATTGTAAGTACTTTATGCCCCTTGTGGTTAACCGGGAAAAAGTAAGAATCAGCTGGGGAATTTAATGTCGTACTGGCAAGTTGACCATGGTAACTTAGTGGTTAAAGCAGCCGCTCGATAAGTGTTAGATCTATGGTTCAAATCCCGGCTATGGCATTGAATTTTTCAGCTTCTGATTCAACTTCTTATGTCATTATATGTTTGTGATGTTATTCTAACCTACCAGATTAGCACTTGAGGTTAATATGCTGTATTCTGATAGCATCTAAACATATCTGTACATGTACCACATTGACAAGCTCTACATTCAGTGGCTTTCTGGCCAAAGCAAACTTACAGAGTGCTTTCCAACCTGATCTAAATGAAAACCACAGATGCTATTGCCTGAGCCATTTTGTTTGATGGTATCAAAATTGTTCATCACCATGCATAGTGCTGATCTGTGGTTTACACATTTAGACTGCATTCTCTTGAAAAGCAAAACAATGAGGTTACACTGCAATTGTTTCAAGATGATACGGAATATAACAATACTCCTCTTTCTTTCAGGAGAGCTGAATGAAGAGGGTAGTACTTTGTTGTTGGCTCGTGGTGGTACTGGTGGGAATCCAGCTACACATTGGAGTGGAGAGAAAGGAGAAGCTCATACAGTTGTATTGGATCTCAAGCTCATAGCTGATGTGGGTTTGGTTGGCTTTCCAAATGCTGGCAAGTCTACGCTATTAAGGGCCATCTCCAGAGCAAAACCAAAAGTGGCATCTTATCCATGTAAGAGAGAAAATCCGGTAGTTGAATAGCTATCCTACTTATAGGATTATCGTAAAGACATAGCTGCTAATAAATCTAAAGAAAAAAGCAATTTTAAACATAAATAAGAACAGTCAAAAAATTAAAATGTAAGAATATTTGACAAATAAAGTATAACAATGTGCAAAATAATTATAATATTGGGAAATAGGACTGCTAACCATTTTAAAATGTATTTATTTAACTTAGTGAAGTACACACCTAATTATGTAGAATGTACAATGAATCACAGATAATTTGTGAAAAATGTTGTTGTTGTTAGCTAATGCTGGATTTCTGACAATGAAGTCATTAATCCTCTTGCTCTCCAATATTTTTCACTGATGGATGGGGCACTAGAAGTGGCCGGGCATATTTGAAGGTGGTCTCGATCCATTTCCTCTTGCAGATCACATAGAGGACAGAGTGGTGAAGAATATATCCCAATTCTGTTTAAATGTTTTGCCAGACAATCATGTCCTGTAATCAACCTGAAGGTTGCAACTGCTGTTTTTCGAGGATACTCAGGAATCACTGTTTGAATGTTTGGTAGTTCCCATCTTTTATTCTTTGATTTTTCATAGTAATATTTTGCAATAATTTTTTTGAATTCAGAGTTGACTAATCTTTTAGCTGCATAAAATGGTAGATTAACTATAGATTTCTGTACACCCCTGGTACCCTTTTTTGCAAGAAAATCAGCTTTCTCATTACCACTCAGTCCACAGTAAGCTGGTATCCATTGGAAGACTAGGTGTTTTTGAAGTGCTGTTAGATGGCTAAGCATCTTCCAACATTCTATAATAGTTTGGTTTTTTGGTGACAACTTGGAAGTAATGGCTATAATTGCTGCCCTGGAATCTGAGAGAATAACTGCTTGCTGAAAATGTGAAATTCTGTACAAAAGATTTTGTAGGGCCATTCGAATTGCTTCGATTTCTCCATCAAAGTTAGTAGTTCCATAACTTAAAGATTTGTAATAGGAAAAGAGGTGACATGTGACTCCAGCACCTGCTTCATCTTGGTTTGATATCAATGATCCATCAGTATAAATATGGAGCCACTCATGTTCTGGAAATCTAGTATGGATTGTCTCTAATGCCAATAATTTTAGAACACTAGTTGGAGTATCACTTTTTCTAACTTCTTCTGTCAGGTGTAAATAATATGTGATGTCTAATGTATGTGTTGGATTGACTTTAGATATGAAGTTTTCCTTTGAATTAGGAAGGTGTACATCCTTCTTGATGTCTTGAATTTTGGAAAGAAAGCTCTCCTGAGTCTTTAGTGTATGTGTAAAATTTCTCTTGTGCCATGTATTGAATGGGAGTCTGATCAACTTTTCGTGTTGAATAAGAGCCGCTTTTTCTATTTCATATTCAATGGGGTATTGGTTGGTTAGTATTTCCATAGCTGCTATTGGTGTGGTTTTGATAGCACCTGTAATTAATCTCAGACTTTGGTTTTGAAAGATTTTAATTTTTTTTGTGTTTGCTGTTACAAGAACTTCGCTGCAGTAAGTAAATAATGGTTTTATATATACATTGTATGTTGTGTTAAGCGTTGCTCTGGAACATCCCCACTTCATTCCTGTTAGACGTTTTAACAGTGAAAGGCGCCTCTCTGCTCTTTGTATTACATTTTCTATTTGTTTGGTCCATGTAAGTTTGGTATCAAATGTAACTCCTAAATACTTTGCTTCCTTTGTTTCTGGTAATTGTTGACCCTCAAAATTTAGTTTTATTTTTAGTGGTTTTTTTCTTAGTGAAAAGATTTGGTAGTTTGATTTTGTTGTATTAACAGTCATTTGTGAAAAATGTCCTCTAAAGCATTTTGTTATAATTCACAGCATCGGAACAATCAACACTAAACTTAGTCACCACTTCACGGGCACCAAAAAGTAAACCAGTCACTTCCCAATTTGAAATTTGGTATTTGTCTCTTAATGACTGATAATGTAATTTTTTTCCCTTATCGACTTGCTCAATCTGGTCTTTATTTGCTTCAAAGGGAATTGTAGGGCTAAGAAGTAATCCTTTATCTTGTTAAAAACATTAAAACATTGTAAACATTTAAAAACACTTTTACTTCACTTACTTAATAAAACAGAACTTAAAGAGATATCCTTTCTGTCCTTAGCTGATCAGCCGGCTCATTTCCTAATCAGGTAACTTCTTCTGCCTTCCCTCGTTGGCTGGTCTGCTGCTATATTTCAAAGTTAATTACTCAATTCCTATTCTTAATGATGTAAATATTTTCCCATGCTGTTAATTCCCAATGATTTCTGTCGGTTTTAAATGCTGCATAGCCTTTAAGTGTTCTTTGGCAGTAAAAGAATTATCACTTGGAATGGTAAAATAATTATTTTTAGATGTTCACAGCAGCTGATATTTTAAACATTTATACCTTTTCTTTGAGCCAACAGTTATTTAATAAAATAAAATCTCTATAGTTTTCGTATGCTACATAGACCCTTAACATAGGCAATGAAATACGGATAAAGCTAGTAAAATGATTTCCCATTGCCAAGCCACCAAGTAAGCATTACATATAGTCTACAACCATGGAGAAAAGTAATATTCTGTGTTGCTAATTGTAAAATATCCATTGAATAATTTTCTAGTGTTGGACACAACCTTTTCTCTTTATACAATTACTTAGCATATCCTGCTATCAGTCTTGATTATAATGCACAAAGGAAATAGAGCAAATGTTCTTACTTGAGAGTTGTTAAAATATGTTTACATTGTATTGCATGCATATTGTGGCATACCTCATGAACGGCCCACAGTCAATAACATGGTTTTTTTTTTTTTTCCCCTTTGTTTTTTGTGCAGGGGTAAAATCTTACAAATGCAGTTTTGGCAAGTTGGATTCTCGTCAGCTAAAAGAGACCCTTCTAGAATTATATTCAAAAAGAAAGGGTCAGCGATACAGACCTTCGCTGCCGAGTTAGGGAAGTACCATTGGGGATGCAGGAGCTGAGGGCAAACAAGTACTACTCTAGGTTCTGTAAAAACTTATAGTGACAAGGCTATTTATTAATTCCTTATGATGTTACAGCCCTGCCCTTTGGGTGCAAGAACTTAGTCTGTTAGCATTATCACTTACCTGGTATCAGTTCTGGCAGTTTTTGAGGGAGTTTTTTATAATACTTATAATAATTTCGAAGCTGGTGCTTCACAGATCGACCTGGTGCAAAGAGACATTGTGACTGACAAACATGGTCAATAAATATTTTATTGATGCATGATCTAGATAACTAGCCACTGCTCTAGATAACTGCTTGCTCTAATTTCGACTTTTTATGAAACTTGATGTAATTTCCTGGTCATGGCATCGATCCTCATGAAGGGTAATTACATAATCGTATCATAAGTAGATTTGATTGTATAAACTACTTTGTCGAAAGATTTTCCTTACAGTGATGTGTAATAATATCCTAGATAGTAAAGTGAATCAGATTTACTGACACTGCATCACTTATTAAAAATGGAACATGCTTCAAGAGCTCATTTGCTCTCATTCTCAACCTGATGCTGACTGCTGGAATGTATCCACCAAAAAGTTAAAAAATCTTCTGAAACGTTGGCTAAAAATCATAGGGTTCGCACAGGGTCAAATAGAAGAGTACATAAATATAACCACACTATGTATTTCAGACAACTTTTTCACATTCAGCAAAGAAAATGGCCTAGCAATGGGAAACCCACTTCAACTGATTTTAGCAGATCTGCTTGTGAGTGACCTGGAAACAAGGATTACAAAAGAATTCTCATGGATCTTTCAGACCTGGCACTGATATGTGGATGACATATTTGCCATCATTTACCAGAAAGAAATTGAGGTCTCCTTAAAATTACTAAACCTTCAGGAACCGTCATTAAAATTTATCATAGAAATTGAATCTGAGCAAAAACTTCCATTCCTAGACCTAAAAATCCAAAACTGCAATGGAAGTATTGCTTTTGGCATATACCAAAAACCTACACACATATATAACTATAAAATCCAATGGTTGTAATCCAAAACCACAGCACTATGCTGTTTTCAGTGGTCTGATATGCAACCTCTTTGCCTACCTCTCAACAGAACAGAATTCAACTAAGAAAAAGAGTTAACCCACAGAATTGAAAAAATGGTTTTAATAGGAAAACAGACAAAAAATTCAAAAGGCAAAAAAACGGAAAATGAAACAAGAAACCACCAAACTGTCAATGGAAAAAAAACTGCAGGTACACGAACTTCACATACCATCCAAAAGCCCAAATTCCAGGAAATATTCAGAGATCACAACATTATTCTAGCACCTAAAAGCCTACAGTCCAAAATCTACTACACTTTGAACTTTAGGATGCCATACCAGCAATAGAAAAATGAAGAATATATCAATTCAATGGCAAAGACTGCAACAAAATTCATATTGTAAAAACCAAAAGAAAATTGAAACCACATTCTAAAGAACCTCTTAGGAATCTAAAGTATAAACAAGTGGAAAGCATTTTTTGGCTAGGGAACCACAAAATCGATCCTGAACCTAAATTGTTAAAAAGCATCTCTAATGTAAAACAACTAACAGCCTGAAAGAATATATTCATTCTGAAAAATAAAGATTGGGTCTTCAACTCTGAGTTGCCCCAAAGTAATAACCTCACCAAGAAATTCCTGGGAAAGCCACCAGAGGACGACAGCATTGCAATCTCCAACACGACAACACCATGTTCCAGCAGCCAGCATCAGGTTGAGAATGAGAGAAATTAACTCTTGAAACATGTCCTATTTTTAATAAGTAAAGTGATGTAGTGTCAGTCAATCCAATTCACTTTACCTTCTAGAGATTTGATTCTGCTTTGTTTTGCTGTGCCATAGTAACTAAATTATAAATATATATAAAATTATATTTATGTTGCTTGAAAAGAAATATCCACACATTTGTATGTTATATAGTGCCACTCAACTTATCTCAGTTCAAAAACAAGCTCTTCAAATACTTGAGAATGCTGCAGTGTGTGATAACTTGACAGCAGAAAATCTCTGTTACTTGTTAAAATATTTAATAAATGTCAATGCATACATACCCTCAAAGTAGGCCATGCTTTAATAGGCTCAGACTCATTCGTACTCCTGTTACTGTGTACTAGGCA
Source organism: Tenodera sinensis (assembly GCA_030765045.1). Taxonomy (NCBI): domain Eukaryota; kingdom Metazoa; phylum Arthropoda; class Insecta; order Mantodea; family Mantidae; genus Tenodera; species Tenodera sinensis. The sequence goes on along the minus strand of CM060967.1, from coordinate 60,755,726 downwards.
CTGAAAATTAACAGGGCAGTCTCGAATAATTTCTTCTTCACATAATGGTTGCGCCATTTATATTTACTTCATGAAGAAAGCATAAAAAGTATGGCAATTATGCAGTGAAATACGGTTAAACAAATTTATTCTTTTTTTCTTATTTATTCATTTGCCTAAAAGGCCCCGATGAGCATATTGCTCTAGGTAGGTACTGCTCTTTACAAATGAGATGGTAAGCAATGACCGAGAATTTTGCCAACAGAGAAACTTTGAAAGGCCAAGTTAAAGATTACACAAAACCATGTGTATAGTACAAGGAACAAAGCAAACCTTTGTGTTTTAAGTCATAGCACATTCTTATTTACCAAGAGCTTTGAGCTTTGTCAATAGTTATTTAACAATCTACCTGAAAATGTTAGAACATCAGCTCAGATAGAACTTTCAAGCATGCTCTTTAAAACAGTTTCTAATGAACTGATGTTATTCATAATGGATACCTAAATCAAAACCTACAAAAAATAGAATTTAATTTTCTATTGTGCATTCTTATGAGGTATGTTTAGTGACATTAAAATAATAAATGTTGTGCATATGTTAATTGTTATAGTTAATCATTTTCATCTTTTATTATTATTAACCTATTCAAATAATAAATATTGTTGTACCTATATTAATTGTAGTTAAAATTTTCATCATTTATTATTAAGATTAACTTATTGTACTTTCGTAATGCAAAACTATAAACTTCAGGCAACACCATATCATGTACTATGATATAAAGGGTGAATAAAATATGTTTATGAATGCAGATGACAATGGAGCCACATGGCATCTGAAACATGATTTGTCATACTACCTAGCAATGTTGGCAGGTGAAAATCTTCATATAGTGCCATTCTAATGATTAATTAATTGCTGCACTGTGAAATCCCTAACATCAACCACTTTCATTTCACTTTCCTTGTAGAGACAGACAATGTCTATAGTGTGCAAGAACTTTAAACACAACTTTTAGAAATCAAATACAGGTATAAACCTACAATTATCAAATCAATTTATCAAGTGTTTTGACGAAGTCTATTGTGATCAATGTAATTACTAAATGACTAATAAAGTTATTATTATTATTATTATTATTATTATTATTATTATTATTATTATTATTATTATTATTATTATTATTATTATTATTATTATTATTATTATTATTATTATTATTATCATCATCATTTGTCTCTTTCATAATTTTAAAATGATTTTGTTCTTTTATAAAATCATGTTGCACTGTCTTAAAGTTGCATATGTAAAAGTTGGTCTGGCAGCCTGTTTACATAAACAGGATTCCAATCCATCACATGTGTAATGTTACCAAGAGCATTTAAGCTTTTGTTGCTAACCTAAAATTAAGCATATTTTATTTATTCATTTTCTTAAAAGAAGTAATCCAAGGAGTAAAACTTACTAACATTCTTTTGTTTCCCTTATTAACCTCTGTCATCAGTTGTATAATACCAAGTTTATAAAAAAGAAAATTCTTGTCATATTTTTGCAGTCACAACAGTAAAACCTCATTTAGGAGTTATGCAGTACACCGACCAGAGACAGATTACAGTGGCAGATCTTCCAGGATTGATAGAAGGTGCTCATGCAAATATTGGAATGGGACATCACTTTCTCAAACATGTGGAGAGAACTAAACTTCTATTGCTAGTCTGTGATGTTAAAGGATTCCAACTGAGCCATAAACATAGCTACAGATCCTGTTTGGAAACCGTTATTCTTCTAAATAAGGTGACTGATATTTGACTTCTTGTTGCTGCTCGCTTTGTAACTGATATAACCATTTTTCCATTCAGTTACACGGTTTATTTGATGAAAAAAAAAGGTTATTTATCTGTTTATGGGTTTTAGATTAACCCTTTCATGCCTGAATTATTTTGCTACTTATGTCGTTCTTCCTCTAATTCAAAACCAGTTTAGATTAGGCGGTCTGGGACACCTTCAGCCTGCTGGCTTGAATAGCCATGATCGTTAAGGCAACACATAGTGCACTGAACATGCACTCAAAGCCTGAGGTCGTGAGTTCGAGTCTCGGCAACCGCAGTAAAATGTGCCTGTGGTAAAGGACGGGGAGGGCCCACGTAAAATAATCGGTGTGATGACGCGCGTCTATGATGACAGAGTATCATTTGACTGCGGTTGCATGGATTTTGCTTCTTTTCTTATAGAAAAAACACTACAATATAAATTGTTGTTGTTTTCTAGTGCCTTGCATCTGGCAATGAAGCCATTAGCATTCGTGCTTTCCAATACTTTTGAACTGTAGTTTCTTCTGATCTTAATGCTTCACAGGTCTTCAAGTGTTCTTCATTCATTTCTGCTGGATCGTTACACAGGACACATATCGGTGAGGCTGAGATACCTATTCTGTAGAGATGACTTGCCAAGCAGTCATGATTTGTCAATAGTCGGAAGGCTGCAACAGCAAAACGTCTCAAATATGTATTTTTAATTGGTGACAGATAGTATAACAAGAATATAGCAGAAAAAAAAGAACAAATAGGAAAAAAAAGCCTATGTATCTTATAATACACACCAGGCATGAAAGGGTTAATGATCTGAGGCAGTAAGTGATAGTAATTAGGATCTCAGTATCCTTGCACTGCTACGAAGTTCATTGGTAATAGTATTATAGCTCCATTCAATAATTAATCGTTGACATGGTTGGATGATGGAAATTTGGTAGCACTGTTGTAGATAGTTCTGGGAATTTAATGTCATGCCAGCAAGTTGCTATGGTAAGTCAATGGTGAGAGTAGCCGCATGTGACGCCAAGATCTTTGGTTCACATCCTCCTATGGCATTGAATTACTCAGTCTTGATTCTACCTCTCTTACCATTATGTGTTTATTCATTTTGAATTGAAGAAATTATAAATGAATACTATCATAAATAAGGGAAATTGAAGCTATTAACAATGAAGCAACAAGATTCTAAAGTAAAAACAAATTACGAGGGCCGTTCAGAAAGTAACCTCCGATCGGTCACAGTGCGGGTAGTGGGGGGGAGTAGCGACGCCATCTGTGCATTCACGCACTCAGCAGGTCAGTCGGCATCAAGCCATGGTCGAGTGAACGTCGTACCTGCACTAGTTTAGTGTTTGTGGCCGTTTGAAATGTGTGCTGCAATAGAAAACCCCGCCAAATGTGAAGTGCGTGCTGTTATAAGGTTTTTTACAGCCAAAGGATATTCTGCAGCAGCTATTCATCGTGAGGTTTGTGCCGTGTACGGACCAAGAGTTATGAGTGAAGGAGTGGTCCGTGAATGGGTACGTTTATTTAAAAGTGAACGAGAAAACGTTCATGATGAAGAGAGGAGTGGTAGACCATCATTGGTGACGGACGAACTCGTACAGACAGTTGATGCAAAAGTCGTGAAAACCGACGTTTCACAATGTCGGAGTTGTCTACTGATTTTCCACAGATTTCTATGACTCTTGTACGAGATAGTGACAGCAAGATTGGGTTACCGTAAGTTCTGTGCACGATGGGTGCCCAAAATTCTTACCGACCACCACAAAACTCAAAGAATGGCCTCTGCATTAGACTTTCTGTCACGTTATGACAAAGGTGAACCATTGTTAAACAGAATCGTGACCAGGGACGAAACCTGGATTAAGTACGTGAACCCTGAGACAAAAGAACAATCAAAGATGTGGGCACATTTAAATTCGCCTACCAAACCAATAAAAGCCCGGCAAGATTTTTCTGCCCGAAAATTGATGGCAACGGTGTTTTGGGATGCAAAAGGGGTGTTGTTGGTTGAATTCATGGAACGTGGGACGACCATTAATCAAGACGTGTACTGTGAAACACTAAAAAAATTACGACAGGCTATACAGAACAAACGCCGTGGTATGCTGACTTCCGGTATCGTTTTTTTGCACGATAACGCCCGTCCTCACTCTGCTCGCAGAACAACAGCCCTTCTTGAGTCCTTCAAGTGGGACGTTGTCAACCATCCACCTTACAGCCCAGATCTGGCGCCAAGCGATTATCACCTCTTCATGCATATGAAGAAATGGCTCGGGTCCCAGTGGTTTGATGACGACGAAGAGCTCAAAGATGCGGTCACAGGCTGGCTCCAGGCACAAGCAGGTGATTTTTATGCAGAAGGAATTTCAAAGCTTGTGAACAGATACGATAAGTGCCTCAATCGTTATGGAGACTATGTAGAAAAATAGTGCAAAGATGTAGTTGTAAGATGTATATATTAAAATATTTTTATTTAACTTGGTGAATGTTTTGCAATCAACCGGAGGTTACTTTCTGAACGGCCCTCATATAAACTAAAAACTTCACTTATCTTAGTAATGTTGCACGTTCTTTTTGTTTGTGCAAAAAGAACGTGCAACATTACTAAGATAAGTGAAGTTTTTAGTTTCTAATTTGTTCTTACTTTTGAATACTATCATTTTTAAATATATAACAAGAAGTAGAGACTTAGGTAGAATGTGGCTTTTAGAATAGAGAGTGATCAAATAGTTGTGATCTTTAAAGTTAATTGCAGGCAAAACTCAAGTTTCTCAACAAATGTATGATGAAAGTTATGATGAGGTATTTGAAAAATACTTGTATAGGTCACCACCAACAACTATACCAAAATTTCTTGCATGAAACTGAAAATTTCTGAAGTAAAACATACAGTTAATTCTATAATTGCCCTCATAACTGTAAGATTAAATGGTTTTACTTTTTCTCTACTACCCATAGTAAGTAGAGGAAGTATTGTATTACACCCAAAAATTTGATGTTGAGATTTCACCGGAAATGTTTTGAGGCCCCCTGAATCAAAACAGCATTTTTAAAAAAGGAGTGTGTGTATGAGTGTGCGCACGTGCATGTCTGTCTCTGTCTGTGTCTGTGGACAGCATAACTCAAAAACGAACACTCGGTTAAAAACCAAAGTTGGTATTTAAGTTTAATGTATTTCAAGGATATGACACAGAGTTTGAAGAAAATTGTTGCACCCTTAACTACTGTTTACATGGAAAATTTTTCAAACATTTAGATTTTCTTGAAAATAGCTCTAATGATTTTCATAAAAATGACATGTTTAAGTTATTTTTCTGACAAATGAAATGTATATTTTGAATTTTCTGGCTATAGCTTATGTAGTCCTGTTTACTCAGGATGACCTTTGGATAACTTATAAACTGTACGAGATAGACCAAGTCTTACTGTACAAAACATGTAGTAAAGACTGTTAATGTCTGTTAGGGTTTTTACTTCCACATCTCTCTCTCTCTGCTTCCACGTTCAAACTCTGACCAGTGCAGACAGTGGATCGTGTTACCCTAAAGATGCTAAGCGCAGTACTTGTCGAAACATTGGTATCTACAATGCCTTCAAGACCACAGCCTACAAGCCCGGAAGAACTAAATATATCTAATAGTTCTGGGGTTCACCATGTTTACATTTTATTGCAGTGCTTTGCTCCATTGAACATCAATAAAAACAAACCTTTCCACATTTACATTGCAGCTGGGCATACTAAAAAGAATTCTCATATTTTTAAAAGTTTGGAACGGGAAACTTGTTACACAAAGCACAGAATAACAACATTATTGTAGCAACCACAGTAATATTCAAGGAGTACATTGTGACCAAAGAGCATAGTGAAAAATACTAGAATCATGGTACAAGGTATATAGTCCTTGCTTTGACTTGTATTTTGTCAATATTCAATATCTCAGTCGCTGGAAAGGAAGATCATGCAATGTGAAATAAAATCTTATACCTAGCTAGAAAAAAAAATAAAAGGAGGCATTTGCTGAAGTTTCTATAAATCACCCCAAGTGCTTTTGTTGCAGTAGAAAAGAGGATATGTCTGCAAAACAGAGGAGGTATGGTCACTCTAGTTTCAGTTGTACTGAACAAACTGGCCTGAATAACTTAATAAGTAAATTTATTTATTCCATAAAAAATGTATGGTTGAAATGCGTTAGTATAAGGGCAGTTAAACTTACAATGTCAGTAACCATAAGGCCTTCTGAGAAATTCATGGATTTTGTATTTGTCTAGTATATGTTAACTAAATTTTTCAAGTAGAAGTTGACGCAAACGTTCCTCTCCGTCGAAGACGTCGCCTTTAAGACCTATAAGATCTTGTGTTTGGTGTCCGGACTAGCTCTAGCAAGAGGTCCTAATCTACAGGGTATGCGTGAGTTATGGTAGGAATGGAACCAAACGAAGAATTAACCAACATAACACTTTATTTGTAAATTTCCAGATTTGTAGAGAACTGCCGACGATATTTAAATAGAATGTAACTTCAACTACAACGTTATAACACTTTAACTTAGTCACCCTTTAACAACCGCCGAATTATGTATACGCGCTAGCTTACGTACAACTCCCAAGTTGCACGTGCATTATCTCGACTCGATTCAAGACGAGTGTGTGTTGCATTGCATTTGTTTTTGCGTGAGCATCACGAAGGAAGCTATTTCCATTGGCTAACTTTAGAGCACGTCATGGTAAGATAGGGATCAGCCCGCGGAATCACTATGGCTTCATACAAACAACAATTGTAACCTTATCACTCATTTAAATCTGCCGAGGCTTCCATTCTTGAGACTTTAATATATTCAGCTTTATTACGTCTTCCCCTTAACTATTGACTAGAATCTCCTTTTGTTTCTTTCTATTATCAAATATATATATATATATATATATATATATATATATATATATATATATATATATATATTGACATAATTTCGGTTTCAAATGGCCCCATAAACATTATTTTATTATTACATAATAAGTTAATGTTTATGCTCTGCCTGAATGATTAATTTTAGTGAATACCTATTCTTGTAGTCGGCAACTCTCCATCCACATACATTTTTTTTACATGCATTTTAAAACATGCATTCCTAACAAGATTAAATTTTACTTAAATACCCTATTATTTACATTTCTTTTTTTTTCATCGTCAGAAGTTACATAATTTTACAAAAGTTCCTTGGTTTGGTTCTAAAGTAAGAACAAATTAGAAACTAAAAACTTCACTTATCTTATTGTTTCGGTGCTAACCCTGGGGTTTCAAGCTGTATCCAGCTCATTCTCAAAGCCATATAAACAAACTCGTTGCCAAGCTACAATCTTTTATTTTTTCTGAAAAACAATTACTCTTATTCAATTTTTATTTACCAATCTCTGAAAACAAAAATTTATAAATACAATCTATAGATGGTAATTCGAAGTTCATAACACGGTTCCTGTTTTTTAAAATAAAAATTTTTTCCCAAACCATTAAATCTATTGGATTACTTAATTGTTTTAATAATTTAACTTCTGGATTAATTTCATGATTAAATGACCAAAAATTATCTGCCACAGCTGATTTATCAGTTTGTTTATATTTAATATTTCTAAAATGTTCTTTTATTCTGGTTTCTAGATGATGTTTAGCTTTACCAATATAAACTTTATCACAATCTAAACAGCTAAATTGATAAATGCCAGATTTTTTATAATTTGGGATTTTATCTTTTTTTGAAAAATTAAGTAAATTTTGTATATTAAATTTATACCTTGGTTTGGTATTTATTAGTTTCTTGATCCTCTTTCTCTTCTTGGTTTGCACAACACTTTCACTTAGTCACTATTATGCTAACTATATTTACAATATTTATACATTTTCTCGTTCTTGGCAACACACAATTATATCAATGATCTAACCATTATCTCTAAGGTTTACTCTTTTCCAGTTTTCCCATAAATTGTCATTTCTAGATACGAGACCACGATATCTCTCTCGAACCTCGTAATTCTGATTCAAATTTGGGGTTGCCCCCTGCCCAAAAAAGTTTTGGAAAGCTCTTTCACCTTGATTTTGATTTCTGCTTTGATTAATCTCCTGTTTGGCTTTGTTTGCTCTAAAGCTATTAATAGATCTATCATGGCTGCAATGGTTGTGGGTTTTGCTATTATTAAATAATGTTGGATAGTTTCAGAAAAGTGTGTAGTGATTAGACTAATTAGTTCTGTTTCTCTCATGGGGGGGTCCAACATCTTAGACTTGCGAGCAACATTCATAAAATAATTTACCATTGACTGGTTTTTCTTGGGATCGTATTTGCCCTTACTTAATTCCAGTCGAATATTGGCTTGCCTACCGGCACCCCATTATCGATTTAAAAACAAATCTACAAAGGTCCTGTAGTTATTATCTGTCCCTACCGAAAGTTCGAGCCAATTAGCTGCATTACCCTTGAAACATTTCCTAATTATAGTCATTTTATACTCCTCTGGTATGTTTTTGATGCAAAAGTACTCATGAATATCGGCTAGAAAAGCTTTTGGATCATCAGATTCCTCATGTTCAAATATTGGTGGTGTAATTTCCTGTATTAGATGGTTGTTGTTGTTGTTTTCTAGTGCCTTGCATCTGGCAATGAAGCCATTAGCATTTGTGCTTTCCAATACTTTTGAACTGTACTGTATTCATGTATGTGGCTTTCATGTAACTGTTTTCTTAACGGGCACCAGTTTTACAATGTGGCAGTTACATCACCCGACTTAAACCCCCATTTTGCAAGGGGGACCACACCTATCGTTGGTCAACGGGTCCTTCGGACCTAGCCGGGAGGACTAAATAGGTGGTATTTAGATCCACCGACCTTCCCCTCATGTGCCTCTGAGGGACGCTGTTGTGCTGTGATAGGCCAGCACATATGTAAATGACATTTCCTCCATTTTAGATGAAACAGTTATACCGCTGTGATTTGGTCCCCAGAGCCTCATCTGTTAAAAGCAGGGTGCACCACGGGCACGAGGATGGGAATTGGGTAGGAGAGGCTATAGGAAGCACATCACTACCCCTTACTACCCCTGTGCTTAGGAAGTAGGGTTACTGAATTATACGACTTGACTTGTGTCAAGCATTTTTAGCTGCTGATATTCCCTTGTTCAAAAATAATAATCCGATATTTAAAATCTTTCTTGCCAAGTACACTCGACAACATGTGCCTGAAGAAAGTACACTGCATAAGACTTATGTAGGACATTGTTACAATAACGTATTGTCAAATATACAAAAATTAATTAGTGGATCAGTTTATGTGGTTGTCTGTTGATGAAACCTGTGATTCTGAGTGCCGTTCTATTGCTAATATAATCGTGAGTGCTTTAAATAATGAACAAAAGACTACACCTTATCTTCTTAATGTGTGCAAATTGTTCGCCATTAACAATCTAACTGTGACCCAGTTTGTGATGGACACTTTGAAATTACTATGGCCATGTGGAATCAAATACGCCCGGTTACTTTTATTTGTTACTGATGCAGGTCCTTATATGCTAAAATCAGGACAAACTCTGAAAGGTATTTTTCCTAACTTAATTCATATAACTTGTTTGGAACATGCTCTTCATCGCATTTCTGAGACAATACGTGATTCTTTCCCACTGGTAGATAGATTTGTGTCCAGTACCAAGAAAATTTTTGTTAAATCTCCTAAAAGAGTTAAGTTGTTTAGATCAACAGCACCTAATATCCGACTTCCTCCTGCACCAGTGTTAACTCGATGGGGAACATGAGTCGATGCAGTTTTATATTATACTGAGTCAAAGAGTTTGTTAATTCATTGGACTCAAAAGATGCTTCATCAATGGAAACTGTGCAAAATACTCTGTCAGACACTGGGTTAAAAGAGGATCTTGATATCTGCCCATTTTTCTTTCTTAGCAACAGCCATAACGGCATTGGAAGCTGTAGGATCTCCTTTGCATGAATCACTTACTGTCTTTGAAAAAACAATATGTGACCTAAGTTCGGTTCCTGGTAGCACAGGACAAAAAGTGAATTATGTAATTTCAAAAAATTCTGGTTATAACCAGGTGTGCGATATTCGAGACATCCTCGAAAGAAAACCATCTGTCACACCAAGAGACTTGACTTTCTCTGTAAAGCAGTTAACATCATTTAAATATGCCCAATAACATCTTATGACGTGGAGAGAAGTTTTTCACGTTACAAAAGTGTTTGGCAGGACAACATACAACCTTTTACAGTTGAACATTTTTGCAAAGTGTTTGTTGTGAACTGCAATTTAGCAGTTAATACTAGCAGCCGGACCACTTTTGCTTCAACGTCTAAGGAATACGGTAACTTTATTTATTATTTATACTAACTCGTCTTGTCTACTACAAAGGGACATCAATTGTTTTAATTAATAGTGCATATTTCTTGGCATATTTTCAAGTTTTTAAGAGCATATAGCATGAATATTTCAGTATTTTTTAGGGCATGAACTTCCAAGCCCTATTCATTTGTGTCTCTTTTTATTGCCTAATATGGCCATTAGATGCCTTGACAAATTTACTCATTGTTAACGCTTTCTTTATAAATAAAGAAGTTTCTGCTTGGACTCAAAACAGCATTAGATTGTAAACGCATTATGCTTTATGCTAGAAAGGTAATTAAGCAATCCTGCAGTACTTTATATGCTAAGTATTACTTTTTATTGACTCTTTCAGACTGAATCACATGTACAAGGTATAGTTAGTTCAAACAAGATTTCTGTGATTCCTTTAATGTACATAATCTGAGTGATTCAAGGATGTTATTGTAAAAAATCTAGATCTGCAAAACAGATATAATGAATGGAAGAAGCACATTGACGACCAGCACTGCTGCCACTGCCACCACTAACATGTGATGCGAGAATTTTTTAAAGTTCAATGTGAGTAGTATAGTTTTTCCAAGTACAACTTGACATGTTGTACTCTTATATATATTTAGAATTACTTTTTTGAGTAATTTGATGCTGAAGAGGTGCAGGTAGCCATATAAAAATGCAGTACAGCCAAATTCTTGTTTCACTTAAAACAATGCATCCAACAGTCTTGTTTATCTCTAAATTACACAGACTAGCTAGATACAGTATACACATATCTATTAACTTAACCACTCCTAGCCTAAATTCTGTATTAGATGGTTAGGCCATTGAATTTGTGGACAGCCACTTTTGTTAGTACAGGGTACATTATTTGAAGTACTGTCACTCACATTAGTTATCGAAATGTCAGTGTTTACACTTTGCAATGCCTCGTTTCGATGATTTGTACTTACACTACACTTACACTTACCAAAATTATCTTTGATGAACCTGTGCTTTAGCTTATTAAAAAGGGGCAACATGCTTTCTGTAGATTTCAGAATGCACAAAAGCATATATTTGATAGTTTTTGTTAGTACTGTAGTAGTATTGCACCATTACTAATATTCCTAATGAAAGTGTTTTTTTCTATCATATCAGGAATTGGAGCTTTATCGTGATGATTTGCTAGACAAGCCTGCAATGATTGTTATAAATAAGATGGATACTGAGGGTGCCATTGAAAAATATGATAAAATTAAAGAAGTGCTTCACAATTTATCTGGTAGGTATGATAATTTAAGGGAAGTAATGGGTGAAATTTCTATTTTGTACAATTTTAAAGCTACGTACTTCATTTTTTTTTTTTTTTTTTTTTTTTTGTACATGTCTCTGCAGTGTTACGGGAAACTATTTGGCAGTTTCATTTTTGTATGTCAATTAGTTTTTTAATTATTAAACATTTTCTTTTTAAAAAATTTGCAAATTTCAAAATAGAATATACTCCACGCCTAACACATGGTTTGTGTAATATCTTAACTGTAAGGGAAATTAAAAAAATGTATGAACTGCATAGCAAACATTTTAAAATTTTTGCAATCTACACACATTTTTTATCTCAAAAGGTGCTAAGTTATTCCTAAATCCCATATGTGAGTTTTTTTGTTATGCTTTATAGAATGTACAGTACAAATTTCAGCCTTCTAGACCTGATTTGTGGATGTTATTTTGTTTTAAATGAATAAAAGTGTTAGCAAAAATTGGTAGAGAAAAATTAGTTTCAAAGTGTTACTTATAGACCTTCCTAGAAGTGTCCAACTTTATAAAGGACAGTGCTTTTGTTAGTGTTTTTTTTTTATAACCTTGTTCAATACAAATCTATATATACTGTATACAATTATTTACACTGTACTTGAACTCTGCTAAAATATTTATACTGAAGGACTAGTTAAAATATTTACCCTAGATTTTGCTTACAATATAATATGGAACTATTTGGATAAACCTTATCGTAAGAAATAATCTGAAAACACTTTGTAACATAGCACATAGTCACTATGGCTTCTATAACCAAAGGCATTAACTGGAAGTCAATTTTTGAGGAAAAAGGCAAACAATTGAAACATAACAGTTTCTCTATGTTCCTGATTCATTTGGTAGACAGCAGATCTTATTGTGTTACATAACTACCAGCCGAGCTACTGTTACTAAGTTATGAATCATGACAGAAAAAGTCCACCAAAAATTGTTTTAAAAAACCAGCAACTTTTACTTCATGCAGTGATTTCACCTTCTGCCCCCTCAAGGGCATTTAAAGAGTGCAGATGTTTAAATATGATGAATTAGAGCAACTTCCTTGCACTGAGTGCTTTAAAATTTTACATTTGTGTATTTAAAACCCCTTAGTATTTTTTCATACAAAAAAAAGTGACATTTTCTTATTTTTTGGCCATAATTTCACCCACTTTCCCCTCTTAAGCTATTAAGGCAATGTATCTGTGAAAATTAAAAATCCAGTGTTCTTCTCATTGTTTTGAATTTTTTTCCACACACTCAGGGCATAAAATAAATAGTATACACAAAATTTCAATGTCATATGCCAAACCATTTTTATATTATTAATATATTTATTAATAATTAATCACTTTTTGATATGCTCACATGAAATGATCCTTGGACCCTACAGTTTATTGTATCTCTCCTAAATTTTTAATTTGAGCTCAGCATACAAATATAAAGAAATTGTCATACCAAAATTGCTTTCACTTAATTAGTTTAAGAGAAAAAAAATGTTTTGTAAAAAATGTATCAGTATTTTCAATTTTTTCGGTGTGAGTTATGAAAAATATTATTAACTAGTGCACAGCAAATTTTAATACTTTAATCTCTGAAGATCTCCTGAAAATTTCAAGCTAATAAGTTATAAACTAGGGTCCAACGGGCATTTTGAATAGTGAAAAATGCTGGGAAAAAAAAAAAAAAAAAAAAGAACTGAGAAAAATGAATTTTAAATTTTAACAGTATGTTTTGTAAATCCATCAACTTAACATTCCCCAGCACCATATGTGGGACTCTCTGTTGTTTTCTTCTTGACCTCAGTAGCAGTTTTTGGGAATTTTAAGTTTGCTTGGTTGTATCTTGATATGAAAACTTACCTTTCGCCTTCGCATTGTTCACAACATTTAGAAATTTATTGTTCTTAGCTAACCTCTACACTATGCATGTTCACTAATTTATACACAAAATTCATAAAATATCTGCTTGTTATGTCTACTATAGACTAATGAATAACTTAAAATCTATGAACTACCTAAGCAAATGCCTAATATATAACTGGAACACTGAAATAACCTGGCAAGATTACAGAACTACAGAACACTGATGGTATTTCTCTGTTTGGAAGCAAAACATGTCAGATTCGTGACATTTCATTTCGATATATCAAATTCATTTCAGCACAGTCAACTCACAACCTTTCTGAAGGAAAATTCCCTTCAAGATACCACAATCAAAGCCAAGGAAAACAAAAAAATGCATTTCAAAGCTTTAGCGATGAAGTTTAGGAAGGCGCACTCACCCGCACTAGGACATTTAAATGGCCGATATTGAGAAAACTAAAGTGTGCCATTAAAGTACAAAGTATAAGCATAATAAAAAATGCAAAAAGTTGTTGTTGTTGTTGTTTTCTAGTGCCTTGCATCTGGCAATGAAGCTATTAGCATTCGTGCTTTCCAATACTTTTGAACTGTAGTTTCTTCTGATCTTAATGCTTCGCAGGTCTTCAAGTGGTCTTCGTTCATTTCTGCTGGATCGTTACACAGGACACATATTGGTGAGGCTGAGATACCTATTCTGTAGAGATGACTTGCTAAGCAGTCGTGATTTGTCAATAGTCGGAAGGCTGCAACCGCTGTTTTCCTTGGTCTCTGGGGGATTATATTTGGGTTGGAAAGTAGTGTAATCCATTTTTTATCTTTGGCATTTGTTTCTATTTCTTGTAGGTATGAGTGAGAAAATTTTTTAATGATCAAGCATTTTATTGAGGAATATGAGAAATTGAATTTAGACTTTTGTTTTATGTTGTTAGCTAATGCTGGATTTCTGACAATGAAGTCATTAATCCTCTTGCTCTCCAATATTTTTCACTGATGATATTGAAGAGAGCAATAGCAGTAATAGTAACCGTTTTTTTAGAGAGCACCATATTTTTATTGTTGTGCCTTTCTTTGTAAGTGAGTCTGCAGCTTCGTTCCCCATGACTCCACAGTGTGCTGGAATCCATTGGAGATGAACAGTCTTATTAACTTTTTGGAGTTGCAAAAAGTAAAAATCAAAATTTTCAGCAATTTTCACCAAGCTACTTTTAGCCTTGTTACTTTTACTACACACATCTTTGCAATACAGATAGATTGTATATGAAATATACAATACAAATAATATAATAATAATATACAAATATTGTTGCAGATGCTTTTGAAACAGTTCCACCAGAGATGCGTCCAGAGCGTGCCTTAGAATTCATTGACATCATGGCAATTTCTGCTGCAAAAGACAGTGCATCAGTAGAAAGAGTGAAAACAAGAATTCGAGAAGTTTTGGACTTTTATGCTGAATTAAATAGAGAAGACAAGGAAATAGAAATTATTTCAAATCTTAGAGCAAGAATGTCTCCTGTTGGACCTCAAATGCTTTAGTGTTGCGTAAATACAGAGCAGAACTTTGTGAACAAGTACAGAGATATGTTTTAGATGTGATGAATGACCTTGCTAGGATCTGTGCAAGTGATATCATACAAATTGATACAGGGAGGGGGATAATGTCTCTGTTTACTACCTGAATTAAACAAGACGCTGATAATGTGACACTGTACTTAATTAAGCACTATTCTGCAATGCTTACTACATGGAAGTTGGAGATGTATTAACTGGATTCCCCCATGGTGTTATAAATATAAAAGTGAAAGTGACCATAAACCACTGTGCAACCTCCAGCCATTTAAATCAAGGAAAATTGAAGCTATTAACAATGAAGCAACAGCAGCTAAAATAAAAACAAATTAGAAACTAAAAGCTTCACTTATCTTAGTAATATTGCAAGTTGGATAAAATTTGAAACTAGTCAGCATTTGAAGAACTTGCAATATTACTAAGATAAGTGAAGCTTTTAGTTTCTAATTTGTTCTTATTTTAGATTCCAGCCATTTATTACATCTAAAGCTCTGTATACATGGAAGTTTTTGTAAATAAAAATTAATTGCTTAAGTTTTACCTGAAGTTGAACTTTTTTATATTTATTTATGCTAACCTGACATGTGAATATGACTAGACTTTCAGTCCAAGCTATTAGCCAGCTACATTTGAATATATACAATAAACTTTTCTTACATTTAGTCAATTATTGAGTTGACTACTCTTGCTCATGCAATATCCTCTCTTGTTCTTTATTTCTTTCATCTATGTTTCCCTTTTCCAAGTGTTCTTCATTGAGTTAAAAAAACTAAGGACTCTTTTTTCAGTTAATTCACTAAGTAGATTTTTTTATTCTATATTTTCAATTCTCCTTGCTGCTTTCCAAAAACCAGTATGATTGTTTTCCCTTCTCTAAATATCTCCTAACCCATTATTCCTCAAGATGCTTCTGACTGTTAATTTACCCAGAATTTCTTAAGCTGTTCTTTTAATATTGTAAACATTGCATTAGAGTAGCTGTCAGAAACAATGTGGTAAAAATACATATAACACGTAGGTAGGGTTGATAGGGGAAGTGCTACATTGCAACTGTTTCTCATCTTTTTCAGGAAGTATTTGTACACATTATACACCATTTCTCAGCCTTGACTGTGAATAATGCAACATTTTTTTGTTTCTGCCATCGTCTGAACTCTTAACAAAGTTATTATCACACAATGCAGTGGACTTATTGCTCAGAGTTGTTGAATTTCACTGTTAAACTGTAAGCAAATACTTTCATGAATCACACTGTGCTTTATTGGCTAGAAAACATGTGACTGTGATGTCGTTGAATATTTGTTCTGAGCAACCACTTTCAGTCGTGATGGTAACTATAGTATGTTACTTCCTTCTAAACTCAAGATCTAATGATAATCATGCTCTTTCTTGACACTATTCTTAGTTCTTTTTGGGCTACTCCCTTCACAGCTGCACCTGGTAGACTACAGTTTCTCTACAAAACATCCTGTGTGCCATATGTATCATATCTACTATTTCCTGTCCTCCATCCAATCCCCAAACTTCAATACTGTATCAGGAATTATATGTCTGAATGAACTAATGAGAAAATTCATGTCAAGTCATATTCACCTAATATGTATAATTTCCTGTATAATGTGAATATCGAGGTTATATTTTGTAACCTCAAACCGGAGCTATTCGACAGAAGAAAATATGGTCAACGTCAATAGTAAGAGAAATTTACAATCAATATGTAACGAAGGAGAAGCAGTAGTTGTTAGCTAGTGAGGCTGCCTTTGTGGTTTACCAGGAGAAATACGAACTGACTTGAGAATTTAATGCCATTCTGGCAGTTTGTCACAATAGCTCAGTGGTTAGAGCGTCCGCCCGGTAAGCGGAAGGTCTGTGGTTCAAATCCCAGTTGTGGCATTGAATTTTTAAGTTCCAGTTCTACCTCTCAAACTTTGTCCACACACGGCTTGTGTGTTTAAAAACACCATCAGTAAGTTTGTTGGCATAAATAAATAATAATAGATACTGATGCTCATTTTAATTACCAATCTCTGAAAACAAAAATCTATAAATACAATCTATAGAAGGAGTTCCAAAGTTCATAACACGGTTCCTGTTTTTTAAAATAAATATTTTTTCCCAAACCATTAAATTTATAGATCCACTTTACTGTTTTAATAATAATTTAACTTCTGGATTAATTTCATGATTAAATGACCAAAAATGATCTGCCACAGCTGATTTCTGTTTGTTTATATTTAATATTTCTAAAATGCTCTTTTATTCTGGTTTCTAAATGACGTTTAGTTTTACCAATATAAATCTTATCACAATCCAAAAGGCTAAATTGATAAATGCCAGATTTTTTATAATTTGGTATTTTATCTTTTTTAGAAAAATTTAGTAAATTTTGCTTATTAAATTTACTTTGAGGGACCAAATTTACTCCATATTCTTTAAAAATCTTTGTAAAATTTTTATTGGCCCATGGATGGTCTGTAAACTTTTTAAAAATACTATTATCTTTTTATGTATAAAATCTGTATTAAAACCATTAATTACTGCTGTGTTAATAATGTGTTTATATTCTGTGTCAAATTCTTCTTTATTAAGGGGTATATTTATTAACCTACTAGTTTCTAATTTGTTCTTACTTTAGAATCTTGTTGCTTCACTGTTAATAGCTTCAATTTCTTTAATTAAAATATGTGTTGCACTCACATGACTTTCTCTACTCTTGACCTTTGAGATTCTGTTCTCTTTGCACGATTAACATATAAAAAAAAATTAACAACGTTGCATTTCGCTAAAGCTCTAAGTTTTCCGAAACTCACACACATAACAAGGAATATCTCCGAAATGGTTCACCCTACAAGAAAATTCATCGAGACAAAAATTGTGTATTTTAGCAAGATCTGCATTTTTTGTACAGCAAGATTTTATCTATCTCTAACGGTTTACCAGTTGTGCAAAATTCGTCCAGAGTAAATACGACCACATGGGCTATAGCCAGAAAATTCAAGCTATACATTTTATTTGTCATAAAAATATCTCAAACATATGACATTTTAATCAAAATCGTTAGAGCCATTTTCAAGAAAATCAAAATTTTCAAAAAATTTTCTATGTAAAGGGTAGTTTAGGGTCGGGCTATTTTCTTCAAAATCTTCGTGTCGCATCCTTGAATGACAATAAACTTAAATACCAACTTTGGTTTTTAACCGACTTTTCGTTTTTGAGTTATGCTGTCCACAGACTGAGACACAGACCTTTTTCTAAAAATGCTTTTTTTTGGATTTAGGTGACTTCAAAACATATATTTCCAATGAAATCTCGACATCGAATTTTTGGGTGGAATACAATACTTCCCCTACTTACCAGTAGAGAAAGTAAAAATGAACAACGATGTTTCATTTTGCGAAAGTTTTAAGTTTTCCGAAACTGACATACATAACAAGGAATATCTCCGAAATTGTTCACCCTACAAGAAAATTTATTGAGACATAAAATGTGTATTTTAGCAAGATCTACATTAATTGTATAGTATGATTTGGTCTATCTCTAACGGTTTACCAGTTATGCAAAAGTCGTTCAGACTAAATGCGACTACAGGGGCTACAGCCAGAAAATTCAAGATATACATTTCATTTGTCCCAAACATATGGCATTTTAATCAAAATCATTAGAGCCATTTTCAAGAAAAATCAAAATTTTCGAAAAATGTTCCATGTAAAGGGTAGTTTAGGGTAGATCTATTTTCTTCAAAATCTTCATGTCACAAGACATTAAACTTAAATACCAACTTGGGTTTTTAACCGACTTTTCGTTTTTGAGTTATGCTGTCCACAGATGCACACACACACATACAGACACACATATGGACCTTTTTCTAAAAATGCTTTTTTTTTTTGGATTCAGGGGGTCTCAAAACATATATTTCCGGTGAAATTTCGACATAAAATTTTTGGGTGGAATACAATACTTCCCCTACTTACCAGTATTATTGTATTCAGTGTTACAGCTGGGATTTGAGTCGCGGGCCCTCTGCTTGCTAGGCGGGTGCTCTGACCATTGGGCTGCTGTGGCGGCCTGCTGGAGTGGCGTTGAGTTCTCCAACCGGTTCACATTTCTCCCTATCAAACATTGCCCACACACGGCTTGTGTGTTTAAAAATACCAACAGTAAGTTTGTTGGCATAAATAAATAATAATTACCATCTGAAGGTTATTTAATCCCGGGACATAAAGTACTTACAATAGTAAGTCACCATTGTGGTAATTTGTCTCTGATGTGAGACTGCCTTTGTGGTTTACGAGGAGAAATACGAACTGGTTTGAGAGTTTAGTGCCGTTCTGGCAGGTTGTCGCAGTGGCTTGGTGGTTGGAGCGCCCGCCGGGTGGGCCGGGGTTCTGTGGTTCGGGTCCCGGCTGTGGCACTGAATTTTTAGGTTCCAGTGCTGCCACTCAGGCTTTGCCCACACACGACTTGTGTGTTTGGGAACACCAGCAGTAGGTTTGTTGGCATAAATAAATAATAATGCTTAGTATCCACAAATAACACAAAGTAATTAGAGACTCACGGTCGTTGTGGAAAATATTGAGTGTAACTTAATTTATTATAGTGAAGTGTGTTATTGTGTCATTTGTGGATCAGTTTACTTCACTGTTAATAGCTTCAGGTGTGTATATTTAAATGCTTAGTATGTTGTGCGAGATGGCGGACTGACTGGTTTTCGGGTGGGGGCCCCTGTCTGGAAATGCATGGTTTGGGTGCTGTAACGCCTCAAAGATGTGTGAGATGGGTGTGTTTTCACATTTTGTCAATAAACCCAACATCAAACTGTCTACATTACAAACAGGCTTTGAGCTGTGTACCTCCGACCTCATTGCAGAGCGTATATCGGTAGTGGTGAGCCTCATGCTCATGGCCTAAAATATGTGGTTGTCCTTGAAGATTTTCAATCACTTTGTGGAGCCATAAGATCCTCCACTAAAGTTACAGGAGTACCATACTCTTCATACAACTCCATTGAAAATAGTCGAGAGGTGTCAGATCAGGTGACCGTGCTGGTCATGGAACTGGTCCACCTTTAACAATTGAATATGTGACGTTGAGGTGAATCTGGAGCTCATGTTGGCCATTTCAGTAGCTGTGTAGTGGTACATGTTGTACTGCTGTTAAAAACATTACTACACAAGTAACGCAATAGGATACGCACCAAGAACTCTACGGAGGAGTGTAGCACATGTGCAGGAATGTTATTATACTCAGATCATTCATCCCAGTACACAGATGGCTAAAGAGTAGCAGACCTTGCATATTAAAATACCAAAATGAATGTTAACAAATTGTCACAACCGTTCGCTCTCAAATTTGAATGCTTTCCAGCATCCGAACCGTACATTTCCGGACGGGGATTCCTTTCTGAAGATCAGTCGGTTTGCCGTCCTGCACAACATGCTAAGTGCTGTTGGTGCTTTTTTGGGACATCCAGTATGGAAATGAATGTTTGTATTTATTTATTTACTTATTTATTTATTTATTTATTCATTCATTAATTCATTCATTTATTTATTTATTTACTTATGCCAACGGACTTGCTGTTGGTGTTTTTAGGCGCACAGGCCGTGTGTGGGCGATGTTTGAGGGATGGAATTGGAAATGAAAAGTTCAGTGCTACTGCTGGGATCTGAACCACAGACCCTCCACTTACCAGATGAGTGCTCTAACCATTAAGCTGCTGTGACAACCTGCCAGTATGCCATTGAATTCACCAACCAATTCATATTTTTCTCTGTGCATTCCTAAACCACTTGACTAATCACTGCAAGATTTGGAAAATATTTTTGTATCACATTGTCTGCATGGTAGGTATATCACATTTTAAATCATAAAATTTATCTTATCCCCTAACATGCTGACCTGTCATGGCATGTAATACGTCCTCTGATTGGTGATCAGAGGATATGGTCGGTGAATTTATTTTGATAATTCTCCTGGGCAGGTCGGTGAGACCCGTAAACCAACGACAGGTGTGGTCCTCCAGACATTCTGGGGGTTGTGAGAGAGCGATGTGACCGCCAAAACATAAAAATATGGTGCTCTCTAAAAAGCGGTTACTATTCCTGCTATTGCTCTCTTCAATATCATCAGTGAAAAATATTGGAGAGCAAGAGGATTAATGACTTCATTGTCAGAAATCCAGCATTAGCTAACAACAATGCTTCCCCTACTTACCAGTACAGAAAGTAAAAATGGAACTAGATTTGGAACTAAATAGGAAAGAAATAAAAATGGAACTAGATTTAGAACTAAACAGGAAAGAAATAACTAGCTTAAGAGTAGAAATTAAACAATATTTATTTGAGAAATTTGATGTGTAGCACTCACATGACTTTCTCTACTCTTGTACTAACCACTCTTACAAACTCTTACTCCAGTGTTAGTTGAGATAAAGATTTGTACAAATTATCTTATTGCTTATTTCCTTGTAGGTGCAAGGGGAATATTTGAATACAGTAGACTTGGAGTGATAGTCAAATCTTTTAAAGCTTTGAGATCCAATTCTCTTTGCACACTTAACATATAAAAAAATGAACAACAATGTTCCATTTCATGGAAGTTTGTTTTCCGAAACTGGCACAAATAACAAGGAATATCTCCGAAATGGTTCATTCTACAAAAAATGTTATTTAGACATAAATTGTGTGTTTTAGTGAGATCTACATTTTTTGTACAGTAAGATTTTGTCTATCTCTTATGGTTTATGAGTTACAAGTCATCCAGAGTAAACACAACTACATAATCTATAGTCAGAAAATTCAAAATATACATTTCATTTGTCATACAAATAGCTTAAACATATGACGTTTTAATCAAAATTGTTAGAGCCATTTTCAAGAAAATCAAAAATTTCAAAACTTTTTGCATGTAAAGGGTAGTTTAGGGTGGGGCTATTTTCTTCAAAATCTTCGTGTTGCATCCTTGAAAGACATTAAATGTAAATACCAACTTTAGTTTTTAACTGATTTTGTTTTTGAGTTATGCTGTCCACAGAGTGACAGACACACACACATACACGGACCTTTTTTCTAAAAATGCTATTTTTTTATTCAGGGGGTATCAAAACATATATTTCTCGTGAAATCTCGACATCAAATTTTTGGGTAGAATACAATACTTATCTCTACTTACCAGAAGAGAATGTAAAAAATAACTGGCTTAGGATTAAAAATGGATTGAAACTAACAATAAGACAGGATTTAGAATGGAAAAGCAATAGGCTCAAAATAAATGCAATAATTAAGATTTCTGTACATTTAGTGGATATGTGCTTAAAAAAGGGCTAGCCTTATTTAACAAATTATTGTACATATAACCAATTCTTATTTCATTACACATACTTTTATACATTCTTAGGGCTTTAGAGTTTTGCTGGCTATCTTACTGTCTGCATGCAGGTTTTGAAATCCAAATGTGTGCAACATGGAATAGTCCCAGACCTCTTCTCTGACTATGGTGGCAATGTCTAAGCAGATGAAGTGATTACTGTCAGTTGTTTAAAGCTTGTATTATGCATTTTCTCAATACACTGGAACACTCCTCTATGTTCCTAATCTTGCCACTACAGACATTCAAAATAGCCCTCAACCTATGTCAGCCCAGCCTGCACATGAGCCAATCAATACATAGCCAGCACTAAAGCAAGCACCCTCCCATTTATCACTTGGTGGGTAGCTAACTGTATTAGTTCACACCAAGACCTCTCATATATTAGGATTTTTAGGATCACCACTGAAGAATGCCTTGTCACAGTTGCAGATGAAGCTTCTGGAAAAATAATCTTTACTGTTCAAGCAGGATTATTCCACTTGGAAAACCTGGATTTTCAGCTGTGAAAGCCTGTGTACTTTGATGGTGTCTTCTATGAAACACTGTCAAAGTTGTAAAATGTGTACTGGAAGAGTTCACAGTAAGAACAATATTAATGAACGAAGGCTTTCGCGGCCAGAATAATAATTATTAAAATATGCTTCCAGAGTAAGAGGCCATGATCTTCTCCTTTCCACCCCAGCTGTTTTGCTGTGGTAAGCATCGTCAGCAGTGGCATTGTAAAACTCTTCTTGGTCTCTGTCGCTAGCAGAAAGAGCTGGCTTATAAATGCTGGTAGATACCTCCCTCCCGTAAAGTGATTGGTCCATGGGGTTTGGCTGTGGATCTGTTTAGTAGAGCAGGGTACTGTGTCTTATGAAGTTTGAGATGAGACGGGTAGTTCTGTGTGTTGTGAAGGGAGGAATATGTGCTGCCAAGATGTCGTCTCCGTTGCCCTCGGCTGTTGACTCTTCTTCAGGGGTGGTTATGCAGGTGGATTAATAAGTGCTTCTTAGCATTCGAACATTGACTTTATTCACTTTATCTTATACCAGCTCCCTCACAGCTACACCTGTCTCATTCAAGTAGTTGAGTCTTTCTGTCCCAAAGTTCACTGTACCGACCCTTTTGTGGTCCTCCACTTTGTTCATAACGGTACCTCCCCTTGCTACGGTCAGTATGAAATACCTGAGCAGTGAGGGGTGACAAATGCCCCGCATCCTGTTTGTTTCTTCTCAATACCTGAATGAGGCGTTTGAAGACCGCATGGTCGCTATTTACATCTTACAAGTTTTCAAGTGTAACTGCTATCACTAACAATATTTAAACAATTATTATCCTAAAATATTTATCTATATACAAATTATGTTCTAACCTAATGTACAATATACATACTAATATGTACCGTTACAGAGAGCCGCTTCTTTCTTGTTAAAGTTTTCTTTATGCTTATAAATTTCAATTGCTTTTTGGTATAGGCGTGCGTGGTAATGGAGAAGCCCAGTGGACCACGGCCTCTTAGCCGGGAAACATATTTTAATAATTACACCTAACCAAATTCATGACTGTGTGGCAGAATGGGATACTATCCCATTTTGCCCCATTATATATTCCTTTATGATAAGGTACTAAGTTTTTCTTTTTCTTCTTCTTCTTCTTTTTCTTCTTTTTTTTTTTTTTTTGATGGTAAGAAGTTATACAAGAAAGACAGATCAGCAACAATGGATTGTAGCTTTGATGGAGTTAGCAATACAGGCTAAGTCACATGAAATGGGATTTTTAAAGGCATCATATGTCAAAATCTACTTTGGAAAGATACATAGAAAAGAGAAAGAAGGACACTGATTACGAAATAAATAACACAGAAGGAAATTTTACTCCAGAAGAGGAGGATGCATTGGTTGGATATTTAACATTCATGGAAAGTAGGCTTTTTGACCTTACGATAAAAGATTTGAGATCATTAGCCTACCAATTAGTAGATAGAAATGGCCTAAGCCACAGATTAAATAGAGGATTTACTGCCAATTCCACTGATTAAACAAAATGTAAAGAAGAGTAAACAAAAAAACTCCTCTTCTGACTGAATCCCCATATGAGAAGGAACTAGAAATGGCCATCAAAAAGAAAGATGAGTGTGAGAAGAAAGAGAAGGAAAACGCTAAAGAAACAACAATCAGAAAACAGTTATTTGATATCAAAGCTAATGCAGAAGGCACAAAAAGATCTAAAAATGTCAGAAAGCATTAGAAAGAAAAGAGAAAGGGAAAAAGAACTTTTCATATATTTGATAAGCTGGTAACTGATGTAAATCTAAATTATTAGTCAATCGGGCAATTCTGATGATGGGAGCAGAGTAGTAGCTGGTTTGAACGCGATAGGAGCATTGATTGATATCAAGACCGGCAAGTGATCCAATGTGAGCTCCTGTAGGACTTTAAAGTCGGTATTGTACGGTATGTTATTTAGTAGGGCGATGTCAAGGATGTCCGGCACGTGAATTGGTGTATGCGGAGTGAACGTTGGTTCATCCGGGCCTGCAATGAGAAAATTGATGTTGTTTATAAAGTTTAGTAATTTTGTGCCTTGTGGGTTTACGCAGTTCCAGAGGTAGTGCTTACAGTTATAGTCTCCTGCAGCAAGTACTCTGGGTACTAGGTTCATAATTTTGTTTATATCGCCTGTGTCTATATCTCCCGGGGGGTTATAGACGGCGGCTATGACTATATCCGTGTTGTGGATGTTGAGTTTTATAGCTGTGGTTTCGGCACGATTTAAGTTAGGGGAGTTGATTCTATAGTGGTTAATGTTTGTCTGAATGACTATGGCCGTGCCACCTCCTCTGTGGTCTCTGTCATTTCTATAAACTTGGTATCCGGGAATGGAAAAACAGTGATTTTGTTTGAGATGTGTTTCATTAAATAACGCAATTTGTATCAAGTAGGTTTGGAAGAAATCTGCAAGCTCCTTAATTCTTTTTCGTATGCCGTTGCAATTTCATGTGATAATTCTAATGGTGTCAGAATTACCCATGACCGTATTGGTGAATGCTGTGTATCAGTTCGGCTATGTGGTGTGCAGTCTGTATTATGTCTGTCCCAGGTTGTGTTATGATGCCACTTAAGAATCGCAGATCATCCGCAACAAGGTGAAGAGGCATTCTGTGTGCTGGCATACCTAGTACTTGTACTAGTGCGCTCAACACCTTGGAGGGATCGCGCTGCTCCCGGGGCTGGAGCGACTTAGCAGCTTGGTGAGGCCTAGCTGTCTGGAAGGGGCCTGCATGGGAGGGGGGAGCTTCTTGCTGTCGAGGATGTCGCTCGCTTCTCGTTGGGCGGTCCTCAGGAGCAACCCGAGGTTGCCTAACCACGGAGGGTTCCTCTTCTGGGGCTGGACGCGACCAGTCTTTACTGTTTCTGGTGAACCACTCCATTGATGCAGCAGCCTGTGAATAAGTTTGATGCATTCTGCTGTTATTATTTTGGGTTCTGGGAGGCTGCGCACGCATGGTTTTGCCATCTTGTTGCACGCTGCGTGCCAAGCGGTGCAACCCCACCAGGTTGCACCATGGCCCTTGGTGCCGCAAAGTACACATAGTCGTTCCAGAGGTGGAACGGTGCACGTGCCTGAGTAGTGGGGTCCTGCACATTTCGCGCAGATAGGGGTGAGGGGCCTACAGTCTCTTTTCACGTGCCAGAATTATTGGCAACGTGAGTATTGTTTAGGTGTTGTGGCCGACCTATATTCTTCTACATGAATCCTAAAGTGCGCCAGGAATTTAAGATCCAAGATCTTCCTATTATCAGGGATGTCTTGCAGTTCAATTAAGAACCTAGGCAGGGGGGACCTATTGTGGGTGCGCCTTCTCATTTGAACGGCTCTGATGGCCTGGAACCTGCATAGTGCCAGGTCTTCTTTAATCTCGTCCCCGGAGAACTCGGCATACAGTCCTTTGACTACATAGCGGGCAGTTCTTTCCTGGGGTTGGGGGAGCAAGTAATGCTGTATGCCGTTGTCCTTAAGGTATTTTACCAGAATCTGGTGATTACTCAGGGAGAACGTCTTGAACTCAAAGTCTCCGGAGTTGCGGGCAGTGTTTACAATGTAGTTGAATTGGAGGGTGCAAGTCTTGTCAATGTCTTGGTTTATTAGGCAGATCTTTGCAGCCTGGCTTTTGCTGACAAAAATTGGCACTATGTCAGTTTTCTTAGCTATTTCCTGGGCTTGTACGGGGGGAATGTGTGTGTCTTGTCTAGTGTCAGTTGTGTTGGCCGAGGTGCTGGGTGTTGGTGACATCTCTCTGGAAGGAGAGGGTTGTGCAGGTGTGGCCGAAGGTAAAGGGCTTGAAGGAGCCTCAGGTGCAGGTTGAGAAGGCGGTCTTGGAGCATGAAGGTTTCTTGGGTTTAGGGAGGGTTTTGCTCCTCGTTGTTTTAGTCTGTGAAGGAGAGACAGAAGTTTTGGCAGTCATTGCAGTCTTGCCACTCCTAGCCATGGTGAAGTGTTTTAAGTAGTTTTTTAAAAAGAGATAAAGTATTTAAATTAATTAAAATTAAATTAAATTAAATTCTTTATTATCAATAGACTGCAATACAGTTTTTGACATTGTCACACATTTATAATTTGTATTACAGAGATGGACAACCTAAGGGGTAAGGGCCTAGCGGGACCTTAAACCTAAATAGAAAAAAAGAGAGAAGAGTAGAGAGAAAGAGCAGCTAGCGAGCGCTAAGAAGTACGGGGAGAAGAAAGCCGGACCTCCAAGAGGCACTTAAGCTAATCTAAAAGATTGCTCGCTATGGCCTTACTCCCCTACTCGTTTATACTGTTTTTGTGCGCCTTAGCGCACGCACCTTAGCTGAGCTTTGGTATGAACCACGGCAATGCTCGAACCGTATCCAGCGGTGGCAGCTTCTTTGCTGCGACATTTACTCTTGAAGTTCTCTCTCGTTGTTGTTGTCATCTCGAAGGTCCACGCCGGAATCCACCCAACTATTGATGGAGCACCCGGCTTATATATAGGTAAGAGGGACCGGCTCTCATCTTCTATTGGTTGTCCATACGCCAATCACTACTTTGTGGCTGTGGGAACTGCCACATGATTGGTTCTGTTGGCGTTCTGGGGCTTCGGTTTTGTATTGTCTAGCACCGGCACCCAGGCTGTGTGTATACGTGTTGTTTCTTCCTTTCTATTGAAGTTGCTTTTATGTTTGTGAATCTCAATAGCTTCTTGGTACAGTAGTGCGTGGTAGTATGCTGTGGTGTCCAGAACTTCAGTCTCGTCGAACCTGATGTCATGGCCTGTTAGAAGTGCATGCTCAGCTACTGCCGGTTTCTCCACGTGTTCTAGCCGGCAGTTGCTTTTGTATTCTGTTAGGCGGGTTTTCATACTGCATTTAGTAGTGCCAACATAAACTTGGCCGCAGCTACATGGTATCTGCCCTCTCGTTGTTAACCAGCCAGGAGACACTCTGAAGATACCCAACGCAGTCTTGGGCAAAACATCAAACAATTTATCGACTGGATCATGGCCTACAAACCTTAAAACTACTATCCATTGAATAGATTGGTTGTCACATAAAATGTTATATACATTATTTTCATGCACAATAAAACTAAAATGTCGCGAATATGTGTTGTATAATAACTGAATATGTGTTGTATAATAACTGATTGGATTGGATTGGATTGGATTTGGTTTAAGGGCGCTCAACTTCTAGGTCATCAGCGCCCTTAAAAGATTCATGGCAATAGCCAGATATAAATTTCACTCAAAAAATAAAAATACTAGCAACAAGAAAAGTATACAAAGGTAAAAAGCAGTGGCAATAGCCAAATATGAAACAAGGTGATAAATATGTCATATAATAACTGAATATGTGTTGTATAATAACTGAACATATGTTGTATAATAACTGAATATGTATTGTATAATGACTGAATATGTGATGTATAATAACTGAACATGTATTGTAAAAAAAAGAAAAAGAAAGTATTGTACAAAGTGATTGTATCAGAGGAATAGGGAGAAGTATTATTATAAATATAGGTGACAACTTGAAAAACAAAACAAGGGGCATGTGAGACAGAATATTAGAAGACCGCAAAAGAAAATCGTTTATGTGAATATTTGTTAAAAGTGTAACTTGTTTTTTGATGTTGGTATGTGTTGGTCAAATGACGAAAACGTGTTACAAATGTTCATTGTTACGAACAACTAAGTTAGTTTAAAGACGTCATCAATATTTCAATATTTGATTTTAATATATATGTATAAATATTAGAATTATATGTGTTCCATAATAAAAGTAGGGAAGGATGGTTAGGGATCGCTTCCCTAACAAGAAAGAACTATTTGATGGACGCATATGCGGATGTATACGAAAAAGGCGGTGTCACGTGAGGTGATGCCATAATCTTCCCACTCGCGTGTGTGTAATCAAGGCATAAGGACGCATTGGTGTAAAGTGTGAACATAGAACTTTCACCAGACTTTCATCAAGCATTAGTTCCACTAAATGAAAAAGTGGAAAGGTTTTAAATCATTTAGAACGGTGCTAAGAGGAATTATTTAATGTAAAATATCGAAAAAGTGTTAATAAGATAATACATTGTGGTGAAGAAACATCGTGTGATTTTTCATTCCATCCGTTACCACGCCCTAAGATCACAAAGATCTCAATAGCTCAAAGACCCAACGAAGCATAATTACAAAAACCGCACCACATACAAATATGGTGAAAGAAATGTACCTCACTAAAAAAAGAAATTAATACGGCTAAACAGAATAACTTTAATAATTTCATAGAAAAAATGGATTACAGGACACATGGTAATAAAGCCCATAAGTTTCTTAAAAAGAAAAACATAACATAGCTATCATACACAACAATAAAATATTAAAAAATGATGTAGTCATAGCCGAAACCTTCAATAAATATGCTAATTCACATAAAGTAACAAGAAATAATAAAAAGAAGCCTAAACAATTTAAGAAAGATTTGAAATAAAAAAGAGAATGTGATCCTAACACTCAGTGCAATATCTTTTTTCAAAATTTTAATATGCAAGAACTGAACATTGCAATTAATAATCCAAAAAACAAAAAGTCTTCTGGACCAGATCACATACATCCAGAGTTCATAAAAAACCTTGGAAAAACAGCAAAATAATTACTAAACTCTAAATTTATGTAATTAATGTTTTTTCCACACTAGCTGTGTGTAGGACGTAATTGGAAAGGGTAGAGTGAGACTGAAAAATTGAATGCCATGACCGGGATTTGAACCACAGATCTACTTATTACCATCTGGCTGCTCTAACCACTAAGCTATCATGGCCAACATGCCGATATGACATTAAATTCTCCAACTCACTCGCAACTCTACAATTTATCCTAGAAAACCACGGTACCTGCCCAATGGTGAAAAGCAATAATTGTCCCACTCTTGAAGAAAGATAAAACAGCATCAGAAATAAAAAATTATGCACCAATAGCTCTTACTAGCATAATAGAAAAAGTGATGGAAAGAATGGTGTCAAACATGTTAAACTGGTTTCTAGAATTACAAAATTTCATTTCCCCATGTCAAGCAGGACTCAGAGAGCTCCATTCTACAAGTGAATAAGTCTTACTTTCCGTCAAGAAATCAAAGACTCCTTCAATAGAAAAGAAGATAATGTATCAGTTTTCATTGATTTCCAAAACGCATATGATTCTATATGCAGAACAAAACTACTAAAGAAAGTAAAAAAAATAGTTGTGCAAGGTCCAATATTTTCATGGCTATGTAATTTCCTAACTCAACGCTTTATTACTTGAAGATATGGAAGGAATATATCAAAATGTAAACAAGTACACCGTGGCTTACCACAAGGCGCAGTGCTCAGCACAACACTTTTTAATGTAAATAAGGAAAAATTGAAGCTATTAACAGTGAAGCAACAAGATTCTAAAGTAAGAACAAATTAGAAACTAAAAACTTCACTTATCTTAGTAATGTTGTTATTCTTTTGCTAACCCTGGGGTTTCAAGCTATGTCCAGCTCATTCTCAAAGCTGTGAATGTGTTACCTAAAAGTGAGAGGAAAAAACAGTGTAAATGTAATAGCGTTTCTATTTCAAACCTACAGAAC
The DNA here is from genome assembly GCA_030765045.1 of Tenodera sinensis. Classification (NCBI taxonomy): domain Eukaryota; kingdom Metazoa; phylum Arthropoda; class Insecta; order Mantodea; family Mantidae; genus Tenodera; species Tenodera sinensis. Next base: position 60,725,370 of record CM060967.1, on the reverse strand, counting down.
ATGGCATGACTTATTTTAAAAGTGGAGATAAAAGTGTTTTTTGGTCCAAAATCATGTTTTTTATGGAAAATTGTTTATAGAAGAGTGAGTAGAGAAAGAAATGTGAATGTGTTACCTAAAAGTAAGTAGAAATAACACTGTGAATGTAATATGCAGCATCTCTGTTTTAAACATACAGAAAATTGTGTATTTATTTGCAGAATAGTGAGTAGAGAAAGAGATATGAATGTGTTACCTAAAAGTGAGAGGAGAAAACAGTGTGAATGTAATAGCATTTATATTTCAAATATATAGGACATGGTATGACTTATTTTAAAAGTGCGAATAAAAATGTTTCTTGGTGCAAAATCACGTTTTTTATGGAAAATTGTTTATAGAAGAGTGAATAGAGAAAGAGATGTGAATGTGTTACCTAAAAGAGAGTAGAGAAAACACTGTGAAGGTAATATGCATGTATACAAAAATTTAATCAAATCTTTGGAGTCGTTTCTGAAATACCGGGAATATATATACAAGAATTGCACAGTAGAAGCGGGAATAAAAAATGTTAATTTTGTATGCAAAATCACGTTTTTTCGGGAATTACACCTATATAGCTGAACTTAAAAAGCAAAACCCTATTTGAATGCAAAATATGATCAAAATCGTTAGAGCCGTTTCCAAGTTGCTCGGAATAAATATATATATATACAAGAATTGCTCATTTAAATATATAAGATAATTATTATTTATTTATACCAACAAACTTACTGTTGGTGTTTTTAAACACACAAGCCGTGTGTGGGCAAAGTTTAAGAGGTAGAACTGTTGGCATAAATAAATAATAATTACCATTTGAAGGTTATTTAATCCTGGGATATAAAGTACTTGCAATAGTAAGTCACCATTGGGGTAATTGTCTCTGATGTGAGACTGCCTTTGTGGTTTACCAGGAAAAATACGAACTAGCTTGAGAATTTAATGCCATTCTGGCAGTTTGTCACAATAGCTCAGTGGTAGAGCGTCCGCCCGGCAAGCGGAAGGTCTGTGGTTCAAATCCCAGTTGTGGCATTGAATATAAGATAATGTTTATTGGGTATCAATTTTATTTCTAGATGATATATTGGAATGCCCACCGTGCAGACATATTGTAAATGTTCTGTTATTGTGTACAATAGAAGTATAGGAAGAGCCTCTGTTTGTTTACATGGATTAATGCCCGGACAGAAGTGTTCGTACAGTTAGTTACTACCCTACTTGACGTTCGAGTAAACAGAGTGACCCTTGTTTGGCTGGTTCAGTTGAGTAGTACACACCCCGAGAGACAGACTGGCTGCACTGATAAATACAGTTTAGTTAAAATGGGAAGAAAACAGAAGGAAACATCTGCTGAAGAGAGAATAAATTATTCTCAGACTTTGTAATCAAGGAAAATCATATTCCGAGATTGCAAACTCAGTTGGGAGAAGCAGAACTACTATACAAAGTATAGTAAATAGGTTCAAAGGCAAAACAGTGATGATTAACAATGAAAGAAGCGGACGTCCACAGAAACTTTCATCAAGAGAGCAGAGATATGTGATTAATTTAATTAAAACAACTCCTAAAGTAACTTCATCAGAAATAGCAGCACAACTAGCTGAATATTTTCACAATCCAGTATCTTCATGTACAGTAAGACAGGTCCTTCGTCGAGATGGATACTGAGCAAGGGTACCAAGAAAAAAAACCCACATTAGTAAACTTAATAGGACGAAGAGGTTGCAGTTTGCAAAAGAGTTTGTGCAGAAAGATAGTGAGTTTTGGGATAATGTGTTGTTTACAGATGAAAGTAAGTTTAATATTTTTCGCAATGATGGGCGTATTTTGGTTTGGAGAAAACCTAATACAGAGCTTGAGGAGAAGAACCTTATGACAACAGTAAAGCTTGGAGGTGGTGGTGTGATGGTATGGGGGTGTATGGCTGCTTCAGGTGTTGTTAGCTAATGCTGGATTTCTGACAATGAAGTCATTAATCCTCTTGCTCTCCAACATATTGAAGAGACTTAGCAGTAAATGTAACCGCTTTTTAGAGAGCACCATATTTTTATGTTTTGGCGGTCACATCGCTCTCTCACAACCCCCAGAATGTCTGGAGGACCACACCTGTCGTTGGTTTACGGGTCTCACCGACCTGACCGGGAGAGTTATCAAAATAAATTCACCGACCATATCCTCTGATTACCAATCAGAAGACGTATTACATGCCATGACAGGTCAGCATGTTAGGGGTTAAGGTTTTATAGAGAAATTAGAGAAATGGAGAGGTTGGGAAAATAAAGACTCCCTAGCCCTCAGGAACCCTAATAGCGTCGGGGTTGGAAGAGAACAAGAGATGACCAAGGTAAGGTCAGATAGAAAAGTTACAGTGAGGAGCAAAACACCAGTAAGTGGAAGTAATGTTCTGCTTCAGGTGTAGGGAAATTGGTTTTCATTGAAGGAAATATGGACAAATATATGTACTTGAACATCCTGAAAGAAAATCTTAAGAAAAGCGCCGAAAAATTAGGCCTTACTCCAGGATATTACTTTCAACAGGACAACGACCCCAAACATACAGCACAAATTGTTCGTCTGTGGCTCCTATACAACACCCCTCACACATTGAAAACACCTCCACAGTCTCCTGATACTAACCCAATCGAACATCTGTGGGATGAATTAGAGACCAGGATTAGAAAACATCATATTACAAGCAAAACTCAACTGAAACAGCTACTTCAAATGGAATGGCAACTTATTGGGTCAGAAATAACAAAAAAATTAGTATATTCTATGCCACATAGATTAAGGGAGATTATACATAGAAGAGGCAAGCAAACTCGCTATTGAACAATGTGAAAATAACTCCTTTCATGTTATTTATACTTTGATAATAGAATGTGTGCGAATACTTATGTCCGGCCAAAAATTCCTAATCATAGAGAAGATATATTTTTATTTTATATAATTATACTTGTATAGGATTTTTTGTTTGTTTATATTGTACATTGATGTACAGTTTATAATTCTAGTAAAGGCAATTTTGCCCATGTGCCATATTTATGTAGCAATAAACAAAAATGCATATAATTTTCCTCTGTACGAATACTTTTGTCTATGTGTGTATGTGAGAAAATTGTATAGCTCAAAAATAAAAAAAAAATTGAGGAATAACAAACCTGGTATTTAACTTCAGCATTTTTTAAGGATGCGACATAAAGATTTCTTAAAAATACCTCCAACACAAACTACTCTTTACATGGAAGAAATTGTGTTCTAAAAAGTTGGCTCCAATGATTTCAATTAAAAATATGTTTGAGATATTGGCATGAAAGCTTATGTGTACATTTACATGACATTCTCTAGTCTATTGTTTTTATTTTTACATTTCTTCTATGAATTATTCTTACAAAAGCTTATTTTTTCTATTTCATGTTGATCAAGGTAAACATTTGCAGAAAGAATTTTGCTACAAATTTCAGCCTCTAGATACAGGAGACTTAAAGGATAGTCAAATCTTTAGAAAGAAAGCTGCTATATGCTTGCTTTGATAAATTCCACTGAATGCGCGGCATGAGAAACAGAAGAATACTATAAAAATTGGAAAATTCAAACCAATAATGATGAATATTTAAAATATATATACAAATTGTCTGCTGTTACAATAGTGCTATATGTTTCTCATGTAGTAAGGTTTTATTGATCTCTTATGGCTTGCCAATTGCTGCAAATCATACAAAATCATTAGAACTTTATAGGCTCTTCATAGAACACTCAGGAAATACATCTAATTACTAATGCAAATATCTTAAACATATAGTATTTTAATGAAAATCATTAGAGGTAATTTTGAGTAAATAAAAAAAAAATGCAAAATTTTAAATGCAAAGTGTAATTTGATCTAGAGAAAAATCTCTCATTGCATCCTTGGAAGATGCAATGAAGTTGGTAATTACCTTCACATTTTGTTTTTGAGTTGGTGCTGGTACACATTTACATAGGCTTTTTTTCTAAAAATTCACTTTTTGCATTTGGTAGACTACAAAACATGTATTTATAATAAAATCAGGATATAATATTTTTGAGTGAAACACATGGCAGAATTCACATAGTAGGTGGCACAGGAAGTATGTATTTAAGTACTAAAAAACTATAATATGTATTTGGTTGGCCAATGAAAATGGTTTTGGCCATCACTCTTACTGAATTTTACAGAATTTCATAATACTAGGAAACTAAAATATACTACAGAAAACTTATAAAGCTTAATGAAGTATACAAATGTGCTACATACATTTTTTTGTAATAGCTGTTTATGAAATATTTCCTGTTATTAATTTGAATTTTTCAGTGTTTCAATCAAATACTTCTGAATTATTATCTGAGCCCAAGCGAAGTCTATGCAAATCAAGACCAACAAATAGCTGTTTTTTAATATGTGACTTTCATCAAATATTGCCTTTATGTAGCTACAACAAAATATGTACAATCATTTCAGAAAACATTTATCATAAATTCATAATTTGTAGAAAGTGGCTGGGAAAACAAGTTTTGGTTTTCGTTTTAATAAATATCTGCAGAATGGATAAGAAAATAAATTACACTGGTTAAGAAAACTGTGATTGTAACACTTTGGATGTTTTTTGCCCTTGTTACTTTATTTCTTGAGTGCCCGTAATGCAATGATAGTGCACCTGCCAGTGGCACAGAAGACCGGGATTCGATCCCCAGTACTGCTGTGGGGAGGTCTGGTCCAGGGTGCACTCAGCCACATGATGCCAATTGAATAGCTATGCTGGTGGAAAGGTAGCATTCCTAAAAGATCAAGTAGTCGCTGTACAGTCAAAGTCGGCATGCTGACCCCCTCCTGCACTCCTCTGTGACCTTGACTGCAGCTTGGAGATAAGGGTACCCTCTTTATAGGGGAAATGGCCAATGGATTATCATTATTATTCCTTTTTGCTTTTTTTGCCTGGTCAGGCCAACAAGTATTACTGGTCATTTAAAAAAGTCTCTAATCAAATGAGCTCTTCCTCTTACAGATATCCAAGCTTATTAAAGAGAATCCCATTCATGTTCATAAAGGATCTTATACTATATGTATTTCTCAACAGCTCTTTTAGTAATTTTGTATCATCATTTAAAGCTCTGCTTTGTGGCAGTGATCTAGAATGGACTCAGCTTTTATCCACTTGCATTTAATACCTGCTTCTGCTACTTTGGTTGTCCAATCTTCCCCTAGAGGACACCTGAAAACATAAGAGTGCCAGAATAAAATTTGAAAGTTTTATCTTAATATTTGTATTAAGCTGAAAAATCTGCTTACAAGGAGAGCTTGATGTTCAATATAACATTAGATACTGTTTGGAAGCATTAAAATGCAGCACTTGGGAATAACTTTAAAAATGATATACCTTCAGTGGTGATTCTATACACAACATTTTATTAGTTCATACATTGAACATACTTTTAATAGTGTGCTTCACTGAGTATGCAGAATTTGGTATGACTCCTGCACTGGCGAATGATTGCATAATGTGTTTGACTACTCTATTTTGAAGAAAGCAACATGCAAGAAAAAGCAATAGGCATCATTCAAGAAAATAAAACAAGATGTGTGAATGAGAAGAGTACCAGGAACCTGGGGATGCATCAGAATATTAAAATGTAAGTAACATGTACCATGTGCATTGTCATCATCTTTGACAAAGGCAACAACAGTGTCACTTCAACTAGTACGGAGAGTTGTTCACAATCAATGGTAACAAGTTTAGATGAATACACTAGCTCCGCATTGAAATATATGGAACCAAATGAAAGTGCAGCAGTATAAGTGTATCACTGTTGGTTTAGTTGTGTGCTCTTGTTTCTGCTGTGTGAAAGGGTACTGAAAGCAAAATACTTATATTCTTGTATTATTAATATACTTATATTCTTATATTATTAAGCAGTGCAAGAGGTATGGGTTTACTGTATCTAAGAAAGGGATCTTATATGTGCTTAACAAAAAAGTTATGGCCATGTCAGGGATTATTCCAAAAGACAAGAAACAGGCAAAGTCACAATCAGTCACCAGATGCATCCCAGAAATAATTCAAAAGGTTAAGGCCCTTGCCTCTAAACCAAACCCTGCAATGCAGCAGGCCATTGCATTTAAATCAGGAATCTCTGTTACTGTGAACACCGTAGTCAACAGGGATTTGAATCTAGAAAAGCACCATAAACTTTTTTTTACTAAGAAAACTACCGTAGTCTACACTTACTTGTGATAGATATACAACACACCTAATGTACAGGTAATTTATTTATTAATTTGTGCTACAACAGAGTAAAGCTCCAATTACAGTAGGTACATGTAGCTACCTATTGCCTAAACACATTTCAGAACGTGCCAGTAACAGCAGAAAGCTGTATGAACAATAACTAGCTGGTGAAAAGTGGACATTTGTTGCCACTTTAGATGAGGCATGTTTATCTAAGTGAGTGCAACAAATCTAGCGCTATATGCTGCTGACTTAGGGAAGAAAAAAATTTGAAAGTTGTATATGGAAAAAAAAAGGAAAGTTTTCCCAAGGGTATCATGGTAACAGAATTGGTGTAGCTACAATGGCAAATCAGCAATTCACTGTGTATATAAAAACGTAAAAATCAACTTGGCATACTATCAGACTAACTTCTTGACACCAAATTTTCTGCACAGAAATCCCTGCTGTCTATTATTTATTTATGCCAACAAACTTACTGTTGGTGTTTTTAAACACACAAGCCGTGTGTGGGCAAAGTTTGAGAGGTAGAACTGGAACTTAAAAATTCAATGCCACAATTGGGATTTGAACCACAGACCTTCTGCTTACCAGGCGGCTGCTCTACCACCAACAGTAAGTTTGTTGGCGTAAATAAATAATAATTACTAGGGCCAGGCATTTAATGACCTATAATTTGGTAAAAAATGCAAAATAAAAAATGCATTTATGACCTAAAAATTGCAAAATATTACCCAAAAAGATGACCCCAAAAATGTTAAAGTTACCAAAAAATAAAGAACTGCCAATAAAAATGTTATTAATCATAATAATCGTCATCATTATTACTACATTGAGCACTCACTTTGTTACTAAGTTACATAAAATATAAAATCAAATCAAAATATTAAAAGAAAATTATAAATGTACATGTTAGAGTATCTTTTATTGAAGAAATTCCATTTTAGTACACTTTTATAACAATTTTAAGTTGCAGTTAACAATCACAAATTGGCGGAGATTCTCAAACGAAAATGACTGTCTTGTCTGCTAGTACTGACTTATAAATGGAAAAGCTCCTCTCTACTTCAACGGAAACGATTGGAGCATACTGAAAGCAAGCAATATCTCCTGGATTTAACTCACACTCAGCAAGAGAAAGCTGTTCACCAGACAAAGCACTGCCAATTGAACACAATGTTTTGTAGCCCCTGTTCTTGTCTATACACTTCTTTATTTTCATTGCCACTGCATCACCCACTTTACCATATGCACGGCTCAAATCATTCACTACTTTATCCACTATTTCTAGCTGTTCCATTTATGTTACTTGGGATTTTTCCAGAGAAGTTATTGCATCAGGAAGGAATCCAAAATTGGTGTTTATGTAAGAAAGTTTACCCGCAATTTCATTATCAACCAGCAGTTCTTGCACCTTTTTGATTGACACAGACTCAGCATTATCAAAAGAATCAACTACTTTTTTCACTAAGTCAAAATTCTTGCAATAATAACTACAACCCTCGAGCCATGTTCCCCATCTAGTCAAAACGGGTGAAAAGGGCAGTTGAATTTCTGGAGCTTCTGCTTTGAATGCTACAACTCGAGAGGGGGCTTTCAAGAATACTTTCTTGATGTATCCAATTAATTTATCCGCTTCAGGAAAATTTGCACGTACTTCTTCCATGACCTGGTGTAATGCTTGCGCTAAATATGTCACATGCACCATTTTTGGGTAGAGTGCACTTAAAGAAGCAGCAGCTTTTATCATGTAGGGTGCTGCGTCTGTTATAAAAACCAATACATTGGAATTTTGAATTCCATTAGGCCAAAGTATTCTCAATGCATGGTCAAATACTACTGATGGTTGAAAAGTTCACTTTGTCCAGCTGCTCACAATGTAATAGAAATTGTTTTCCGGGGCTGTGTGCTTCTAGAACTCCAACAATAACATACATTACATAACGGCCTACAGAGTCTGTTGTCTCGTCGATGGATACAAATATATTCTTTTCTCCAACCCTTTTTCTTATTTGTTGCAAAGTTTTGTTGTAGCACCAATCCACGTAGGTTCTTCTCATTGTTCTGGGATCTGGAATTAGTTTTCCTGTCTCCTCTTCTAAGAAAGCGCGCAGCTTAGGATGTGAAGTGGAATATCGGCAGATAAAACTGCTTCACATAATCTCTCACAAAATGGCGAAAATGTTGAACGAGTTTCGCCCAGAAGTACCTGCTGTAAGCTTACACTGGATTTATTTTCAAGTTGTTGCAGGCCACGTTTATGCTTCTCCCATGACATATGTTGTTCTACTGTAAACGTTTTTTCAGCAGCCACTCTCACACCACAGATCTTGCAGAATAATATGACCGTCTGTGGAAAAAATATTTTCTCTGTATTTTGAAACAAATGCTTTCAATTTAACACTATTACTTCCCTTCACTTTAGGCATTTTGCTCTTATGGTGCTCGTACATGTGCTAGGAACAACTGACCATCTCACTTAACAGCACAACAATGCATTTTTACCTGGATATAGGAATTTCCTTGGGAGTGTGGGCAAGTCCATTAATCACATTCCTTGAAAAACGGGGGTAGGAGGTAGCTTAAGCTCTAAAAATTGAATTCCTAGAAGTGGGCCAGTTCATAATGCACATTCGTATTGACAAGGAAAAATACTGAATTTTAATTTTAAAAAAATGAACTAAATACAAATGATCTCCCAAACTTTCGGAAAAGTCTTAAAAATGCTCAAAATGACCTAAAAATTGCCAAAAATGACTTATCCGTAAAAAAAGTAAGAAAATGCACAAAAATGCCCTAACAAATTGCTTTTATTTAACTTGTTAGTCAATGTCATACCTTTCTGTATATGCAAGTAATGTTTCAACCTTCATAAGGAAAAGATGCAAAATCATTAATTGCCTTGCCCTAATAATTACCATCTGAAGGTTATTTAATCCTGGGATATAAAGTACTTACAATAGTAAGTCACCATTGGGGTAATTTGTCTCTGATGTGAGACTGTCTTTGTGGTTTACCAGGAGAAATACGAACTGGTTTGAGCATTTAATACCATTCTGGCAGTTTGTCACAATAGCTCAATGGTTAGAGCAGCCGCCTGGTAAGCGGAAGGTCTGGGGTTCAAATCCCAGTTGTGGCCCTGAATTTTTAAGTTCTAGTTCTACCTCTCAAACTTTGCCCACACACGGCTTGTGTGTTTAAAAGCACCAACAGTAAGTTTGTTGGCATAAATAAATAATAATTACCATCTGAAGGTTATTTAATCCTGGGATATAAAGTACTTACAATAGTAAGTCACCATTGGGGTAATTTGCCTCTGATGTGAGACTGCCTTTGTGGTTTACCAGGAGAAATACGAACTGGTTTGAGAATTTAATGCCATTCTGGCAGTTTGTCACAATAGCTCAGTGGTTAGAGCAGCCACCTGGTAAGCGGAAGGTCTGTGGTTCAAATCCCAGTTGTGGCATTGAATTTTTAAGTTCCAGTTCTACCTCTCAAACTTTGCCCACACACGGCTTGTGTGTTTAAAAACACCAACAGTAAGTTTGTTGGCATAAATAAATAATAATTACCATCTGAAGGTTATTTAATCCTGGGATATAAAGTACTTACAATAGTAAGTCACCATTGGGGTGATTTGTCTCTGATGTGAGACTGCCTTTGTGGTTTACCAGGGGAAATATGAACTGGTTTGAGAATTTAATGCCATTCTGGCAGTTTGTCACAATAGCTCAGTGGTAGAGCAGCCGCCTGGTAAGCGGAAGGTCTGTGGTTCAAATCCCAGTTGTGGCATTGAATTTTTAAGTTCCAGTTCTACCTCTCAAACCCTGCTGTCTATGATGCAGATGCAAATTAAGTCTGGCTGCATCAGGATTAGGCACCAAGCCATACATCTGCTTCAACTAGAGAACTTCTTGGAGAGCATAGAGACACAAACTGGAATACACTTCATACCTTTCAGTGATATCCCTGTTAAGTCACCTGATGCATCACTGACGAATTACTGTGTACTTGGGTTACTGAAAAGGGTCCTTGGAAGCAGATGTCCTCGACTGTGGACCATCTCTGGAAAGTCTGCCAGGAGGAATGGCATAAGCTGAACCTTCCTGTAGTTTATAGAAGTTTGTTTCAGTGGAAGCTGCACTGCAGAAGGATAGTCCAAGCTCAAGGCTGCCAGATAGAACATTACTGCTAGTGGAGGTGAGGTTTTTCATAATGTATGGAGTGCCTAAGGATGTTACCACAGATCGCTACAACCCTCTGTAATCTCCATGCTTATTAAACATTTATTAAAAGCACTTAATGAGATGAGTGTGTTAAAAACAGAAAAGAGATGCTGAAAAACAAATTAAAGGAATGTAAGCTACAGTTGCTAGGAAAAGACTATTAAAAGAAAATACATTTTTGTGCACATTTTTTAATTTTAAAAGCATATTTTCAACATTTTTGCTGCATGGTTGCATGCATATATTTATGGGTTTTAGTGCATATAAATCTGCCCTCTACTTATGACACTGAGAGTTTAGTGATACTTAGTGTCACTAAAAGACTGCCTCCATAGCGCAGATGGTAGTGCGCTTGCCTATGGCGTGGAGGACCCGGGTTCGATCCCCGGGACCAGCATGGGGATTTTATCTCCTCTGGGAGGTCTGGCACGGGGTGCACTCAGCCTCGTTAGTCCTGACGGGACCAACTGAGGAGTTACTTGATGGAGAAGTAATGGCCCCAGGTCGAGAAGACCGCGTAACTGGCCGGGAGAGCTCGGGGCGCTAACCATGTCCCACCCTCCAGTACTGCACCTCACCAATGATGCCTTTAGTGGGCAGAGGTGGGGGACGCAGCAGCTGGGTGGTAGGCCTTGGCCCTTCGTGGGCTGTTGCGCCGGGGTTTAGTTTAGTGTCACTAAAATAGTGGTGTTGTATGTATGTGTGTATGTATTTATTCACTGCAAATGGCTATTAGCCGGTTGCATAGTAAGTTAAGATTACAAAAGAAAAGAAAATTAATAATTGTATAAACAATAATACAATATTAATATGAACAAAACAGTTCCATCTATGAAACAATTTACCACTAATTCACAATTATACTCCATCCAGCCTTAGATCCAAACCTTGTATCCCTTTGCGATAACCTGGTGTTCCTATCAACAGCAATTAACGCAAACAAATGCCACGTGGACTCATGCCTCGTGTTTGTTATTTACAAAAGCATTTATGATACTGTTGAATTGCATGTAATTTTTAACTGAAGTCAATATTATTGGACTATTGAATAGGTCTGTAATTTGGCCAGAAAAAAGGTTAAAATAGGTAAATTATAACTGAAGGTCATTGTAACAGATATGCGTGAAATTCAATGTACATAAACACTAGTTAGAATAAATGTAGAATCAAACTGCCATATACAATTGAAGAATAAGATGGTTATTGAACTGGCATGTGCTAATAAAATGATTCAATCCATTCACTTATCACTTAGTAATGTCTGCTAATTATCGCACTTTAGGCACTAGAACCAATCAGATTTATTGACAGGCTAGCCACCATCTAGGCAGGCGACAAACTGATGGCATCGACAATGAAAAGTATATTACAATACACTGCAGATCCTGTATCTTTTCCCATGAACCCAATAGGTTACAGTGAGGGCAAGTTATTTTTCAAAATTTTTCAATAGCACTTACTGGAAAATTAATACAACGATTATGCGGAGAAATACTTATGTCCTTGATTGCTTACCTATAAACCAAATCACTATGCAACGAAAAAATTAGTATAAGGAAAACAAATAAAAAGAATTGCAATAGTTGGTACCTAATTGTCTGTAAAACTAACACACTAAATGTACTAAAATACTAGGCATGGTAACATAACCCTGTTATCATAAATATAATTGCAATTAAGTGTCACACCAGTACATTACCACTGATACATTTCACTATTACAAAGAAACACTTGGACTTTCTCTCATATGAAGCACACCAAGGTTTCTGGTACTAAGACAATCAGCCAGAAAAATAATAGTACAAAATACCCAGGTTTCATGCCTGAATCATGCAATCAATTTGCCTGGAATACTAGAAGACAATTTTACATATCAAACTAAATTTTATCAGAGCAGCCCATAATTGTTCAGTGTCTGAAAGCAGAATTCCTTTCAAGCTTCTTTGAACTCACCTGAATGGGCACATCATAGCCATGGCAGAGGCCATAATAAATTCTGATACTAAATTATGTTATCTATGTCTTAAAGCAAGAGCATGTTATCATACTTTTCTGCTGGAGTATATCATATTAACAGCACTTTTAAAGACTATTAAAATTCTCTTTTTACTTTCTCTACTACATATGGTAAGTAGGGGAAGTATTGTATTCGACCCAACATTTTGACATCAAGATTTCATTGGAAATGTATGTTTTGAGGCACCTTGAATCCAAAAAGAGACGTTTTAGAAATTTGTGTGTGCATGCGTGGGTGTGGGCGGGTGGGCGTGCATGTGTCTGTCTGTGAACAGCATAACTCAAAAACAAAAAGTTGGTTAAAAACCAAAGTTGGTATTTAAGTTTAACATATTTCAAGGACGTGACGCAAAGTGAGTGAGTGAGTGAGTTGGGTTTAAGGGCCCATCGACAACTAGGTCATTAGGGCTCGAAGTCCGAAAATAAAACAACCAAATTCGTAAAAGCTCACCCCTAAAAAGTTAAAACGTTAAAGTTAAAATAACTAAAACGGAAAGTTAAAAGTACTAAAACGTGAGTTAAAACGGTTAAAAGTTAAAACTGGTAAAAACTTAGCCTTGTAAGACTTAAAAAGCTAAAACCACCTAAAATCCTAATTCTGCCAGGATAAAAAACACCTTACACTTGCTTGCCAAAACCAATCTTGGCAACAAACCGCAGTACTGCACTCACAGCTACTGGGTCGTTGCCTAAAACAGAGCACAGTACAAGGCCCAGGCCAACGGACTGGCGCTCACGAGTGTATTGTGGACAATCAAGAAGGACATGTGCGACGGAGAGTGGAACATTGCACGTCGCACAGACAGGCTCCGGATCACCGTGCAAAAGGTGTGCATGCGTGGCTCGAGTGTGGCCTATCCTCAGGCGGGTTAAAATCACCTCCTTACGCCTGGAATCCTTACAAGATGTTTGCCAGGGTTGTACCGTGTCCTTGATTGTCCGTAACTGAGTGCCAGCTAACGCTTCCCAAGATTGCTGCTAGAGAGTAAATAGATGGCGACAAAAGTACTTCTGCACATCTATATAAGGTAGCGTACGGGTGGAATATTCCGGAAGGCGACATGCAGACTTCGCAGCCGCATCCGCCACCTCGTTGCCCGGAATACCCACATGGCCTGGGATCCACGTAAAAACGAACTGGTATCCGCGAGATAACAACTGAGATAAAACTGTCTGTATTTTAATAATTAATACCGAGTTGCCAACAAATTGTTGCAGCGCCTGAAGAGTGCTCAGCGAGTCGCAACATACAATAAAAGGTCCAGGAACTGACCGGGAGATAAAAAGTAAGAAATAAAAGATGGCAAACAGCTTGGCGGTAAAAACTGAACTGGCGTCTGGAAGGCGGTATGTGTGAATGTCACCGTTGTAGATAAATGCGGAACCCATCGTACTACCCAACTGGGAGCCATCGGTGAATACCGGGGTATAAGTCCGGTATCGGCCCAGAACTGCGGTGAAGAGTTGACGGAACACCGAAGGAGGGGTAGCAGTCTTTGCACAGCCCGACAGCTCCAGGTCAAAGCGTGCACGCTGGAGTTGCCAGGGAGGACAGTGGCCAAGTGAATGTCGCTCTACAACTGGCAGTTGGAGGGCATTTGCGACAAGCAGTTCTCGAAACCTGATACCACTGGGACGGGAGATGATTGTATTACGCGTATAACGGTGCACTAGGTCTGGACGCAATACTGGTGGATACGAAGGATTACCTGGCTGAGCGGCCAACCTTGCCACGTACAAACAAAGTAACAATAAGCGTCGAACAGACAGTGGAGGTTCGCCAGAATCAGCATACAGACATTCCGCCCTACTGGTGCGAAAAGCCCCAGTAGCGAGACGGATACCAGTGTGATGTATTGTGTCTAAAAGGTGGAGTTTAGATGTAGCCGCCGCACCATAGATAAAACTGCCGTAGTCTAATTTGGACCGGACCAGTGAGTGATACAACCTCAACATCACCGTGTGATCGCCGCCCCAAGATGCCCCAGATAAAACTCTGAGTACCTGCAGCGAACGATCGCAGGAAGTCCGAAGTTGACAAATATGGTACTCCCAGGTGAGCTTCCTGTCGAGGTGAAGGCCCAAGAACTTGAGGTGCGGAACAAACGGCAGACGTGTCCCTCGCAAATAAAGATCAGGAGGCGGGTGTATGCCACGAAGTCGATGGAAATGGATACACTGTGTTTTCGTAGGGGAGAACTGAAAGCCGGTGCGAAAGGCCCACTCGGCGATGGATGTTACGGTCAGCTGCAGTTGACGCTCGATGTGCTCTAAGCTGTGAGAGCGATAGAATATCGCAAAGTCGTCAACATACAGCGACATCGGGATTCCGCTACAAACACTAGTGATGCCATTAATGGCAACGGTAAAAAGCATAACACTGATAATCGACCCTTGGGGTACACCATTCTCCTGGACCTTCTCTTGGGAAAGCGTGTTTCCTATGCAGACACGAAAACGGCGAAGTAGTAAAAAGTTAAAAATGAACATCACTAAATGACCGTGTAAACCGTTCGTGTGTAGAGTGCGGAGGATTCCATAGCGCCAGGTGGTGTCGTAGGCCTTCTCCAAATCAAAGAAGACACCCACGACATGCTGCTTCAGCAGAAAGGCATTTTGAACGTACACTTCCAAGCGTGCCAGGTGGTCGACACTGGAGCGATGGCGACGAAAACCGCACTGAACATTGCTCAGCAGGTTATTCGTCTCTAGCCACCACACTAAACGAGTGTTGATCATTTGTTCGAAGGTCTTACAAATGACACTCGTTAAGCAAATAGGGCGGTAGCTAGAGGGAAGCGTCCGATCTTTCCCAGGTCGAGGGATAGGGATGACAATACCCTCTCGCCAAGAAGACGGAAAAACCTGCTCCCGCCATATACGGTTGTACATGCTCAACAGGAACGAAAAAGCCGTAGGTGGAAGTTGAAGCAGCATTTGTCTGTGGATGTCATCGGATCCTGGAGAAGAGTCCTTTGCGAGAGATAAGGAATGAGCCAGTTCCACTTGAGTAAAAAGATCATTGTACGATTCACTACAGTCACTATTAAAATTAAGAACTATCCGCTCCGCAGATTCCTTCAGAGATTTAAAAGCACGGTCATAACTTTCCGTTTGGCTAGTAGCAGCGAACGAATTAGCAAGGGCCTCTGCGATATCCTGTTTGGAAGTGTAAGTTGAATTATGTACGGCAAGACCGGGAATTATCGTCCGGCGATACTTGCCGTACATACGCCGAACTGCAGTCCACATCTTTTGTGCCGACGCCTTACGGGAAAGGGAAGAGATGTATGTTTCCCACGATGTGCGTTTTGCGTTACGAAGGACAAGACGCGCCCTGGCACGACAACGCTTGAAGGCAATAAAGTTCTCCTCTGTAGGATGTGAACTGAAAACACGCAGAGCTCGCTTTCGTGCTTTGGTAGCCAAACGGCATTCCTCGGTCCACCACGGCACAGGAGAGTGTCGTGACATAGATGAACCACGAGGAATGCTGGAATCTGCTGTAAGGAGGATAGTGCAAGTAAAATACTCCACCATTTCATCTATGGTGACAAAGACTTGGTCGGTCAGGTGAATGAGGGAACGGAATTTCCCCCAGTCAGCCTTGGAAATAATGCAGTGCGGGTGTCGTGTTGGCACAGAATGGTGGCCGGTTAGCTGAATGTTAATGGGATAATGATCATTGCCAAATAGGTCGGAAAGAACGGACCAATCAATAAGTGGTACTAATGATGGGCTACAAAAGGAAATGTCTAGAGCAGATGATAGGAATGTAGGGACACCAGTGTTTAACAGAATTAGGTCGGACAGATCGCAAACGTTTGCTACAAGGCACCCACGGACATCATCAGTGTCGGAGCCCCATGAAGTGTGTTTGGCATTCAGATCACCCAGAAATAGAAGTGGAGGAGGAATCTGTGCCAAAAGAGCCCGAAGATCGTGCTGGTGTACGACACTGAGCGGCAGCAAATAGACATTACAAATAGACAAACACAAGCCCTGCAGCTGTACACGCACCGCTACAGCCTGTAGCGTCGTGTTGAGCGGGATGCTGGTGGCAGAGATAGTGTGTGCCACCAGAATAGCAACACCGGCGCTTGCTCGCCGATCAGCTGCAGAGTCATGTCTAAATGCCGAAAAACCGTGAAGATAGAGAGCTTGATTAGATTTCAAGTGGGTTTCTTGTAGACAAACAATTGATGGAGAGCGTTGAACAACTAGATGTTGTATGTCCGGAACACGAGCCCGGAACCCATTAACATTCCACTGGATTATTTCCATATTAAAAAGAGATTAGTGGCCAGTCTTTATCTTTTTCTTCTTCTTTCTTTTGATCTTGGCGCACTTAGGACCAATGAAGTGACTTTCCCCGTCCTCTGGCGACTCCTCAGATGTTTGGGAGTCCGAAGATCCCCTACGGCTCGCGGAGCGGGAGCGGGACTTCAGTGAGGACGTGGGACTGCTGGCTCGAACAACGTGCCTGGCTGGAGGTCTGTCCACAGAGGTGGTGGCGCATGGGGACGGCTCGAGAGCTTGAGTCTGCATTGCAATAGATGTGGTCGCAGGAGGATTAGGGCGACGCTGTGGAGGAGTGCTCGTTGACCAGTCGGTTTGGGTGGAGGCTTCCGAAACTGGCACATGCTGCAACCCGATATTGCCCACAGGAGGTTGACGTACAGCTGACGCGTAACCAACAGTGTTAGCTGGTTTAAGTTGCTCGAAGCGCCGCCGTGCTTCCGGAAAAGTTAGTCGTTCCTTTACGCGCAACTCCTGTATTCCCTTCTCGTCAGCAAACTGCGGGCACCTCCGGGAACTAGATGGATGAGTCCCTCCACAGTTTACGCAGTGCGGGTCTCGAGTACAAGCTGTCTCTTCATGTGCTCCCAAGCCACAACGTTCACAAAGGGCAGGATGGGTACATGCGCTCCTAGTATGCCCGAACCTCTGGCACTGAAAGCAACGCATCGGGTTCGGGACATACAGGCAAACTGCGGCACGCTCGTATCCACAGAAGATATATTCTGGAAGATTAGTTCCCTTGAACGTCAAAAACACAGTTTTTAAGGGAACCTCTTTCTCATCCTGCTTTCGTGATAGACGGTACGCTTGAATGACTCTTTGATCGGAGAGGCAGGTGACAATCTCCTCTACTGACAGACCATCCAGGCTAGATGTAGTAACTACTCCCCTACAAGAGTTTAAGGATTTGTGTGGGGCTACCCGGATGGGGTAGGAGCCCAACAAAGCTGCCTTTAATAGTTTCTGTGATTGGTCTGCGGTGTTTGTCTCAATCAACAGCGTACCGTCTCGAAGTCGTGTCGCGTTTTTAACCGGTCCACATATGCAGTCTATTTCTCGCTTAATGTAAAATGGGCTGATGTCCTTTATCGTTTTCCCGTCACAAGCTAAGGTCACAACTAAAAAAGAGTCCAAGAGAGGGGTTTTGCGCGGATGCATAGTGAATTTGGACCCCCATCCGGAACCGTCAGCGTCAGCCTGCCATCCGGGGGTCAAAGGAAACAAAGACACCAAAATCTCCACGGTCTGTGCCGCCATGGAGACCCCTCCATGACTGACCTCAAAGCGTACTTCAGAGGGACTACCCTCCAATCACCACTGCTTGTCCACATGGGTAAACCGTTCACCACATGACACCCCAGCTTTATGCCCCCACCACAGGAATAACCGCCTGTGGCTCCCCGCTTTAGGCCACGCTGCCTCAACGGAGTCAGTGTGGGTTCAGGGGACTGCGGGTTGATTACACCGGGGCTCCATCAGCGGTAACACGTCCGGCCGGTGATACTAACCCAACGGCACGCGGCCGTCGGGAGATTAACACCGGCCGTGCCCTCAAGGAGCTACGTGGGTGTACATGACGTGTGGATGGGCTCCGCACCTAAGGTTACACATGCGGGCAGTAGGGAGGGTCTGCCCAACCTTCGCACCTGAGACCTCCGAAGAGCACACAAGTTGGGGGCCGCGCTGAAAACCATGGGACAGGACCACGGAGATAGGAAAGATCCCTGCTGGTGAGACAGGAGTTATAAAACTAAGGCCTTACTAACTAATAATCATAATAAATCTAGAAGAGCAAGAAGGTGATGAAAAATAGCAACGGAATCGGCTATTACATGGCACAGTTGATGAAGGTGGATGGGGTGAAATGATTGTGAGTGGCTCGGAGCCCCGGGTGCACCAAACCCGGACCTACCGTGGTAGGTTCCCCTGGGGGAGTTTGATTTCGGAGTCCTCTTCTCCTAGATGAGTCGTCGACCAAGACTAACGAGCCTCATCTACCCGTTGGAATGTTCTTAGCTTCCCCTCACCTCTTGCCTACCAGTGGTCACAAAGACACACTTAGTAGGCCATCTGGTTCTGGTACTGAGCCCCTCCGCCACGGCAAGGCGACACTCCTTCGGAGGGGCGTGACGCAAAGATTTTGAACAAATTCCTCCACCCTAAACTACTCTTTAGAT
This sequence comes from Tenodera sinensis, assembly GCA_030765045.1. NCBI lineage: Eukaryota > Metazoa > Arthropoda > Insecta > Mantodea > Mantidae > Tenodera > Tenodera sinensis. The sequence continues at coordinate 60,706,386 of CM060967.1, read as the reverse complement.
GAAATTAAAATACCATATGTTTAAGATTGTTTTATGGCAAATGAAATGTATATTTTGGATTTTCCTGGCTATACCCCATGTAGTCATATTTACTCTTGAAGACCTTTATATAACTGTAAACCATAAACGATTGATCAAATCTTACTATACAAAATGTGTAGATCTGATTAAAACAGACAAGTTAATCCAAATGCATTTTTTTTTTTTGTGGAACAAACCATTTCAGAGATATTTCTTGTTTGTGTGAGTTTTGCAATACTCAAACTTTTCTAAATGGAAGGTTGTTATTAACTTTTTTCAGTTTTTGATCTCTTGGCCATGCAAAGAGAACAGAATTTCAAAGCTTTAAAAGATATGACTATCGCTCATGGCTTACTGTATTCTCATATTCCCCTTGCACCTACAAGAAAATCAGTAATAAGATAATTTCTGCAAATGTTTATCTTGATTAACATGAAGAAGATAAAGGAATAAGACTATGTAATAATAGTTGTACAAGAGTAGAGAAGGTCACTGAGTCATTAGACTTTTTTTTTTATTTTAGTGTTGAACTTGCTTTCAAATAACTGTCATTTGTTATGCTTTGTCTAGATGACAGTCCCTGTTTGAGTAAGCAGAAAGTCTTCTTTCTGAATAACATAAAAATATTAGAAGCAAAATGGAATCTCTGCTTTTAAAAGTAATGCTTTGACATCATTTTACATGACATTAACTTACTTGGGTTGAATATCTACCGAGTCAAGATCCATTGTAACACCAGCTTGGATCTTCCATCTTTCTATGCCATTCCATGCGATCATGATACCATTGTCTGTGCAGAGTCTTGGTGGTGGAGCTGCCAGTTTATAGCCATAGTGTTGACAAACAAAACATAGAGCATTTCTGACAAAAGTGTTGCTTGCTACACCCCCTGACACAACCTGTAACAAAAAGTTCACTTTTATTATCACAGTGTCTTTAATCTAAGCTTAAAGAATGTTCTGTTATCAGAATTAATATGCAGTACCCTAGCAAAGAAGTGTTGAAAATTCATAACATGTAGGTAGAAATGAAAATCTTTCAATAAAGAGAGTTTTTAATGCTAAGTGCCAGCTCAAGCTTAAGTTACAATAAACAAAATTTTATTTTGTAGTGCTTAATGTCTTATCATTGAGAAGGCCCATTAGCTTCCAAGAGAAAGATATTTGTACCAGTGAAGCCTATAATAATTTACTGATATTTGTGTCACATTGAAGATGATTGCAATAACTCTCACAGCATGACCAAGTTTTAGTAAGTGAAGTATTATGTAAAAAATTTACTCAGATATTACTACAAACCCTATTAGTCTTTTGGTTACTAAAACTTCTTTCTGTTAACATTTCCATGCCAATTAAAAACTTGTGAATGCTTTCCCAATTGATAGCTAAATTGGAGCACAACTTTCTAGAATGAAGGCATGAGGAAAAAATAGTACGTGTCTCAAATCAAACTTTCTATATTATGAGAGGTAGAACTGGAACTAAAAAATTTAATGCCACACTTGAAACCAGCACCAGGCGGGTGCTCTAATTTGGTTAGACATCCACATGGTAAGCGGAGAGACATTGAATTTTTCAGTTCCAGTTCTACCTCACAAATATTACCCATACATGGCTTGTGTGTTTAAAAATACCAATAGTAAGTTTTGGCATAAATAAACAATAATTTTTATATTATATTTTAATTGTTAAGTAAATATCTTAGATGTATGGTATTTTAAGCCTGTTTGATAAAGGGTTGTTTGCGGTGGAGGAATTTGCATTTTGCAATTTTAGTATTCATGCAAAATGTTTTTGAACATATCTCACATATGGTCCTTTTTTTCTAAAAAAATACTTTTTTTTTGTATGGGGGCCTCAGAATATGCATTTCTGGTGAATTCTCAACATTGAATTTTTGGGTGGAATACAAAAACTACCCTCACCTATGATACATAGGTGACAGAGAAAGTAAAAAGCTTCAAAGGTACAAGATATGTATTACTTTCTTTCAGCTCACAGATCACCTGAAAGTATTTTTAGACAAAGTTTTTATTACTATCAGGTTGGGTCCAGCACATAACTGATTGTTGGACTACAAGCTTTTAGCCCGCTCACTGGGAGAGATATGGTTTTTAACAAAATGGTGATTTCTTGGAGAGAAAGACAATATGGCATAAGTTATAACATTTGTACAGCAGACTGTCATGCCTAAGCTCTGCATGTTTATCCAGAGAAAAATGTCTCTGTCATCTGTAGTAGCAGAAAGTAGTTATTGTATTACGAGGGTGATTCAAATATAAATGGTAATTTTGTTAAAAATATTTTTTTATTAAATATATACACAAGTGACTACATCAACATTTATCTATATAGCTTCCTTCACACTGTACACATTTTTGCCAACGTTTTGGAAGCTTGGACATTCCTTCTTCAAAAAAAGTTTGAGGGCACGTCGCCAACCAACTGCGCAAATGCTCATCGTCGTCGTCGCTTTCGAAATGTTTCCCTCCAAGCGATTCTTTCATGGGTGCAAACAAAAAATAGTCTGGGGGGGACAAGTCTGGACTATAGGGAGGGTGTTCAAGGGTTTCCCAGTGCATGGCCACCATTGTGTCCATTGTCAAATTGGCAGTGTGAGGCGTTGCATTGTTTTGGAGAAGGATGACATCTCTGATGGGCTTACGACGTCTTTTGCTTCAGTAGGCAGCTTTTATAGACCTTAACAATTGGCAATAGTAAGCTGCAGTCACTGTACGTCAATCATGAAGAAAATCAACAAACTTCTGATGCAATTTCTTCAACAGTGGAGTGGTGATCACCTTCAATAAGCTCTCGAAAGGGTGTTGTCATCTGTGAGATTTGACCTTGGACGTCGAGCATGACTTTCGTTTTCCACAAATTCTCGGCCACCCTTAAATTATCTGGCCCAAGTAAACTCTCGATTCTGTGACAGTGTAGTGTCCCCAAACTGTGCCCTTAAACGAGTTAAAATCTCCAGAGGTTTAACCCCTTCATTGGTTAAAAACTTGATAATAATGCGTTGCGCAACAGACGAAGGAACCTCTTGCTCACTCATGGCTGTACTGATGCCAGAACCTAGCGAAGCAACTAACAAAGCTAGTTCCCCCTCCCTAACACACCAGCCTTCAACCCCCGCACTCCACTGCCCCACTCTGAACTGTTTCCCCCGTGATATGCAACAATTACCATTTATATTTGAATTACCCTCGTATATAGTATTGTTTTGAGGCCCCCTTTATAAAGAAATCACTTTTAGAAAAAAAAGTCCACACGTGAGTGTGTGTTTAAGTTTTAGACCATAGTGAACTAGTAGCATTAAAAGGTTTTAAGAAAGCCTGTATATCCTCTATGCAGAGAGCATTTGTTTGGCATACAAGTTAAAAACACTTTTCAGTTCTGTGGAACAGTAGTCTCAGTCAGGCCTTCCGCGCGATATTATAAAAAAACAGCATCAAAGGTGTGGGAAATTTGCAAAGCAGAGATGTAAGACACCTCAATAATCCCTTGACCCACAATTATTGTTGAGGACAGAATGAGGGAAGATATCTTGAAAGTGGAATTTCTGTAAAACAAGATAAAAATGGATGTTCACCACTTATTTAAATTTCAATGCACTGTACTGCTCATTCTTGAGAAAAGCAATGTAAAATTGTGAATTTGTCTTGGAGCTTTTACTGGGACCAGGACTGCCTGGACTTTATACTGGGAAAAACAACAAACTACCACCACCACCACAGTCAACAACAACAACAATAATGATAATAATAATAATAATAATAATAATAATAATAATAATAATAATAATAATAATAATAATAATAACAATAATAATAGTAGTAGTAAGATGATGAAGAAGACGATGAAGTTTTAGAAAAATGTTCATGTATCTGTGTATAGCATAATTATAAAATTTGATGCCTTGCACTCACATGACTTTCTTTATTCTGTACTAACCATTCTTACAAACTCTTATTCCTACATCTTCGTGTTAGTTGAGATAAACACTTGCAGAAATTATCTTGTTGCTTATTTCCTTGTAGGTGCAATGGGAATATGGGAATGCAGTAGGCTGTGAGTGATAGTCAAATCTTTTAAAGCTTTCAAGTTCCATTATCTTTCCACAGTTAACATATAAAAAATGAATAACAATGTTCCATTTGACAGAAATATAAGTTATTCAAAACTTACATAAACAACAAGGAATGTTTAAGAGGTGGTATCAGGACCTCTTAAACACTGCCCACACATGGCTTGTGTGTTTAAAAACACCAGTAGTAAGCTTGTTGGCATAATAAATTAATAAATAAATAAATAATAATTACCATTTAAATGTTACTTAAACCCGGGACATAAAGTACTTACAACGGTAAGTCACCCTTGGGGTATTTATCTCTGATGTGAGATTCCCTTGTGGTCTAACTGGGAAAAGTATGAATCAGCTGGGGAATTAATGTTGTACAGGCAAGTTGGCCATGGTAGCTTAGTGGTTAGAGCAGTTACTTGATAAGCGGAAGATCAGCGATTCAAATCCTGGCTATGGCATTGAATTTTTTAGTCCTGATTCCATCTCTTAAACAAAATAGAATTTGGCATTTACAGAACACCCTCTCACAGAGACAGCTACATCAAAGTAAACAATCTTAACCCAAAGTCACATCAACATGCTATATTCAACAGCTTATTACACCAGTTATAAACATGCCACTTACAGATGAAGTTAAAAAAGAAAATCAACACATCGAGACAGTGGCAATGAAAAATGGATCGAAAACAAATTTCGTGGACAGACTCATAAGAAAATATTAAAGACAAAAACAGATAAAACACATCACAACACTGAATAATGAATCCAGCCCATGATCCACATAAATCAAATTTACATTCCACCCAAAGATGCACAACAAATTCCAGAAACTGCTCCAGGAGCATAACATTAAACTAGCCCCTTACAATAAATTCATTCAACCTGAAAAACCTGCTAAACCATCCATTAAAAGGCACAATACTAGCCACTTCAAAGTCTGGTGTGTACCAAATAAAATGCCAAACTAAATGGAACCTGGAAACAAGACTACAGGAACACATGAGGAACAACTTAAACAAATTGACAAATCAGCTGTAGCCTATCATTTCTGGTCAACTTAGTACACCATAAAACCGGATATCGAATTATTAAAACATCTAAAAAACTATAACTGAACTGGTAATTTGGGGAAAAATACACATAAAGAAGAATCTGAAACACCACAAGCAGATGACATCCTGAAGTTTACATCCAGCAACCCAGATAGCAGCACAACCACAACAGATTCTTCCTCAAATGCCTGACAAGAAACTGTTGGTAATGAAGACAATGGTCTTAAAAAGGCGTTCAGACAAAAGGTAAGTTGAATGAAACTATGACAGCGATTCAAATATAAACGATACTTTTGCCAGAATAATGTGCAAGCAGATCCTAGCGGGATGGCATAGTAGGGGGTTGAAGGTCAGTCTGTTAGGGAGGAGGAACCAGCTTGGTTAGCTGCTTTGATACGTTTTGGCTTCAGTACAGCCATGAGTGAACAAAAGTTCCTTTATCTGTCATGCAACACATTATTATAAAGTTTCTAACCAATGAAAGGGTTAAATCCTCAGAGATTTTAACTCATTTGAAGCCATAGTTTGGGAACACCATCCCAGAATCAAGTGTTTACTTGGGCCAGATGATTCTAGGGTGGCCAAGGAATACTAGAAAAAGAAAGTTGTGCTCGATGCCCAAGGTCAAGTCTCACAGACGACGACATTCGTGCAGTTCAACAGCTTAATGAAGGCGATCGCCGTTGCACTGTTGAAGAAATTGGATGTCAGCATTGAGAGTGCTCATATCCTCATCAGTGAACATACTAGATTTAGAAAAATTAGTGCTTGATGGGTTCCAGACTTGTCCCGCCCCCCAAACTACACCTATGAAAGAATCGCTTGGACAGAAAAGATTCGAAAACAGGGGAGCATGTGTGCAATTAGTTGATGACACGCCCTTAAACTTTTTTTGAACATGGAATATTTAAGCTTCCAAATGTTGGCAAAAGTAAGTGGAATGTGAAGGAAGTTTCGTAGAGAAATAGTGGAGGTGTTACTTGTGAATAGATTTAAGCAAGAAATATATACAAAATAAGTACCGTTTATATTTGAATGACCTTAATTAAAGGTTTACAGGTCGACTCAAATACTTCTACAAAGCTATATGTTAAAGATTTGTTTCATGACAAATGAAATGTGTAACTTGAAATTTCTGGGAATAGCTTCTTAAGTACTCTTCATTCTGGATGACTTTTGCATAACTGGTAAAGTCTAAGAGAGACAAAATCTTACTAAACAAAAATGTAGATCACTTTTATGTCCTGGCCACGCAATGAGAATGGAATGTCAAAGTCATCACATAGCAACCAACTCTTAAAAGATTTGACTATCTTAGGTCAACTGCATTTTTATTTCCCACTATACCTCGAAGAAAATGTATAAGAAAACAACAAAACCATTTCTATAAATGTTTATCTCGATTTACATGAAGTAAATGAATGAATAAGCGTTTTAAGAATAGTTATACAAGAGCGAAAAAAGAAAGTCATTTGAATGAAACCATCAGATTTTTTTATACAAAATATTTAAACACAATGAAAAACATATACATATTGCAACAACCAAGACAGAAGCTGTGTGCTCAGAAAGCTGAAAAGTGAAACCAAGGCAAAATAGGTCTGCAGATGTCCATAAGCAAAGTAAACAGTATAGGCAATAGCGATCAAAATATTAGTTGAAACTTCTCTTACTTCATCTAAAAGTACTAAATATCTCTTTGCCAATGAAGGTCTAGAAACTATCTCTTTTCTCCAAAATTGTTCTTTAAAAAGACTTTTAATTTGGGTACTTTCACACTCTGATGTTTTGTGTCTTTAGCACTGCCCTAAACATGGCTCTCAATACAAGTGTAACATCACAGATCCATACAAGGTGTCCCAAAAAACATTGACAGCACTTGGTATGTTGTGCAGGATGGCAAACTGGTTGGTTTTTAAGAAGGAACCCCTCTCCAGAAATGCACAATTTGAGCACTGGAGAGTGCCAAAGTCTGAGAACCAACGATTGTGACAATGTCTTCCAATTCATTTTTGCATCTTAATATGGAAAGTGTGGAACCCTTTAGTCCCTGTGTACCATGGATGAATGATCTGAGCACACCTACTGCCTAGCAGACTAACAGGACCAATCTACCTCACATTTATTGGAGGTATTTTGCCTAACCTATGGGATATAATGCCACTAAATGTTCGGCAGGTAATGTGGCTGCAATACGATGAAGCTCCAGATCACTTTGATGTAAATGTACAGAAACACCTCCAGTTGCATATCCAAATCAATGGTTTGGTAGAGGCGGACCAGCTCCACAGCCAGCACTGTCACCAGATCTGACACTTCTCGACTAAAGTAAGAACAAATTAGAAACTAAAAACTTCACTTATCTTAGTAATGTTGCAAGTTCTTTTTGCAGAAACTGACTCGAGTTTCAAGTTGTCTCCAACTCATTCTCAAAGCTATACAAACAAATTCGTTACCAAAGCTACAATCTTTCATTTTTTTCTGAAAACAAAAAACAAATACTGATATTCATTTTTTTAGCTACCAATCTCTGAAAACAAAAATTTATAAATACAATCTATAGAAGGTAATTCAAAGTTCATAACACGCTTCCTGTTTTTTAAAATAAAATTTTTTTTCCCAAACCATTAAATCTATAGGTCCACTTAATTGTTTTAATAATTTAACTTCTGGATCGATTTCATGATTAAATGACCAAAAATGATCTGCCACAGCTGATTTCTCAGTTTGTTTATATTTAATATTTCTAAAATGCTCCTTTATTCTGGTTTCTAAATGACGTTTAGTTTTACCAATATAAACCTTATCACAATCTAAACAGCTAAATTGATAAATCCCAGAATTTTTATAATTTGGTATTTTATCTTTTTTAGAAAAATTAAGTAAATTTTGTATATTAAATTTATTTTGAGGGACCAAATTTATTCCATATTCTTTAAAAATCTTTGTAAATTTTTTATTGGCCCATGGATGGTAAGTAAACTTTTTAAAAATACAATTATCTTTTGTTTTTTTGAGGGTTGAAACTTCTTTAACAGCTTTTTGATACTTAAATTTTTCTATCTTTTTATGTATAAAATCTGTATTAAAACCATTAATTACTGCAGTGTTAATAATGTGTTTATGTTCTATGTCAAATTCATCTTTATTAAGGGGTATATTTATTAACCTATAAACTATTGAAAACAGCAAATTTATGTGCAAAAGGATTAAAACTTTTATATTTTATGTAATTATCAGTGAGAGTAGATTTTCTGTAAATACCAAAATTCAATTTATTGTTATGTCTTTTAATTTTTAAGTGCAGAAATGAAAGGCATCCATTATTTTCAGTTTACAAAGTGAATTGTATAGCTTTATCTTGTAAATTTAGAAGTTTTAAAGCATCATTTATCTGTTTTTTGGGGACAACAGCAAAAATGTCATCCACATATCTATACCATGTTTTAAAAATTAGAGGGAATGATTTTATAATTTGAGTTTCAAAAAAACTCATGAAAAGATTAGCAAGAAAAGGCGAAAGTGGACCACCCATTGCGAAGCCAGAAGTTTGTCGAAAAAAATTACCATTAAAACTAAAGAAATTTTGATCTAAACAAAGATTTGTAAGTTTTACAAAATCATCTATTAAATCTTTGTTTAGTTCTAAAGAATTTAACCATTTTTTAAAAAAATCAAAAGCTTTTTTCTAGGAATGCTAGGAAATAAAGCAGTTACATCAAAAGACACGAGTTTATCATTATCAGACAATACTATGTTGCTAATCTTTTCTACTAATTCAAAAGAATTTTTAATACTTAAACTTTCAAATTGGTCAAAAGTACTAAATTTTTTAGTTAACCATTTAGCGAAATTATACATAGGTGAATTTATAGAATTTGGTCATTTAATCATGAAATCAATCCAAAAGTTAAATTATTAAAACAATTAAGTGGACCTATAGATTTAATGGTTTGGGAAAACAATTTTATTTTAAAAAACAGGAACCGCATTGTGAACTTTGAATTACCTTCTATAGATTGTATTTATAAATTTTTGTTTTCAGAGATTGGTAGTTAAAAAAATGAATATCAGTATTTGTTTTTTGTTTTCAGAAAAAAATGAAAGATTGTAGCTTTGATAACAAATTTGTTTGTATAGCTTTGAGAATGAGTTAGAGACAACTTGAAACTCGAGTCCGTTTCTGCAAAAGAACTTGCAACATTACTAAGATAAGTGCATTTTTTAGTTTCTAATTTGTTCTTAATTTAGAATCCTGTTGCTTCACTGTTAATAGCTTCAATTTTCCTTATTTAACTTCATGACTATTTTCTGTGGGACTGTATAAAGAGTATGCTGCATGGGACACTTCTAACGTCAGTGGAGCACCTTATTGCTGGAGTCCACAGAGTGATTGAAAATCTTCAAAGACAACTGCACATATTGGATCATGTGTCTGAGGCTCAGCATTGCTGATGCAGTCTCTGCGATGACATAGGAGGTACACAGCACAAGCCTGTTTGCAAAGTAGTTAGCTCAATGTGCTACTCATGTTGGGTTTATTGATGAAATGAATTGATGAATTGCGACGTGATAATTTACGAGTGCATCGCAAGACAACATGAATGAAAGCGAAAATCTGCTTGAGGAAGTTAATCAGGTAAGCGCGAAGATCCCGCCATTCTGGGTAGAAAAACCAGAAATTTGGTTTTTTTTCAAGTCTAAGCACAATTTAAAATTTCCAAATTAACCCAGAAAGACACCAAATTTAACTACCTGGTTGCTCAACTTGAACCGAAATATCTAGAAAATATCTGGGACATAATTAAAGGTTCCGAATCGAACAAATATTCTGCTGCCAAGGAACGTCTTTTGAATACGTTCAAAGAAAGCAAAGAAAAGCAAATAAAACGCTTATTAACGGGTTTGGAGCTCGGAAACATGAAACCAAGCCAACTTTTAAGGAAAATGCAATCTTTAGCTGGTATTAACATATCCGAGAAAGTACTTCACACTCTCTGGTTAGAAAAGTTACCGACTCCATTAAGAATGTTTTGATAGTGTCTGACGAGGGTTTGGAGAAGATTGCTATTATGGCAGATAAAATTATTGAAATTAACCCCCACAATGAGCTTTGCAGCATAAATAAAACAGCTAGTACGGATAATGAAATATCCAAAAGCAACTGCAACACCATAACCAAACTTTCTGCACAGATATCTGCTTTAGAACAGCATATAGCCTCATTACAGCCTGTTAGGCCTAGAAGTCGAAGCTCCAGTCGAAATCGACGTAGCAGAAGATATAATCACAATGAAAAATATTGTTATTATCATTTTAAGTTCGGAAACAAATGCTTTCCTGAAAAATGTCAACCTCCATGCTCATGGAATGATCCGGAAAACTTGAAAAAAGTAGTCGAGTGGGCAGCGAACTCTGCTACTGAAAATATTAATAATTGCTGCAAATCCCGCTTATTTGTGCCTGACAAAAAAACGGGTTTACGATTCCTTGTGGACAGTGAGGCTGATGTCTCCATAATTCCGGCAAATGCCAATAACAAAAATTCACATTCAAATTTTAAAATGTATGCAGCAAATGATACTGAGATTCCAACTTATGGATTTAAAACCATGCATATTGATTTAGGACTCCGCAGACAATTCCAATGGCCTTTTATAGTAGCAAAAACTAGCAAGGGCATTTTAGGAGCTGATTTTCTTAAAAAATTCAATTTATTAACTGACCTAAATAAAAGACAACTAATTGATGGTGAAACAAAACTCTGCATCAAGGGTGAAATAACAGCTGTTACAGCTAATAATATAATTAGCACTATGTCAAAAACTCAAAAATTTGCTGATTTACTATCCAATTACCCAAATTTAACGAAACCTCAATTGGTACCCACAAAAATTGAACATGGTATCCAGCATTTCATTCCAACAGAAGGAACACCAACACGTTGCAGACCAAGACAACTGGATCCTCAGAAGCTTCACATTGCCAAACAGGAGTTCCAGTTCATGCAAGATAATGGAATTATTCGGCCATCAAAATCTCAATGGGCTAGTCCCCTGCATATAGTCCCAAAGAAAGATGGAACTTTCCGACCATGTGGTGACTATACACGGCTGAATGCTCAAAGTATCCCTGATCGATACCCAATACCTCGGATTGAAGATTTTCAACATATATTAAGAGGAAAAAAGGTATTTAGTAAAACTGATCTCTTCAAGGCGTACTTCCAGATTCCAGTAGCCGAAGAAGATAAGCCAAAAACAGCAATAATAACTCCATTTGGATTGTACGAATTTAACGTAATGCCATTTGGACTTAGAAATGCACCAAGCAGTTTCCAATGCTTCATTAATGATGTATTTAGAGGATTAGACTTTGTTTTTCCATATATTGATGATTGTCTGATCGCTTCAGAATCTAATGAAATACATCGTGAACATCTCAAGATGGTATTTGAATGACTTAATAAATTTGGACTCCACTTAAACGTCTCTAAATCAGTATTTGGTGTAGAAGAACTGGAATTTTTAGGACCTTTAATCACCAGTGAAGGTTCCAGACCTGTACCAGATAAAGTGAAAGTGATTCTTGACTACAAACTACCAGAAACAATTCATGATCTTCGTTTGTTCTTAGGTACTGTTAATTTCTATTGACGGTGCCTTAAAAATGCAGCAGAAACGCAAGCTATGCTACACGACTACCTGAAAGGCGCAAAAAAGAAAGGTAAACGAAAAATTGAATGGACTCCTGAAACTATTCAACAATTTGAGAAATGTAAACAAGACTTAGCTAATGCAGCAATATTAACATTTCCAGATCCAACATTTCAACTAGCATTAGTGGTAGATGCAAGTGACTTTGCAGTTGGAAGTGTTCTACAACAATATGAAGAAAATGGATGGAACCCATCGCTTTCTATTCAAAGAAACTAAACACAGCACAGAGAGCATACAGCACCTATGATAGAGAATTGCTAGGAATCTATCTCTCTGTCAAACAATTTAAGCATTTTCTTGAAGGAAAAGATTTTATAATATATACGGCTCATAAACAACTTATGTTTGCATTCAAGCAAAAAAATGAGAAAGCATCCCCACGACAACTGAGGCATTTACAATATATTTCTCAATTTACAACAAAAATTCAGCACATTAGTGGCAAAGACAACATAGTTGCAGACAACTTGTCGCGTTTAGAGTCTGTCTCTGTCATCGATTATGATGCAGTTGCTGATGGCCAACAACAAGACAAGGAACTGAAATAACTTCAAGAAGAAAATCCCAATTTAAAGTTCAAAAGTTATCCATTACCATCTGGTAAAACATTATGGTGTGATGTATCAACCAATAACATAAGGCCTTATATTCCAAAAGAATTTCGTAAGCAGTTCTTTCTTCAAATTCATCACTTAGCACATCCTGGAATCAAATCAACTGTAGTACTAATGACCTCTAAGTTTATTTGGCCAAACATTAAAAAAGATGTAAAAGAATGGACTCAAGCTTGCCTGGCATGTCAAAAGAGTAAAATAACAAAACACACCAAATCACCAATCAGCACTTTCCAAGAATCAGGTGAGCGATTCAGTACCATTCATGTTGATATTATTGGTCCACTTCCACCTTCAGATGGCTATCTCTACTGTCTCACTTGTATAGATCGCTACACTAAATGGATGGAAGCTATACCAATGCAAAACATCACAGCTGAAACAGTGGCAAAATCATTTTATGATCACTGGATAGCTCGTTTTGGAGTTCCAAGCACTTTAATTACAGACCAAGGAAGACAATTTGAAAGTCAACTTTTCAAGAAACTTTCAGAACTTTGTGGTGTGAAACTTAAACATACAACTCCGTATCATCCGCAAAGCAATGACAAAGTTGAACGTCTGCATCCCACAATGGAAACAGCTATAATCGCATATAACTCAATAAAGTGGGCAGATACGCTTCCCACAGTTTTACTTGGTCTACGTGCATCATTTCAGAACGACACAAACAGTTTGATAGCAGAGATGGTGTATGGCACACATATCAGGCTTCCTGGTGAATTTTTTGATCAACCTAAAGCTGTAATGCAGCCAGAAAGTTTTTTATCTAATCTTCAAAAACACATGCAACAACTCAAACCTTTAGAAGTTAAGCATAAAACTTCCCAATCTGTGTTTGTGCATAAAGATCTCAGCAAATGTTCACATGTATTTGTGAGAATTGACAGAGTCAAGAAAGCTCTGCAATCACCATATGAAGGTCCTTTTCAAGCCATAAAAAAAAACTGCAAAATATTTCACACTCAAAATTAAGGGAAAACCTGTAAACATCTCAATTGACCACCTGAAACCAGCATATTTCATTAATGCAGATGATGATACTTCAATAATACTCCCAGAAAAGCAGCACACTTCTCTAAAAGAACCAAAGGAATCACAACAGTCTACATCTAATTCTCAAAGTCAATCAGATGATGAAAAAACCACAAAAAAGACTCGAAGTGGCAGATCAGTGAAATTGCCTAGTCGCTATTTACATACTATTATATATATTTAGTACATCTGAATTTGTATCGTAACTTGGTTACTGGAAGGGGAGTGATGTGGGATGTATACACGACAGTAAAAAAAGAAAACAGTTGTATCATAGCAACAAGGTTCTGTTGTATAATGAATGGCAGTAAATAAAGTTTTAAGTAAGCGATAGCATTTTGTATATTTACATAGTATACACACCCCCATATGAGCATACACCCATCGCACACCTTGATGCGCTGCAGCATCCAAATCATGCATTTCTGGACCTTCTTGAAAATTGACCAGTTTGACATACCTTACAACAGTGCTGTCCAATGAGGCACCATGGTACCCGTGATGTATTTTACTGGCAAGCAAATTTTTACTCCCACAATGTCTAATATTAATTCAAATTTCAAGACAAAACTATTTCGTTCTGAATATTTTCCCAGTGCACACTCATGAAGTATGTTTTTGTACACCTAAAGGTGTATTCATTACTTCCCTAACCAGTGCTTTCTGTTTTTCCTCTCAAAAGAAGCGTACTTGCCCCAACAGTGGTGATAGTGCTTGCACTTTCTTAGGCATCAGTTAAAGGTGTCCGAGCTCTGAGCACATAAGAGAGTTGGACAGCACTGCCTTACAAGTAAGTTGTCAAGTGTTCTTTTGAGGCACCTGTATATTGGCAGAAACTATAAAATACAAGCTAAATAAATGAATTTGCAGCCATAGTAACACTGCTGTTTTACTCAAGAAGTTATGTTATGTGCAGCAGTGTTTGCCTTACTAGTGTTCTGCTGTCTTCAGGCAGAAGATTCTTGAGGGAAATAAATTCCATTGCTCTTTGTAAGCGCTGACAGAAGTGGCGAGTGACAGCTAACTGGAAGCCAGCACAGAGATCATAAACTGAAGGAATCATGCCATCTTCCTGTATACCTGAGAAACCCACAAGAAATGTATTTCATTATCTGATATTTTATTTCCACAGAATGTAATGGCATCAACTTCTCAAGAATTAATTAGCATTTTCTATCACTATATTCTAAAAAGGTAGACAATTATTAAAAAAAACTTTGTTCTCACCATGTGTTTTCTCTTCCTTGAGAATGTGCCTCACTGCTACATTCTTTAAACCCGACATACTAAAACTGCAGTCCCTATATTGAGCTAATATCATAGGAAATTCAAATGCCAATGGGTTTTTGCTTTTCTTGGCTGCAAGTTCAATAGCTGCACCTCCGGATAGACCATGAAATTCTGGCATGCTATTGAGTTTCAAGCGTCGAGCTGTCTAGGCAACAGGGAGAAAAATTAGATTATTTCTGCAAGTTGTATACATATGTTACTCCCTGTTAATATAGGGAGGTTTTGTTACATCAAATTATGAACTTCATTTTTTCAAAACTTTCTAACAAAATTCATAAACATTCTAAAGTAAGAACAAATTAGAAACTAAAAACTTCACTTATCTTAGTAATGTTGCAAGTTCTTTTTTGCAAAAACTGACTCAAGTTTCGAGTTGACTCCAACTCATTCTCAAAGCTATACAAACAAATTTATTACCAAAGCTACAATTCTTCATTTTTCTCTGAAAACAAAAAACATAGAAACTAGAACTACTATGTTTTTTGTTTTCAGAGAAAAATGAAGAATTGTAGCTTTGGTAACAAATTTGTTTGTATAGCTTTGAGAATGAGTTGGAGTCAACTCGAAACTTGAGTCAGTTTTTGAAAAAAACTTGCAACATTACTAAGATAAGTGAAGTTTTTAGTTTCTAATTTGTTCTTACTTTAGAATCTTGTTGCTTCACTGTTAATAGCTTCATTTTCCTTAATTCATAAACATGTTCATCTCACCTTCTGATTTCAGGTATGGTGAATGATGTCACATGTATGACCTCCTCTACTGCACTGGCATGCAAGAACTCTGTGAAATTCGCTATGACTGCCTAACAAGTTTCCACTTGGATTTTGCCAATGACTCAACAAATTTTCTTCTTTAAGTCACGGATGTTACAGGATTTATTGACATACACCAATGATTTAAGAGTACCCCAAAGAAATAGTCACATGACTCTGGAAGCCATTGATGGTCAGCGTTATGTGAAATGAGGTCATCTGGGAATTGCTCATGGAGCAATGGCATTGTTTCATGGGCAGCATGGCAGGTGGCACCATTCTGCTGAAAGCATAACTCCTGAATGACCATTCCATTGAAATGAGGCCACAAAAACTCTCCTATCACTGCACAGTATCGGTTTCCATTAATTGTCACAGCTTGTATCTCATCTTCAAAAAAATAAGGGTCAATGATGCCGCCTGCCCAAAAGCTGCACCAAACTGTCACTCATGGATGCATTTCCCATGGCCATTCTGCTTATTCACAAATACATTTAAATAGAAATGTACCTTGTCACTGAAGATGATTTTGTTTGCAAAGCTGTCATCCTCCTGTTGTCTTCTAAGTAACCAGTCAACAAAATTTCGCCTATTCACATGATCAGCTTCTTTCTGCTGCTGCGCTAAATGAATTCTGTATGGATAATAATGGAAATCAACTGGAGTATTTTCGGAGTGAAGAACATCCTATGCTCAATTCTTGGGAACGGCGAAGAACCGATTTCATTGGACTAATGGCCACACTGTCACGAACCACCACAATGTTTTGCTGCAATCAACACTACGTCAGTATCCAGGGCTTTTAATGAACCTGCTTCATTCAACTTTTTCATAAGTCTGCAAACTGTTGATTCACTTGGAGCTTCATTTTGCCCAGAACTGTGCAAAGTCACCTGAAAGTTGCGGCATAATTTTCTCCATTCTGATAAAAAGTTTTCACAATTAGCACATGTTGCACAAAAGTAAACTGCTCCATAACCAGACATAGATTGAAGAAATGCAAGAAATTCAGACTAAAGCAATAATTGGAATGTTTGTGGGTATAGCAACAATACAAAACAATGTTGACCACAGGATCCAAAACCAGCATGCTTTTTGAATGACCCTAAACATGCTACAGCACTAGAAATTATCGAGTATCTTCTGTAAAATGCTTATTTTTGTAGTGTTTAACGCCTGCTTTACTACTACAGCACCACAGGTGGTGATACTGATGATACATGGAATGAAGATGGAGCACCGGTGGAATGAGATGACAGGAGAAACCAGAGAACCCGGTGGAAACTCGCCCCAGCACTGCTTCGTCCACCACGAATCCCAAATGCAGGAGAAATGTTTCAGTGGGTAGTTACTGCTATGGTTAAAATGTTGTTACTGCCAATAAGATTGAAAATGAAGAAAAATGATAAAGTTGGAACTAACTTAGGATATCATTAGGTATTACTTAATTTTCATTTGTATACCATAAAACCCATGAAGTAAAGACAACCTTAAGTTTAACCTTGTACCCCGTGCCATTCATACTTATTACAAGTAGTGTGTCATTCTACAGTAAACATGTCTGGCTAAAAATTCAAGTGTTTGTAATCTCATAACTAAATCAAAGTATGTAGCTTTACTGATATCACTTAACTGATGTCTATAGACAGAACACAGAAATGAGCATTGCCAGCTCCGAAATGTGTGTGGAACAGACAGGAAGGTGGGGGGAGAGTAGAATATGACAGCATAACTTAAGAATAAAAAGCTGGATAAGTATGAAACTTCGCAATCAGCTTTTACTAAAATATTCTATACTTCAGATATTTCATGACAAATAAAATGTCTTCTTGAATTTTGTTTAAATAACCAGTAAACTCCTCTTCATTCTAATCTTGTATAAGAGTCATTCTACATCAAATTAAATACTTATGAAACACAAGGCATCAATTCTCTTTGAAATTATTTGTATGTATTTACTGCTTTGAATTAGGTGGCACACTTTTTATCCCTTAGTTTAATATTTTGAACACCTGCCAAAGTTAGAAGATTTGAAAAAGAGAGCACACCCCTACATATAATAACTTTTATCTACCATTCAAATTCTCATATAAACTCCATATCGGATGGAGTTTAACACTCATGTAACCCACTTTAAAGATATCTAAATCAAATGTAATTCAACAGTTTAGTTATTTACTGCAGAAATTTGGACTTTTAAAATTCAATTTTGTTGCTTTATTAACAACCTAAAAATATCCTTTAAATACACACATTGGCTACACAATTGGTTTGAAGTCAATAAACTGATTGTAAATGAAGAGAAAACTAATTTTCGGCATAAAACTTGAAGAAGACATGCTTGAATCCTGGCATCGGAAATGGATATAAATTGGTCAAGTTTGGATGTGAAATAAAATTCTTAGGTTTGTGGGTTAGTAAAAATTTGAGTTGGGATTTACAGATTGAAAAGTTATCAGGGAAGCCAAGTATAGAACTTGTTATTTTGCTAACTTCCACAGTTTACTGCTATATGGACTACCATTATGGGAAAATGCTATAAATAGTAATACACATAATATTTAAACTTCAAAAAAGAGCAATAAACATCCTAGTTGGTATCCCAAAAACAGAAAGTTGCAGAGAATTATAATTGTGCCATTCTTAGAACCTAACTTGATGTAAACACAAGCGTCAACAGCTAACCCACGATATGTGCAAAACCAAAGCACACAACAAAATATAATAACTTAAATTTTGGCGATTGTCTGGTACTTTTCAAGATGCATGGTAACTGCAGTAAAGGTTACTTGAATGTAACGTGATAGCAGTGCTATTCCTAAAACTTCTGAGTAAATATTGTTCTGTTGCATTATAAGCACGAGGCATGAGTGCACGTGGCTTTTGTTTGTGTTAGTTGCAGCTGATATGAACACCAGGTTATCGCAGAGGGATACAAGGTGTGGATTTAAGGCTGGATGGAGTATACGATATCCTGACCTAACCATTTCATGTTAGAGAACTGTTAATTTATACCAAGGCAACTGCATCCATTATGTCACAAATGTGGAAATACACTCACATAATACATGGAACAAGAACAAATTACCGCTTAAAATTATATAACTATTCACCAGGATACTTGAAAAGCATAACCCCTATAAACAAATATAAAGTAGAGTTACACAAGTTTCTTGAAAAAAAAAAATCAGCATTACTCCTTACATGAATATATTGATTACTGTACAAGAAAATTTAAATATTAATATATCTTATGAACTTGTTTGTTGCATGCATCTTGTTTGTAGTATCTCTTTGTAAACTAAAGCAAATGTTAACCTATACCATTGTATTATTGTCCATGAATATAGCTTCTGTTAGTGACAAAACCTATAAATCTGTGTAATTTCTTATTGTGAATAAATCTAATTCTGATTCTATTCTCCATTTAGTATTATATAAATGATAAAGTTTCAGGAAGACATTCTTTCAACTATATTCATATGAAAATATTTTCTCATTCATGTCCCTCCTCATGAAATGATAGTCCAGTGAATATTCAAACCTAAGGTGATTTGTCTGAATTACTTCCAGATTTAAAATACAAACAAATCCTTATCATGGCATATCAGATTTGGCATTTCTTTCCAAGGAGGACCAGTGCTGAATATTTAGTTTTATTCTGTTAAATTTAGTTGGAAATATTCATTAAACATATTTATTATGAGTAGTGCCAGTATATCTCTACAAAATGGCATGATAGACTGTTGCTTTAACTTGTTCAAGAGAAAAAAAGAATTTGCAACCAGTAATTTGTAAAATGCTTTTAAAATTGAAAATGGAGGATGCAGAATTGTCCCCACAACTAGTGTAAGCCTCATGTCATATAAGAATTTTTCATTCCAGATATGAGTGAGAAAAAAAAGTGATGCTTGTGAATCTAGCATTGCTGGACCCAATACAAATGATATCACAGGTAGGTCAAAGCTTGCATTAGATAATGTAGTAATATTAATTATTTACATTTCATTTTGTACTTGCATCTATTGTTGCAGCTGCATTATGGTTCATTCACTTTTCCTAAATGAAAGTAGCTCGGAAATTGGAAACACCTTCAGATGATGTAAACTGTTGTGATGAGGTATGTAATGTGAACCTGTTTTTGCAGCAGCATAGCTCTAAACTTGAGAAATTGTCTTATAATGATAGTGGGTAACATATTTTAGCAGTGGCATGTATGAAGATGCCATTCTGAACTGCTGAAACTATTATTGGCACCAACCAAGAAAGGGATTGACACTTCACATTGAGAGAGAAGTGACGTTGCCTCTTATCAAGACCACAGTAGAGCGCGGTATGATTATGCATAAGAGGAAGATTGGATTGCTTCTGGAATGTTGAGCATACATTATTTATATTCATATGCGAAGACAATAGTAAAATATTGAATCTACATTAAAGGATAGAGCACGTAAGTATATATCAGTCTAAAAATTTGTGTTAACAATAGAGGTGTACCTGTGAAATGTTGATGCTTATTCTAATGGGAAAATGCCACTTATATCTGAACTGCTCTTCTTTTTACCAATTCCTACAGCACGCGAGGTCATATCAAGTACATTAGAGAGTGGAATAAGAGGTCACCCATTCAATTTCTTCTATTTGAAATATTCTCTTACAGAACATATTATTCCTGCACTTGTCCTTCAATTGGGACATATTTACCAAAAACAGTTTTATTCGATTCACGAATAGACTCAATTTTTCATATGACAGTACTATTTTTGTCACTATTTTTCGACATTGTTAAATACTCATTAAAAGCATCAGCACAATTGCAAAAGCTCGCATAACACACACAGTTACACAGACTCAGACACACGTAAACACAAAGCAAATAACCATGTATATAGAATGATGCAAACGAACTTCTCAACACACAGGCAATCTCTAACTGATACAAGCATCGCAAGCTCAGGCTACAGGAAGGCATTATTTGTTTACATGCAGCGATAGAACATAACACAGGCAGTTTATGTTACTAATGGGTTCCTCTGTCAACTACATGTTAATCATGTGTTACATATTGGTAACAGGGTCCTTGCATGTACCATTGCCATGGAAACGTTTTAGCTCTAATTGGTCCTTCTTTTCATTACTATGACAACTGCTAAGATGTATCCATCCCCTCCCATTCATTTACACCTTTCCGCCATGTGGTTCTCTTTCTACTAGGCACCACAGCCCATTTTGAGCCTTAGCCTCCTTCAGCTTCTTCCTCTATTCAACTCAATCCTCCACTTTGTCATTCCAAGAATTTCTCTTGCATCCAGAGTTACTGCCTCTAGCCATATGTTTCAGGGCCTTCCCCAGGGTCACGTTCCATACATTTTCCCTGCCATAATCCCTTTTGGAATTCTATAATATTCCATTTGCTGCACATGTCCTGCCCACCTTAACCTCTGTAATTTTACATAAGTTATAACATCCCATTTCTTATATGAGGGTTGATGGTAAAATAAGGTTCCCAAATTTTTTTCTCAATGAAAAACATATTTATTGACATTGAATAATACATTTTTGAAACGCTTAGACTTTTTCCTATTTTTTGACATAATCATCGTCCTGATCAGTACATTTTTGCATGTGGTGTACAATCTTTTGTATGCCTGCATTGTAGAACTATCCCACTGTGAGGCGAAGATAGCTTAAAACAGTTTCTTTCAGTTCCTCACCCGTTCTGAAATGCGTTCCACCAAAGTGTTTCAAGTCAGGCAAGGGATGGTAGTCATTTTGGGCTAGGTGCTGTAAGGAAGGGGTTTGACAGTATCCCATCCAAATTTGTTGATGAGATTGTCGTAGGCCTGAAGAAATTTGTGGCCCACTTTAACACGTTTTCATCTGTGGTCCTTCGTAATCATTCTCGGGACCAACCTTGGTATAACCTAAATGATCTGTCAAAATTTTGTAAATGTAGGTCTTGATGACATCAGGGATCATCTTACAGATCTCTCAAACCATCACCCTTCGGTCTTTCAGCATTGCTTCTTCCACTTTCACAATCAATCCAGAACCGATGGCCATCCAGAACGCTGGTCATTATGGACGTCTGTACGTTCGTCTTTGAATTCTCTGCACCATTTGCACACGTGTTGTATGCTCATACACTGCTGTCCATACACTTCACACAGTTCGGAATGAATGTCAACCAGTGCAGACTTTTTATACACAAAAAACGAATCACAAAGCATAATTCACACCTGGTGGGAGAAGTGAGTGGAAGCTCCATTTCTAACGGCTGCCAAGCCAAGATTGAGCGTCGCAGACAGCTTGCAAGCTGAGAAACTGGGAGTGGGGGAACCAAGCTACATGCCAGTGTTGCCAGTTTTCCTGTAACAGCGTTCCTCGCGGCTGCAGATCCTTGGGAACCTTATTTTACGGACAATCCTCATATAATTCACTGTTATACCAGATCCTTCATTGATCATTTTCCTGTATTGGTCCACAAATCCTTCTCAAGACCTACCTTCTTTCTTGTTATGACCCATGTTTCACAAGTGTAACAGTGCACTTCTAACTATAGATTTATATAATCTAACTTAGGTTTTCCGGTGTACATTGCTAGATTTTAATATTCCTACGCCATCTGGTTAATATCTGTCAATCCCCTTCTTAATTGGTGCTGAGTATAGTTTAGTACCTATTTTTTGCTGTTTCTGCACACAACTAATGTGAAAGAGTATTTCCACTAATAAAAACACAGTGGACAGAGAAAAGAAACAGATTATCCATTGATTCAGTCAAAGGTATTGTTTTAGTGAAGTACAATTTTAAAAACTTCAGTTGTGTGGAATTTCTTGGTCATGTCTCAAACAAGCCAGATGTGTCGCGCAAGATCAGTACTTCAGAGTAGTATGAGTGACTGCTGTTGATGATCACATTTAACATTGTATGTTTCAGGATATTAAGAAAATATAAATGTATACCTTGTGGGTATATATAAATAGCATTTAAATTGCAACTTTAAATTATTTTTGCACTGACCTATAATGTCCTATATTTTGTCAAATGTAATACATTTTTTACTTATCATTGTGTTATACTTTTCCATAAATAACCTGGTAACCCTATGTAAAAGAACTTTAAAATGCTTGATATGAGAACATTTTTGAAATTCTTTTCTTATATTTATTTACCTTATCAAAAGCTTCTCCTGGTGCGTCATCATGACTCTTCCCAAGAAGCAGAAATTTTTCGACTGAAAGTGCCACAGCTAAAAGGCAGTGGCCTCCTGATATAAGTAAAACCAAAAAAGGGAAGTCTACCTGTAACCAAGTCATACATTATATTTTTCAGTGAGTGAAAATCATTCGCATTTCTTTTTTTTTCTGTTTATACTCTGATTTTAACTCCTCTCCTTTGGAACATATTGCCTATCAACAATGGTGTTAACTCATTTTACAATGGGTTTGGGTCTTTGGACTTTTGTACAATAATTTCAGTCACATTCACATTCTCATTCTACTTCCAGATTCTTGGGGGGATTGGGAATAATCTTGGCTAGAGACAAATTTGACTTCCCAGCCAGGAATCAAACTTGGGATGTCCTGCACACTGGGTAGGTGCCCTACCAACTGAACTGAGGGGCCAGCACTCTGTTAATATTAAACAGGTGTTATATAAGAAAAGCTTGAAATGACAGCAAAATTAGTTTTATCTTGATACAGAAGAATAGTTTTGTATTACTTTTAGTTCTTGTGTATCAAATGGAAAAGAACTCATCTGCAATTACATGCTTTTTGTGATTAAAAGAAGGGAGATTTTGCCAAAATAAAATAGAGTTTTACTTGTACTGCATATACACATTGCAGACAATCCTGTGTAATAAATTGTTATTTATCTTCTGCAGAAGCAGGACATTTTCTCATCGTGATACGGAGGGTTGTCAAAAATAACATAACTTCTGTACCTACTCCTTGAAGCTTTTTTACTGCACCTCAATATAAAATATTTAAAGTACACATTCCCATGTTCCATCCACTTTTCAAGCTTTGAATTTATTGATGCCTTTAAACCACACACACATCATAGAACATTTATCTTCATTTACAACTTCAAGCTGAAAAGCAAAATAAGTATTTTGAAAACCTGCACAGTGGTCTAATATGTGAACCATAAATGTTGTTGTTGTTAGCTAATGCTAGATTTCTGACAATGAAGTCATTAATCCTCTTGCTCTCCAATATTTTACACTGATGAATGGGGCACTAGAAGTGGCCGGGCATATTTGAAGGTGGTCTCGATCCATTTACTCTTGCAGATCACATAGAGGACAGAGTGGTGAAGAATATATCCCAATTCTGTTTAAATGTTTTGCCAGACAATCATGTCCTGTAATCAACCTGAAGGTTGCAACTGCTGTTTTTCGAGGATACTCAGGAATTACTGTTTGAATGTTTGGTAGTTCCCATCTTTTATTCTTTGATTTTTCATAGTAATATTTTGCAATAACTTTTTTGGATTCAGAGTTGACTAATCTTTTAGCTGC
This sequence comes from Tenodera sinensis, assembly GCA_030765045.1. NCBI lineage: Eukaryota > Metazoa > Arthropoda > Insecta > Mantodea > Mantidae > Tenodera > Tenodera sinensis. The sequence continues at coordinate 60,682,290 of CM060967.1, read as the reverse complement.
ATAAAATGGTAGATTAACTATAGATTTTTGTACACCGCTGGTACCCTTTTTTGCAAGAAAATCAGCTTTCTCATGACCACTCAGTCCACAGTGAGCTGGTATCCATTGGAAGACTAGGTGTTTTTGAAGTGCTGTTAGATGGCTAAGGATTTTCCAACATTCTATAATTGTTTGGTTTATTGGTGACAACTTGGAAGTAATTGCTATAATTACTGCCCTGGAATCTGAGAAAATGACTGCTTGCTGAAAATGTGAAATTCTGTACAAAAGATTTTGTAGGGCCATTCGAATTGCTTCAATTTCTCCATCAGAGTTAGTAGTTCCATAACTTAAAGATTTGTAACAGGAAAAGAGGTGACATGTGACTCCAGCACCTGCTCCATCTTGGTTTGATATCAATGATCCATCAGTATAAATATGGAGCCATTCATGTTCTGGAAATCTAGTATGGATTGTCTCTAATGCCAATAATTTTAGAACACTAGTTGGAGTATCACTTTTCTTAACTTCTTCTGTCAGGTGTAAATAATATGTGATGTCTAATGTATGAGTTGGATTGACTTTAGATATGAAGTTTTCCTTTGAATTAGGAAGGTGTACATTTTTCTTGATGTCTTGAATTTTGGAAAGAAAGCTCTCCTGAGTCTTTACTGTATGTGTAAAATTTCTCTTGTGCCATGTATTGAATGGGAGTCTGATCAACTTTTCGTGTTGAATAAGAGCTGCTTTTTCTATTTCATATTCAATGAGGTATTGGTTGGTTAGTATTTCCATAGCTGCTATTGGTGTGGTTTTGATAGCACCTGTAATTAGTCTCAGACTTTGGTTTTGAAAGATTTGAATTTTTTTTTTGTATTTGCTGTTACAAGAACTGCGCTGCAGTAAGTAAATAATGGCTTTATATACACATTGTATGTTGTGTTAAAGAGTTGCTCTGGAACATCCCCACTTCATTCCTGTTAGACGTTTTAACAGTGAAAGGCGCCTTTCTGCTCTTTGTATTACATTTTCTATTTGTTTGGTCCATGTAAGTTTGGTATCAAATGTAACTCCTAAATACTTTGCTTCCTTTGTTTTGGTAATAATTGTTGACCCTCAAAATTTAGTTTTTTTCTTAGTGAAAAGATTCGGTAGTTTGATTTTGTTGTATTAACAGTCATTAAATTTTCTTTGGTCCACCTCTGTAAGTTGGTTAAGGATTGTTGCATGGTTTTTTCTAGTTCTGTACTTTTGCTTTTTGGTTTTGAAGTCCACATTACTAAGTCATCAGCACATAGTGCACACTTCACACCTCATTCTAGTATTTGTTGTGGCAGATCGTTAATAAATATGTTAAAAAGTGTTGTGCTGAGCACTGCACCTTGTGGTAAGCCATGGTGTACTTGTTTGTATTTAGATATATTTCTTCCATATCTGGTTGCAATAAAGCGTTGTGTTAGGAAATGACATAGCCATGAAAACATTGGACCTTGTATCCCTATTTTTTTTTACTTTCTTTAGTAGTTTTGTTCTGCATATAGAATCATAGGGACTTTGGAAATCAATAAAAACTGATAAATTATCTTCTTTTCTATTGAAGGAGTCTTTGATTTCTTGACTGAGAAGTAAGACTTGTTAGTTTGTTGAGCGGAACTCTCTGAATCCAGCTTGACATGGGGATATTAAATTTTGTGATTCTAGAAACCAATTTAACCTGTATGACACCATGGAGTCTTTGATTTCTTGACTGAGAAGTAAGACTTGTTCGTATGTTGAGTGGAACTCTCTGAATCCAGCTTGACATGGGGATATCAAATTTTGTGATTCTGGAAACCAATTTAACCTGTATGACACCATTCTTTCCATCACTTTTGCTATTATGCTAGTAAGAGCTATTGGTCTATAATTTTTTATTTCTGATGCTGTTTTGCTTTTCTTCAAGAGTGGAACAATTATTGCTTTTCGCCATTCAGCAGGTACAGTGGTTTTCCAGGATAGATTGTAGAGTTTCAGTAGTTGTTGTTTTGCTGTTTTTCCAAGGTTTTTTACGAACTCTGGATGTATGTGATCTGGTCCAGGAGACTTTTTGTTTTTTAGATTATTTATTGCAATGTTCAGTTCTTGCATATTAAAACTTTGAAAAAAGATATTGCACTGAGTGTTAGGATCACATTCTCTTTCTTGTTTCAAATCTTTCTTAAATTTTTTACGTTCCTTTTTATTATTTCTTGTTACTTTATGTGAATTAGCATAATATTTATTGAATGTTTCGGCTATAACTGCATCATTTACTAACATTTTATTGTTGTGTATGATAGGTGTGCTGTTGTTTTCTTACTTGTCCTTGACATTTTTTATGAACTTATGAGCTTTGTTACCATCTGTCCTATAATCCATTTTTTCTAAGAAATTAATAAAGTGATTCCTTTTAGCAGTGTTAATTTCTTTTTTTAGTGAGGCACATTTCTTCTGCCATATTTGTGTATCTGATATGTTTTTTGTTTGTTCAGCTGTATTTCTAGCTATATCCCTTTCTTTTTTCAGTTCTTCTATCTAAAGGTTCCAAAAGGGTTTGAAATTTTTAATTCTTCCATGAGGAATATGTTGTTTTTGTGGTTTCTAGGATGACTTTACAAAATTCTTCGTTCATATGATCTGGTTGGTCATGCAGCTGTGAGTTTGTTTGTTCTTTAAATTTATGTTCTAATTCAGTTTTATATTTGTTCCAATCTGCTTTTTTGAAGTTCCAATACAGATTCGTACGACCTTGACTGTTATTTGTATTCTATAGTTTTATATCAGCAATTACTGCTCTGTGACCAGAACTTGGATCTTCTATAACTTGTTTTTTAATTTTTGAAACAATATCTGTTGTAGCTAACAAGAGGTCTGGGTTACTGCCTGCTCCAGAGTAATGTATGAAGGTTATGGGATCTTCTTTACTATAAATCAGTTCAAAAGTTGTGGTATTCAAAATTCTTCCACTATCTTCCCTGTGGAATCCACTTTTTTATAATCCCATCTTTTGGAATGGGCATTGAAATCCCCAATTACGATTGTTTTATTTAATTGGTCAATCAGTGAGAGATCTGGTTAATTCCTGGAAGGATTGTAAATACTGTATAAATGTAGATGTGTTTTGTTGTCCCAAAAATTTAGCTTTATTAATTCACTTTTATCTGTGTTATCCATTTCTTTAAAAATTTCAAAGGAGGATTTAATATCCTTTTTGACTCCGACTAATATTCCACTACTTGTATTTTTGGGTAGAAAGTGTAGTAAAAATCCAGTAAAATTGAAGTATTTAAGTTGATCATTTGTTAGATTTGCTTCTTGTATTACAAATACATCTATGTTATAGTCAAATACAATTTTATTCAGTTCTACTCTTTTTGTTTGTGTGAGCTCACCCGCTTTCCATTGTAGAAGTCTGATGTTAGAGCTTCTATTAATATAATGTTTTGGTTCTCAAGAAGTAGTACCTGCCTGGAGATCTGAATGGGGGACTATTTTAACTCCGGAACATTTTACCCCTCGAGTCATATTTCATAAATATTGAAGAGACTTAGCAGTAAATGTAACCGCTTTTTAGGGAGCACCATGTTTTTATGTTTTGGCGGTCACATCGCTCTTTCACAACCCCCAGAATGTCTGGAGGACCACACCTGTCGTTGGTTTACGGGTCTCACTGACCTGACCGGGAGAATTATCAAAATAAATTCACCGACCATATCCTCTGATTATCAATCAGAGGACGTATTACATGCCATGACAGGTCAGCATGTTAGGGGTTAAGGTTTTATAGAGAAATTAGAGAAATGGAGAGGTTGGAAAAATAAAGACTCCCTAGCCCTCAGGAACCCTAATAGCATTGGGGTCGGAAGAGAACAAGAGATGACCAAGTTAAGGTCAGATAGAAAAGTTACGTGAGGAGGAAAACACCAGTAAGTGGAAGTAATGTTCTGCTCAGCTTGGGTACCTTGTGGTTGCCATTCACAAATCTCCTAGACGGAGACCCCTGAGTAAATGTTACTAAAAATACAATGTTATAAAAGGCCCAATCTCTGAGGAAGTTTTTAGAATTAAAATTTTTTTGAGTTTGATTTCTTTAGATAAAGCATTGTTGAATTTTCCTCCCATAAAATTAGGCATCTTCTAATAAAGGTGAAAACTGTAATTCCAGGATGCTCCTCTGATTTGAATGATATGCCAGATGATGGTATTGCAGTTATCTCTTTTGGTACATCACTGGAATTTTGACTTCCATGTAACTTGATAACTCTCTTACTTGTTTTTAGCATTACAAGTTTATCTTCCAATCCTTTACTATCCTCTACTGGAGCTCTGCCAAGCTGTGCCTGCGAGTTATTTCCCCAAGCCCAAACTCTTCCAGAAGCTGAATTATCCACAGCAGTTGTAAATTCACACCCACAACTAACTTGCTGCAGTCTTAACTTCTCAGCTACAGAAGAAGCACCACCCTTTTGCGATGAAAGTGAAAGCTGTTTACATCCACAAACCAGACCAATTCCCTGACCAACCTCAACGCAACGTTGTCGAGTTACGTCATCTCTGAAATAGCAGCTCGGAGTATTCCTTCACGTCTTTTAAGTGATTAATTATTTCTAAACCCTGTGTAATGTCCCATAATTACTACCGAAGCTATATCAGAAATAAGTTATTCTACGCATCTTACAAGTAACAAACTGCTATTTTTGCACATTCTTGTGGAATTACGCATCCAACTTGGATAAAAAGCTATTTATTTTTTTCAAAATCGGCTTATCAAAGGACAAAATGCCATTCGACTTTTGTTTGTAATGCTTCTATGAAGCACATATTAGAAGGAATGTATTGACTTCCCTTCCACCTGTATAACATACAGGTGCCCACAAACACGCACATGCATTTTAACACCAAGTTTTTACCCCGTGGTAGCTTATTATCAACATGGAAAATAAAAAATTGCTATAAAATATAACTTATGATTTTATTAACTCTATGTATATGCAGATTTGAAACATATTAATATATTATATCCGAAATAAATATTTTTATACCATAAACTATACAAAATACGCTGTCTTTATGAACCAATTTCCTCTGATTATTGATTGTGAGAATCTGCCGAAATACTTCGAATTCGGTTGTTTCTTGCATTATTCGTTGTAATCCATTTTGTAATGATAATCATTGGAATGCAAATATATGGAGCACCCCAAGGTGCTGCCCCACTGATCCCAAGGTTACGGATTCAAACCTAGACCAGACCGATGGTTTTTAAATGTACTTAAAGCCGACAGTTGCATGGCAGTAGATTTACTTGCACGAAATTTCGGCACACTGCTGGTGACGCTGATATCATCCTGGCAATAGAGAGTATCGTTAACCAACAACATATTTTTAGCCCATTGGGGTGCAGATATTAACAGCCAGGTTTAGCACCTGTACCCACCTGAACCATAAATGTGGTTCTCTGCCAAAAAACATGTTAACTGACGTTTTAGGCATAACATTTTGTGTTTAACATGATATATGTCATTCTGGGTCTCATGTACTTGCTAGTTGTATCTGAGTCTTCTGGGTAAGGCCACATCTTCTTTATGATGAATGTCAACGTTTTGTCCCACTATGTTGGGCTTCTTCAGATTTCACTCCGTGACGGCACCTACAAGACTGTCTCTCTCTGGTCAGCACAGCCTTGGTGCCGTAACAGAGTGAAACCTGAAGAAGCCCAACACAGGGGTGGCAAAACGTTGACATTCATCATAAAGAAGACGCAGCCTTCCCTGGAAGACTCAGATACGATAGACACCGGCTGCCGAAGCCTACGCAATGTATTACTTGCTAGTTTTTAACTGAGGAGAAATCCATGTAAATGTTGTTGTCTGATACCTACAATAACTTGACATATGCACTTCTATTGAACTGTTCAAGGTGTTGAAATGTCAGTCACTGTTTTAATGAGTACTTCCTCAAATGATAGCTGAAAGCAATGATTATTATTAAACTATCAATCTCAGAATAGTTGCCCATTTCTTCAAATAAATATTTTGTTCTTTAACGATGCTGTCAATTGCCAGGATCACATCACCATTGCTGGTGTGCCGAAGTTTTGTCCCGCAGGACATTTTACATGCCAGTAAATCTACTAACATGGAGCTGTTGTTTTTAAACACACTAAAATACCATCAGTGTGGGTTGGGTTTGGCATCAGTAGGCCAGCATCTAACCAACAGAGCCACCCAGACTGATGCCCATTTCTTCAAATAATACTTTCACCCTCCTACATGATTCATTACAATATTTTCTAACTGTTGAGTGCATTATTGTTATTACTTAGCACTGATGCCACCTGAAACCTATTCAAGACACATTGTCAATATAGTGCAATACAGTTTTGACACTGTCACAAATTACAATTACATTCTAAAGTAAGAACAAATTAGAAACTAAAAACTTCACTTATCTTAGTAATGTTGCAAGTTGTTTTTTCAAACACTGACTCGAGTTTTGAGTCAGTGTTTGAGAATGAGTTGGACTCAACTCGAAACTCGAGTCAGTGTTTGAAAAAACAACTTGCAACATTGCTAAGATAAGGGAAGTTTTTAGTTTCTAATTTGTTCTTACTTTAGAATCTTGTTGCTCCACTGTTAATAGCTTAATTTTCCTTAATTACAATTAAATATTTATAATTACAAACCAGTATACATTATGCAGTGCAAATAAGTCAGTGAGTGAGTGGGGTTTAAGGGCATTTGGGCCCAGTGCAAAATGATGATATGACTAAGCAATATAGATCAGGTTCATTCAATGTACAGGGTCATCAGATTAAATGGCCATGCTCTTATCAGCACCTGGTTCTTGGAACTCACACCACTCGCCTGCTAAGATTCAAATTCACATTACTACATCATGTATGATGTGATCTTCTGACTCATGCCACATACAACAAACTAAGGCTATAGCTAACTTTCTTTAGTGGTTTTCAGTCATGGTACAATTTACTGTAGAAAAAGGATTTTTTGTTTGATGCAACTTTATAAAGCAAGATTCTTCCTTTTTGTGTGCTAGAGTATTTTGGGAACACTGTCTTTATATTGATCCACCTACCAGAAGTACTGTTCATAAAACAGTGAAGAAATTCAAAAGTGTGGGGTCAGGTTAGACCAAAAAAGAAATAAAGCCACATTTTAACAGTAAAAAAGATTGATGATATCAGTGTGCGGTTAGGATGTTTGCCACGAAAGTCTCTCTCAAAGTTAGCACACCAAGCAGGAGTCAGCAAAAAACTACAGGCATATTTCAATAAGACGAGGCTACCGCCAATAAATCTCACAATTCTTAGGATGCAATTGCTGATGTCTTTGGTCACAGTGTTCAATGTAGGGATTTGGCTTACTTGATCTACAGACCTCACTTCTTGTGATTTTCACTTCAAGAGCAATTTCAAAGACAAAGTATATAAGCCTAATTTCCGAACATTACAAGAAATGCAAAATAACATACATGAAGAAATAACTAACATATTCCAAGAATTACTGCAACACGTTTATCACAATCTGTTAAGACACTGTCTTTGAGCACAAGGAGAACATTTCCAACATCATTTTTGAAGAGTTAAGCAATATGAGGAACATTCAATATTGCAATTTGTGAAATAATAATGGTCGCAGTTGACCTTGTCCATTCATCCTATTTGTTTTGATGCTTAGGTGGTCCTTGTGGGAAAAAGTGTCCAGAAGGAAGCAGTGCGCAACTCAGGTGTTGTTAAAAGTGTGGCTGCTTAATCTAATGGAACTGTATATAATTCAGGTTAACATAAGCACATTAAGTATATTAAGCAGACATGATATTCTGAATCTACACTTAGAATTACTACCATTGTTATCGCATAAGTCAAATTTCACAGACCATTCCCGTCAAAAATTAATAAAATAACATTGAAACAGTATAAAAGTTACTCTAGAGTGTACCCCACAGTCGAAAAGATCCCCAATATTGCATCACAGAAAGATATTTATTGTCGACTTCAGTCACCTGTAGTAGAAGATTCTTTACGTTACATTACATTATGGCTGGTAATGTTTGGAAGTGCCATGCTGTTTTATTGTCTTAGTATATAGCTTATGTACAATTTGTAGCTCAGCTTTGGTTAGGTTAGGTGTAGCTTAGTTTTGGTTAGGTTAGGTGTAGCTTAGGTTGATATACCAAATGTATATATGGTTGTATAGTTGATATACCGAAGAACGAAGAGCATCGTGGGATCGAATCTGCGTTGAGAAAATGTGTACTATATGAAGAAGGAAGATTAGGGTGAATACTAATATATGGCATTGTGTGTAAATACAATGATAGGCAATTTGGGGATCAAATCGAGAAACATGAGGGTCAAGGAAAGTGCAGAGGAGGAGAGAAGAGAGGAGTGTGCAGAAACTGCATTCCGATGCCTTTTTTCGTGAGCGTTATCTGAACATTTTTCAGTTTTTTGCAGACCTTTGGGAATTTTTTTTGACAGTTTAAGGCATTTTTGGAAGCTAGAATTTTGGGTACATATTTATATGTGCCTAATGCATATTTTGGGAACAAACTCTTTTTTTCTTCGATGGGGTTGGTCTGCAGAAGTTTGCCCCACATAACTCCTGTGCAGAATAATTAATTTTTTCCAGTTTTTTAGAGCAATCAAGAATTTCTCTAATGCTCTGATAAAGCACTAAATATTTTAATACTCATAGACTTTCTATTGAATTTTTATGAACATGTTTACATTATTACAGCCCATATTTTTAAAACTTTGCCCCAGCTTCTGCTTAAAAAGTACTTACAAAGAATTAAGGTTACCTTCTGAACCATTCGAACAGTTAAAGCATGTGCCTCCATGTGATGGATGGGAATAAAAGGCTTTCCATATTTCTTTGATAAACTTTTTCCATAGTTCATTCCAACTAGCAGGGAAAGAGACAAACCTATTTAACAAAAATAGAACAAAATGTTTGTACCTTTTATAACATGTAAATTTGTTGTAGGCAATTTAAGTTTACAGTTACTTATATGAAACTTTCGAATCACCATGTTATTTCCTCTTTCGAGTTGGTTACTGTAGATACTTACCTGGTTTTACAGTGGTAGCTATTGCATCCAAATCTTCTATTCTTACATTAGCTTTCGTTACTGCATCCTGAACTACTTGGTCAATGTACTGTTCATGTAGGTCTCTTGCAGTCGGTGGATTTATTCCCCCATGTCTGATCCAAATATATGATGGATTAGTCATTTTTAACCAACATTCGAATTTACTGGCAATGATGAACATAAAGTTTACTTTACCTGAGATGTGTCTGTAGTTGAGAATGTAAAGCATCTCCTAATATGTTCCCATCACTGTCAACTATAGCACAGCCTGTATCATCACAACTAGTCTCAATTCCTAATATTCGGCTTTTTCCACTGTATACGTTACTACATAACCTCACATTTCTGTAGTTTAAATTGAACTGTCTCACCATATAATTGATTGATAGATTCCTAAACTTCATTATAGTTATGAACATATAGCAACTAGAGCAAGCTTATGTTAATTCCAGAATAGCTGCAGATAAAGTAATTCAAATCGTCTTTTCATCCCTCTACTCAAATTAACATTTGTTTACAGTCCTCATGGTTCACCATGCTGCCGATTCTAACGCCCTCTACAAGAACTTTCTTCAACTACATTTTGCAAATCAAGCTCAACCAAACTTTCGGTGCCAAAACAAGCCTGCTAGGAAATGTCGGATAATAAGTAAGATTTTTAAGTTAAAGTTGTGATGCTTATAGGAAATTCCATTCATTAGTAAATGCAACTTCTACCAGTGTTTTAAATTGGGCTTATCAATATATCTTCTTTGAAACCGCAAAATGGTTTGCCAAGCTGGACGTTGTGGTTATGATGGAAGTAAGCTTCAAATGTAAGGTTCCAGATTAAGTCTTTCCATCTTTAAAATACATTACTTATATTTTGTTTTAGCGATGACACGTTGCTAGAAGGAGATTTGGGTGACGACGTAGATTATGACCTGGCAAACGAAGAAGAAGATGCATTATTGGCAGATGATTATGATATTCAGGTAAACACAACATATTTGCACACTCATCTTTCTCCCCCTCTTTCTATAAGCCCCAGAATATGTACAGAAAAGCAGTTTGTATATTTTCGATTGCATCACCGCTCCAGTCCCCTGTTTCTGTATTACATCATGGAATCCTTCCGGGGTAGGCATCGGCTCCCCTCCCAATTGTTGACATACCATCTTTTTGAAATTGAGCTTTTTTATCTACGGACGCTCTTTAACTGCTATGATTCCCATTCTATATTCGGCGTGAAAAATCGGTTATTTTTGCTCAGAGGCCTCTTTAGCAGGCTCGAGGTTTTGTGCCTTAAATCTGCAATACGGGACTAATCGGCCTTACTTCCCTTCCTCTTGAAGTCATAGTAAGGATTTTTACGCCCGAATCACCCTCCTCCGGGTACATTATAGTAAGCATAAAGGCTAAATCTATACTGTTTTATCACTAAAGGTTTTAGGACAATGTAAACATAAATACAACCATAAGTGGGATGAGGAGGGTCTAGGTAATAAAATGTCTTAATACTTTGCCATGATTTACAATTTGGAGATATTCCTTCCAATTCATGTGGCACTGCTTTCTTATATATGGAATTTGTAAGAATTGGGGTACCTCTTGGAACTTCGTGATAACTGGGGGACCCCACTTGAAATTTTGCCTTATTCTAATTTTATGGAAGTATGCATGCAGTGAAGTTTCTGTGGGTTACTCTGTAGAATAACAGCCTAGCGCCTACTCAATACTGTCTTCTGCTACAGAGCGCAAGGGTATGGCCTGGGTGTCTAGAGTGTTGCCAACTGAAAAAGCATGAAAGTGCTGAAAATACAAACACTGTGTCATGAAAATGGTGATACTAGAATGCATAAATATGTTTTCACTGCAGCAATTAGCTGCGTATGTTTACTTTCCTTATTTCATAGCGCTAAAAGCCAAAGATACAAAGCACAAAGCTCATTGAAGCCACAGTTTATTTTTACCCATGTTTTATTTTGCTTTCCCCTTTTCATTTTCAGGTTATGTCCTCACACAATGACCTTTTATGTTTACTTTTCTGCAACAAATAATTAATTTATTGAGGTAACTTCTCAAATGAATTTTGGGTGCAATATAATAATTATGTTTTTAAAAATCTAAAAGGAAAGGAAACACAAGACCCATTAAGGCGAAACAGGTGGTACGGTAGGTATAAAGTGATTCTTTCATTGTTAAGGTAAATAAAGATGCACATTAATTCACAGGCAATGAAGATGCAGCTCAACTTTAGATTAGGTTACTTGCCACTTGCCGGCCAGATTCTAAGTCCAAAGTTACTTACTGCGACAGTAGTTTCAGAATCGCCACAAGGTTTCGCTGCAAGAGCTAGCTGTCACTAGCAGACGACTTTCACATCTGCCAACATTGCTTTTTACACTACACTAATTTTCGTTGCCAACACATTAAACGCAAATGCACTCACGTCGTTGCCGCCACAGACATACCGCTAGTGCTACTCCATGTACATTATTATTTTGCTGAATAGGTGACTTAGCACTTACCGGCCAGATATTAGGTACATTATTTTGCTCACACAGATATATTGCTAGTGCGACTCCATACTATTGTTGTGGAAATTATTGTGTACATTATCGTTATTGCCTTGTTACTGGGTCCACGAAATGCAGGCTCGTTCTTTTTTTATTTATTTTATTTTCTTATTTTTTATTATTATATTATTTTATTATATTATTATTTATTATTATTACATTTATATTATACACATTATTTATATATTATATTATTATTATATTTATATTATAATATCCTCCTCACGGGGTGTAGCACGGCACCACATTCCCTGCATAGCACTCGAGTTCTCAGCAGGCCCTCGTCGTAAAGAAATTGCATGCATTCCTCCTCATTATAGCACAGAGGCGCTAAATCTACTATGCTAATGAAGCGATCCATTGCACTCTCACAACTTGCTTCTAAGAAGGTCACCAGCATACTGCTGGGTCCCGCTAAAACATTCAAACTTACTATTGGCAACAAACTCCTGGGGAAATTGTGCTGTTGGCAGCGCTGAATTAACACAGCAACTTCGGCAACTTTCGTGACCATTCGTACACACTGCCTAGTTGGACTTCGCCGAAATTCTGACCAAGTGCTCGCGTCACCTAAACTAAAGAATATCCGAAGATGCTTTAATCTCTCAAAGTATACTGGTGCAGACATTTATTACAGAGAAAACTGTATTTATGTGGGTGCTCTAAACAGTATAAGCAAATTTGTAATAAAGTAATAAGGGCTGCTAGAAAACATTTCTTTGTGCACAGATTCTTAATTCTTCAAGGAAGAATAAAACAATATGGAATATAATGAAAAGCGAAATTACAGCTCTAGTCCTGCCAATGGAAAAAATATATTCCCAAAAATAAAAATATAGTTGTAAAAGACACAGCTGACTTGCTAACATCCTCAGTCACTTCAACACTGTTATGGATAGAGTAATATTGTCACAAACCTGCACTAATAATAACCCCCATCCTATATTGATCAGAAATGAAAATAGTGTCTTTCATAAACCAGTGACGTGTGAAGGAATAATTAAAATCATAAAATCTAAAAATAGTGCTGCTTGGCTGGTCTTAATTAAGTACTGGAATGAATAATTAAACACACAATGAACTATATATCGTTAGCCCATTAATGGATACATGTAATAACTCAATCTCAAACTTGTACCATCATCATCTTTATTATTGTCAATGGAGCTAACACAGTTTTAATTTAAAATAAGTATATACAAAAATAAAAATCTGATGTGTTGCACTCACATGACTGTCTCTACTCTTGTACTAACCATTCTTACAAACTCTTATTCCTATATCTTCTTCGTGTTGGCCCAAATGAGCTCGTTATCAACAGGCCGTTAAATCCTACACATTCACCCACTCACCTTCATGTTAGTTGAAATAAAAATTTGTACAAATTATCTTATTGCTTATTTCCTTGTAGGCGCAAGGGGAATGTTAGAATACAGTAGGCTTTGTGCAATAGTCAAATCTTTTAAAGCTTTGAGATTCTGTTCTCTTTGCACTCTTAACATATAAAAAGATGAACAACGATGTTCCATTTCACGGAAGTTTTACATTTTCAGAAACTCAAACACATAACAAGAAATATCTCCTAAATGGTTCATCCTACAAGACAATTTATTGAGACATAAATTGTGTATTTTAGTAAGATCTACATTTTTTGTATAGTATGATTTTGTCTATCTCTAATGGCTACCAGTTATGTAAAAGTCGTCCAGAGTAAATACTACTACAGAGGCTACAGCCAGAAAATTCAAGATATGCATTTTATTTGTCATCAAAATATCTCAAACATATGGCATTTTAATCAAACTCATTAGAGCCATTTTCAAGAAAATCAAAATTTCCAAAAATGCTCCATGTAAAGGGTAGTTTAGGGTGGGGCTGTTTTCTTTAAAATCTTCGTGTCGCATCCTTGAATGACATTAAACTTAAATACCAACTTTGGTTTGTAACCGACTTGTTGTTTTTGAGTTATGCTGTCCACACACAAACAGACCTTTTTCTAAAAATGCTTATTTTTTTAATTCAGTGGTCCTCAAAACATATATTTCCGCTGAAATCTCGACGTCGAATTTTTGGGTGGAATACAATACTTCCCCTGCTTACCAGTAGAGGAAGTAAAAATATACAAAAGTGAGAATATATAAAAATAATGCTCATCTAGATCATGGTCACATTTCATTTAATGAGTACAAGCATTTATGGATTAAAAATTTGTGAAGTCTTTTCTTAAATATTTTCCCTGCAGTTGTTTGGATTGACAGTTGTAATTTATCTTACATAATTGCACCAAGAATATAAAGATCATTATTAATAATGCTTTTGTTAGCTGATATCGTATGCATGTAATTTCTGTTTCTTGTTAAATATGTTTGTATATCACTGTTTTTTTGACTGGGTTGCGGTTTTGTTACTACAAGTAGAATCATTTTGAACACAAAGAGGGAATAGATGATAAATATGCCATTAGAGCAAAGGATTTCTCTGCACAATTCCGTATGTTTCATGTTATAAATTATTCTAATAGCCTTTTTTGTAGGATGAATAGTCTATTCAAGTGTGTTTTTGCAGCATTACCCCATACTTCAATACCGTAGTTTAGGTGTGGGAAGACCAATCCATAATACATTAGTTTCATAGTTTCATCATTGACGTAGGTTCTCATAATTTTAATAGAAATAGGGTTTTACTTAATTTATTGCAGGTGATGTTTATATGCCTATCTCAGGAGTCTGTTGTTTATTTGTACACCAAGGAAAGAGTTGGGAAAAGTTCCCAGTTACTACTGTCATGAGATTTTGATTTACTTAAGCCAAACATAATTATTTTGATTTTCTTTTATTCATACTCAAATTGTTGAGTGTAAAGCATTTCTCGAATAGTGTATTAGTTTTTTATATTGAATGTTGCAAGCTACTTAAACTGTTACTCCAGCATAAAATATTAGTGTCATCTGCATATGTGGTGGTGCTGAAGTAGTTTTATTGAGGTATGTCATTTATATATAAAATAAAGAGAACTGGTCCCATGACTGAACCTTCAGGAACCCCACAGGTCACCTCTTGAAAATCTGATCTGTACCTTTTAATAATGCTGTTTGTTTTGTTGATAATTTCTGTACTTTAGATTTGGTTCGTTAAGAAAGAGGAGATCAATTTATGTGGGATGCCTCTAATACCAAAGCTTTCAATTATTTCTAAAAGTAACTTATGACTAGTGCAGCCAAATGCCTTGCTTAGGTGTACCAAAATAGATGCCATTTTTTGACTTTCATTTAATTTTCCATAACCTCGTAAATGAATGTTGTAACTGCTGAGATTGTGGAATAACTCTTTCTAAATCCGTGCTGTTTATTAATGAGAATGTTGTTTTTTTAGGAAGTTATCTAGTCTCTTTAATATTACTTTCTCAAATAATTTGGCGATCACCGATGTGAGCTACTGAGCTGTAGTGAGTTCCAATGCAGTAATAGTAGAGGGAATATCCATACTGAACTAGTAATTATAATAGCAACATAAGTCAACCTGTATCATACAGAAAATTCTTAGGAATAATTAATGATAAATTTTTGAGCTGCAAACAGTACATACAATGTATTACATCTAAAATTAACTCAACACACTGTTTAATCTCAGTACTAAAATAAATTTGTAACCCCCATTCATCTTCCGTGGTCTGGGGCTAACATGCTAGCCTCTGGTTCCTGAGGTCGTGGGTTCAAACCTTGTGGAGGGTGATGGATATTTTCAGGCGTAAAAATCCTTTCCTGTATATAATATTAAAAATAATAATAGAATTGTTATTAATAATAATGATAATTATAACAATAATAAGAAGAACTAGTACATAGGCTTTTCTACTATTCATATTTCCTGTGGTTGGCAATATTTACATGCCTCAGTAGATTTCACAATTGGCAACATCTATTTCATCCATGTGTAATAGTAATTAAAGTAATAAAAGAAGTAAGGCTGCAGTTACACAGGATAACTGTTTCTGTGTACTTTTCTTCTGTACACTGTAATCAATTTTATTACCAGTGTAAATGTATAAAGAATAAAAATTGTGTTGAGTATCATCCAAAATGATTCAACCAATGTGTTTTAACAACTAAAACAATTACCTTTCACTGAGCTTGCAGACTATAAGCCAAGTTCAAGCTGTTGAAACTGGCAGTCCTATCCCATTTTGTTAAAATTGATATTAAGGGATTGAGTGTTTTCTTAATGTGAAAATTTTGCTTTCACAATGTTGAATAACTGCAGGACCAAAGAGAAGGGACAAATTAGATTTCATATGCATAGTACAGTGAGTTAAGTAAATGGGAGTACTTAGTACATATAGTTTGAGAATTATAATGCAGAATTATATGTGGTAGAAATAATGAATGGGTTATTAATAATAGTTGTGGATAGTAGTGTTACTTAATACTATGTATGGTCTTGAGAAGAACGTGGGTTAATTTTGAGTCATATGTATTTTTGTAAAGGGTTTAATAACAAAATTGTGTAATGGATAGTTTGTATTATTAAAAAGTTTTTACAAATTGCATGTATTATCGACACCAAACAAGAAAGGGATTAACAGTTGATGTTGAAAGAGAGGCAATGTTGCCGCTTATCGCGACCACGTGGAGAGCATGTTAGCATTATGTGTAAGAAACTGGTTGGATTGAGTTTGGAATGTAGTGCAGGTATCATTTATATTCGTATTCAAAGACAATAATAAAATAGTGAATCTACATGCAAAGGATAGAACATGCAAGTATATATCACTGTAAAGATTTATGTTAACAAAAGAATCATACCTCTGAAATGGTGTAATGGGAAAATGCCACTGATATTCGACTCGCTTGCGTCATTCCTGTTGCTGCTGAAATTACTCGTGGAAATGAAATTGTTATATCCATGCTTCTAAAACTCCATTTTCTCATGTTGCACTTATTACACTCTTTGTATCAGTAACCGCTTTTTCAATTTTCAGATTTTTATTGATGCAGCTTTATTACAGATGATACAGTGAAATTTTTGTTTTGCACAAGTAACCCTTTACTTCAGCCCAAATTAATTAAATTGGGTTACACTAGAAAAGGGGAAATCAAGCAATTTTGCAGTCATGTTCTTCAACAATACCATCCACTGCATAATCCTTTAATTCGGATATGTACCAAACACAATTTTATTCACTTCCCGAGCATATAAAGTTTTTAGTTTGTCTACACTGTCATCAATATATTTGGACATAATTAAATATTCATTAAAAGAGTGAGACAATTGTAAATGTTCACAACATACATACAGATACACGGATTCACACTTAAATACAAGGTAAATAACCACATAAATAGAATGACACAAATGAACTTGTCAGCACACAGGCAATCTGATATAAACATTGCAAGCTGGAGCAAGAGGGAGGCATTGTATATATTGCCTGGAAAACAGAAGATAAGATGCACAGTTTATGTTACTGCTGAATTGCAAGTCAGGCACACGCTAATCACCTGTTAAATATTGACAACACTGGTTTAGCATTTACCATTGCTATGGAATCGTCTTAAATCTAATTGGTTCCTCTTTTTGTTGCTATTTTAATTGCAATGATGCATCTATCCCCTTCTGTTCATTTAGACTTTTCCATCATGTGGGTAGCAACCTTCTTATCTTCCTTTCATAGAAGTTTGAAAACAGTGTTCTGATAATTAATTTAATTTAAAAGGTGAGTTAATTAATAACACTGAATAACACTTACAACATATTTTTCCGGGACGCGTTTCGAAGGTTAACATTCCTCCATTATCAACCGGACAATAACTGGGTTTCCATGGTGTTTCATGGTGCAGATGGTGATGATGCTTCTGGTGTTTCTTCTGGTGGCAGTTCAATGAACGTACTGAAAATGTCTCTCTGAGGAATGTCGAAATTAAATACTCGGTTTCTATTTTTTAAAATAAGGATTTGTTCCCATGTGGACAGTTCTTGTTTCCGGTTATGTGTTTGAGAAGTTTCGGTTCTAGCTTTATGTCATGATTTTTTGTCCAAAAGTGAAATGCAACCACTGATTTTTCTAATTGTTTACTCTTAATGTTTCTAACGTGTTCCTTGGATCTAATTTCTAAATTTCTTTTGGTTTTTCCTATGTATATTTCATTACAATCACTGCATTCAATTTGGTATATGCCAGGTTTTTTGTTAGGTGGAATAGCATCTTTGATGTTTGAAAGTAGTAGGTTTTTTATGGAGTAATGGTTTACTGCTGCTAGCTGAATGTTGTATTCTTTGAACACCTTTTTAAATTTATCAAAGGTGATAAATGTGAATTTTTTGAATATCATTTTTGTTTTTGCTGCTGTGAGAGTTGTAGTTTCTTTTAATAATTTTTTCTTTTCTGCTTGTTTTACCTTTTTATCTACTAATTCTTTGGGGAAGCCGTTTTTTTGTGCTATTTCAATTATTTTGTAATATTCTGTTTTATATTCTTCTGCTGAAAGAGGGATGTTCACCAATCTATGTGTTAAACTATTGAAAATTGCTTGTTTGTGGCTTCTTGGATTGTAACTATTAGCTTTTATGTAGTTGTCTGTCTGTGTTGGTTTTCTGTGAATACCGAAATTTATTCTATCCTTGTTTTTGATTAATTTTAGATCTAAAAATGGTAATTTATTATCTTCTTCTACTTCCACTGTGAAATTTATACTTTTGTCCTGTATGTTCAGAAGTTTTAATGCGTCACTGATGTGTCTTTTTGGAACTATTGCAAATATGTCATCCACATATCGCTGCCAGAGTTTGAACATCCACGGGAAACCTTTTGTGATCCTTATTTCCAATGAACTCATGTAAATATCTGCTAAGAATGGCAAGAGAGGGTTGCCCATTGCTAAACCTGAAGTTTGACGGAAATACTTTGTTTGGAACTGGAAGAAATTTTGTTCTGGGCATAATTTGGTGAGTTCTATGTATTCTGCAATTTCTGACGATGACATTCCAAGTGATTTGAGCCAATTTTTGATCAGTGATGGGAGTTTTTCTATTGGTATACTGGGAAATAGTGACTTTACGTCAAAGGAGACAAGGGTGTCCTCTTCTGTTAATTTGAAGTCTTTGATGTGTTCTATTAGTTCATAACTGTTTCTTATGCTTAAACTTTCAAATTTAGGAAATGAATTAAATTTATTAGATAGCCATTTTGCCAGTTTGTAAGTTGGTGAATCTATGCTGCTAATTATGGGTCTCATGATAATGTCTGACTTGTGTATTTTGGGTAAACCATAATTCTGGGTACGGTTGGATTACTTGGTTTAATTGCATATTTGTTTGGTATTATGCTTGAATTTTGTATAGTTTTTTCAAAGGTTTGAACACAAGTGCTGATTTTTTCGTAGTTACTATCATTTAACATTGTTTCCATTTTTTCTATGTAATTTTATTTATTCATTATTACTATTTTGTTCCCTTTGTCTGCCTTTGTGTATACTACGTTTTTATGTTTTAAAGAATGGATAAGATTTCGTTTATTTTTGTTACAGAAATACAAAACTAAACGAAATCTTATCCATGTATACTACGTTTTTATGTTTTAAAGAATGGATAAGATTTCGTTTATTTTTGTATTTCTGTAACAAAAATAAACGAAATCTTATCCATTCTTTAAAACATAAAAACGTAGTATACACAAAGGCAGACAAAGGGAACAAAATAGTAATAATGAATAAATAAAATTACATAGAAAAAATGGAAACAATGTTAAATGATAGTAACTACGAAAAAATCAGCACTTGTGTTCAAACCTTTGAAAAAACTATACAAAATTCAAGCATAATACCAAACAAATATGCAATTAAACCAAGTAATCCAACCGTACCCAGAATTATGGTTTACCCAAAATACACAAGTCAGACATTATCATGAGACCCATAATTAGCAGCATAGATTCACCAACTTACAAACTGGCAAAATGGCTATCTAATAAATTTAATTCATTTCCTAAATTTGAAAGTTTAAGCATAAGAAACAGTTATGAACTAATAGAACACATCAAAGACTTCAAATTAACAGAAGAGGACACCCTTGTCTCCTTTGACGTAAAGTCACTATTTCCCAGTATACCAATAGAAAAACTCCCATCACTGATCAAAAATTGGCTCAAATCACTTGGAATGTCATCGTCAGGAATTGCAGAATACATAGAACTCACCAAATTATGCCCAGAACAAAATTTCTTCCAGTTCCAAACAAAGTATTTCCGTCAAACTTCAGGTTTAGCAATGGGCAACCCTCTCTTGCCATTCTTAGCAGATATTTACATGAGTTCATTGGAAATAAGGATCATAAAAGGTTTCCCGTGGATGTTCAAACTCTGGCAGCGATATGTGGATGACATATTTGCAATAGTTCCAAAAAGACACATCAGTGACGCATTAAAACTTCTGAACATACAGGACAAAAGTATAAATTTCACAGTGGAAGTAGAAGAAGATAATAAATTACCATTTTTAGATCTAAAATTAATCAAAAACAAGGATAGAATAAATTTCAGTATTCACAGAAAACCAACGCATACAGACAACTACATAAAAGCTAATAGTTACAATCCAAGAAGCCACAAACAAGCAATTTTCAATAGTTTAACACATAGATTGGTGAACATCCCTCTTTCAGCAGAAGAATATAAAACAGAATATTACAAAATAATTGAAATAGCACAAAAAAACGGCTTCCCCAAAGAATTAGTAGATAAAAAGGTAAAACAAGCAGAAAAGAAAAAATTATTAAAAGAAACTACAACTCTCACAGCAGCAAAAACAAAAATGATATTCAAAAAATTCACATTTATCACCTTTGATAAATTTAAAAAGGTGTTCAAAGAATACAACATTCAGCTAGCAGTAGTAAACCATTACTCCATAAAAAGACCTACTACTTTCAAACATCAAAGATGCTATTCCACCTAACAAAAAATCTGGCATATACCAAATTGAATGCAGTGACTGTAATGAAATATACATAGGAAAAACCAAAAGAAATTTAGAAATTAGATCCAAGGAACACGTTAGAAACATTAAGAGTAAACAATTAGAAAAATCAGTGGTTGCATTTCACTTTTGGACAAAAAATCATGACATAAAGCTAGAACTGAAACTTGTCAAACACATAACCGGAAACAAGAACTGTCCACATGGGAACAAATCCTTATTTTAAAAAATAGAAACCGAGTATTTAATTTCGACATTCTGCAGAGAGACATTTTCAGTACGTTCATTGAACCGCCACCAGAAGAAACACCAGAAGAAGCATCACCATCTGCACCATGAAACACCATGGAAACCCAGTTATTGTCCGGTTGATAATGGAGGAAAGTTAACCTTCGAAACGCATCCTGGAAAAATATGTTGTAAGTGTTGTTCAGTGTTATTAATTAACTCACCTTTTAAATTAAAAGCAACCTTCTTGTTTAGCACTGAGTATAGTAGTAGTGGTAATGGCGGTGGTGGTGGTAGTAGTAGTTTATTACTGTCAATAGACTCATACAGAGTGTCTGACATTGTCAGAGCCTATTTACAATATTTACAAAATTTATACAGATCAAAATTAATTTATACAAAAGGTTTGTAATAATAAGATTTGTGTAACAGTTCAAATTACAGTTCATCCACTTTATATAGACATTTATGGTTAAGACACTGCTTTAGTTTATTTTTAAAACATTTTTTTGTACAGAACTTAATTTCAACTGGTAGTTTATTGTACAGTATACTGCCTACAATATATGGATCAGTATTTATTTTCTTTTTATGGACTGTTATTCTATGAAAGTCCATATTTTATCTTGTGTTATGCAGATGTATTTCACTAATTCATCTGGGTACCATTTGGGCTATTTACAGCTAAGAGAATGGTTTTATACAATATAAAAAAACAATAGTTAGAACGTTCTCCTTAAAAAAACACATTTCTGCAAGTTCCTAGTTTACGAATATTGAACATAATTCTTATTATCTGGGCGACAGCTTTGCTCGGCATTTTCCACTCTTTTTGTGAAAATTTTGTTTTTTGGGAGAAGATACTTAGGTAAACTTGAAAAGCAAAATGTTAACCGAATAAAACTTTTTGTGGCAATTGTTAAGAGTAATTTCCGAGATCCAAAAATTTAGAGATGCATACATATATTTCATAAGCGTCATTAGTTGCCGTAAAACATCTACTGCTCAATGCATTCCTCCCCTATAAATATCCAGCTAGTTTGAGGTTTTGGTCGAGCGTTTGTTCCACTATGGAGTACAGTTCTTGGGTGCTGTGGTCAACTCTCTTCCAGGGCGTCAATTTGTTTGCCAAGGTCCATCTTTCTGTTGAGTTTTCCCATGACTCCCTTAATCCTGGCATTCCGTAGTTTACATTTTTCAATTCAGCTTCCATATTTGTTTCCATCTGCTGCATTCCAGAATTAATTTCATTTCCCATTATGTCCATCTTATTAATATTTGTTTCATCAACTGTTCCATATCATGCTTTTCATCACACTCCTGACACCAATTGTGACAACTTTACTTTTTTAGCTACTTTATTTTTTATTAAAACACCAGAACTACACTAAGGCAAGGCACTGTTGAGCAATGAATATTACAGGAAAAAAGGCTGGTTGTTAAAGCCACGTGAATGTAATACACATTTCTGTTTCAATCATAGAAAATTGCATGAATTGTTCGTCAAAGAGGGAGTGGTGAAAGAAATGTGATTGTGTTGAGAAAATAAAAATGAGTATAAAAACCATGTGAGCATTATATGTTGCGCTTATATTTCAAATGTATGGAAAAGTATGGATTTTTTGTAGAAGAGGGAGTAGTATGTTATGTAAAAGAAAAGGGAGTAGAGAAAAATCATGTGAGCTTAATATGTTGTGTGGTATAATGCATTTGAAAGCCTTCTTCATGAAAAAAACACTTCGATTTTCATAGCGATCGGTCAACCGGTTTTGGAGTTTACTCACTCTTCAACATACAATATGTATAGGCGTTGGTATGCATGAAGTTGATAAACGATAAAGAATAACATATGAATTGTTACGTAAAATAAAAGTGATGTTCAGTGACTGATATTCAAATTGCAGTCGAAAGGTTGGCTAGCCTGTTTTGATGGTTGCCAAGGGAGGTAACTATGTACTATGTAAATAACTATGTACAATAAATGATCCAAAAGGATACAGTCCATTTTATTACCATGACGGTAACATTTGGTCCTCCGGGCCGGATATTGCTATAGATTGCCAGTAAACCGTATAGCAATTGAAAATATTGATACGCACTTGTAATATACATAATGAAAACCATCTTATTTTCTTCACGCCAGCATCAAGAGGGAAATCGAAGCGGCCGGAGTAATTACTAATGCAACATCAGCACCAGGCAAGAGTGATTCTATAAAAGGTTAGCCATTATCTGGTTACTAGCTATTTAGCCTCCCTTGACTGGCTTTCTGTATTAGTAACATTGACTCATTGCATTATATCTTCTATAATTAGTTCCATACCATTCCTTTGCTCACTTTTCATTGCTGTCCTTCACTCGATATTTTATTATAACACTTTGGTGGAACAAACTGGATCATATTTATTGCTGTGCGACTAATATTATGGAAGAGCAAAATAAGAAGCTATTAATTACAAAACGAGCCGTGGCGAAAGCAAGTCTTACTCGCCTTGCCAAATTTGTTAATGAATTTCAAACTGACTCAGAAATTTATTCAATTGAGGTAAGAGTCAAGGAATTGCCTAAAATTAGGGATAAATTTGAAGAGGCACAATCTCAATTAGAATTGTTTGAAAACGTTGATAGTCATTCTGCTGACAGAGAAAGTTTTGAATTACTGTACTTCAGCTTAGAAGCAACAATGGCTAAATTATTAGCTCAAAGTGCAAATGAAAATGTTAGCAACAGTTCTGTTAGCCCTCCCTTGTCACATACAAGGCAATAAAATTGCCAACTCTTAAAATACCTTCATTTAATGGTGATATAACAAACTTTAAGCATTTTATTGATATCTTTGAGAGCCTAGTTGTTAACAATGAAACTTTAGATGATATTCAGAGGTTTCACTACCTTCTCTCTTCACTAACAGGAGAAGCACATAATTTAATAGCTAACATTCCTGTCACAAGTTGTAATTTCAAGGTTGCATTGGAAACTATTAGCAATCGTTATGACAATTTGAGACTTATTGCCTCAGCTCATCTTGCACGTTTGTTGAGTTTACCTGCTGCTCACAAATCATCTGCAAAGGAACTTAGGGCCTTAATAAATCAAACCATGAGTAATTTAAATGCAATCAAGGCGTTAAACATAGAAATTCCATTGGAAGAATTGATAGTATCTCAACTAGTGTTAGATAAGTTGGATGTAACTATAAAGAAAGAATTTGAAGACACATTAGATTCAAATAACTTTCCTGCATTTAAGGATCTTATTACATTTCTAGAAAGAAAATGTAAATCGCTAGAAATAATCAATCCAAAATGGAATACAACTTGCTCAAGCATGTCAAATGTTAACACACAGAAAGTTGTAAATCGCAAACACAACTCCTGTTTTCAACAGGCTTATGCTGTTATAGCCTTAAACTGTGCATATTGTAATTCTTCACATGCCTTATCAAAATGTAAGGCATTTGTTCAGGCTCCTGTATTAGAATGCAGAGCTTTTGTTAAGGATGCCAACCTGTGTTTTAACTGCTTACGATCTGGTCATACAGTCAGAAATTGTAAGTCATCGAATTGTCGCACCTGTGGTAAAAGGCACCACACTTTACTACATCTTGATGCTTCCAAACAGCAATACAGTTTCAGTAACAATGAAGGTTATTTTAGTCATGATCCCTTGCACACAGATAATGGTGTAAATCGCTACTGTGCATTGAAATTTGAACCTCGTAAACACATTTTGTTGTCTACAGCATTGATTAAAGTTAAAAATCACAAGGGTATTTGGCAGACGTGTAGAGCTTTGCTAGATACCGGTTCTCAGTCATGTTTCAGATCAGAGGCCTGCCCTCAGAGGTTAAGACTTAGACGATATCATGATCCTAAACCTGTTCAAGGAATTGGCAATACAGTTTCAGAAACCAAACATGGAATTTGTATCAAAATTGGATCATTTGTAACTGACTTTGTTATGTCAGTAGATTGCTTAATTTTACCCAAGGTGACAGAAAATCTGCCTAGGAAATTACCTAGGAATATTTCATTTGCTGATCCTAAATTTCATGAGCCTGGAAAGATAGATATTATGTTGGGAGCAGAAGTCTGTTCATACATTCAGCGCCAAGGTAAATTACATCGTGATAATAATCATCCTGTTTTAATGGAAACAGAGTTTGGTTGGATACTTGCAGGAAAATATTCAGACTATGGAAGATCCTGTAATATTCCACGGCGGTCGGTAGTATCATGTTTTGCTAAGACTGAAGTCAGTATACAGCACCAATTGCAGAAATTCTGGGAGATTAAGGAGTTGAATCACACTCCAAAAACAATGGATGATAAAGCATGCGAGGCTCATTTCACTCAGCATACAACAAGAGATTCATCAGAAAGATTTGTGGTTCGACTTCCATTTAAAGAAGATCCTAAGAAGTTAGATGAGTCTAAGATGATGGCCACAAGAAGATTACATCAGTTAGAAAGAAAACTAATCAAGAACCAAACATTGAAGGAAGATTATGTGCACTTTTTACAAGAATGTGAAGCACTGGGTCACATGCAAGTGGCAAGACCCACTACAGGACTTTGTTATTATGTGCCTCATCATGCAGTACTTAAGACAGACAGCTCAACTACGAAGACAAGAGTAGCTTTTGACTGTTCTGCAGCTTCTAAGAATGGATTTTCATTGAATGATTTATTGTATGTTGGTCCTACTATTCAACAGGACATTTGTTCTATCATCCTAAGATTTAGGACACATGAAGTAGCATTTACTGCTGATGTTGCCAAAATGTATAGACAAATTTGGTTACATCCAGATGATCAAGTATATCAAAGAATACTGTGGAGAAGTGACCCTACAGCTCCAAAACAATAGTATCAGCTGAAGACTGTAACGTATGGTATGGCTTGTTCTCCATTTCTAGCTATTCGTTGCCTGCAGCAATTGGCTCATGATGAAGCACATAAGGTTCCAAAGGCTGCTGCAATTGCATTGAACGATTTTTATGTTGATGATTATATTACATGAGGCACAAAAACTTCAGAAGGAATTGGTAGCCATGTTATCAAAGAGTGGATTTTTGTTGTGTAAGTGGTCCAGCAATTATTCTGAGTTTTTAACTAACATCACACCAGACCAAAGAGAAACTAGTTTACCATTACAGCTTGACAAAAATGGAATGAAAACACTTGGACTACTATGGCATTCTACTGAGGACAAGTTTCAGATTGCAAGAAGTCTTAAAATTAACTGCTACACACAAGCATTTACAAAAAGAGTAGTATTGTCAATAGTTTCTGGTATATTTGATCCCTTAGGCCTCATAAGCCCTATTGTTATTATATGCAAGATGTTTCTACAAAGGTTATGGCAAGAGAAATTAATGTGGGACCAACCCATATCAGAGGAATTGGCTACAGATTGGAAGAAGCTCCACAACCAACTTCATTTGATTGATAACATTCGCATAGATTGCAAAGTAGTTGGTTATGATTCTGTAGGTAATATAGAGTTACATGGTTTTTGCGATGCTTCAGAAAAGGCATATGGCGAATGTATGTATGTCCATTCATCAAATAAGAAAGGAGTTACATGTGTAAAACTTCTTTGTGCCAAGTGTCGAGTTGCACCACTAAAGAAATTATCACTTCCACGTTTAGAATTATGTGGTGCATTGCTTCTTGCTCGTCTATTGGAAAAAGTAAAAAAAGCACTGAACTTATCATTTAAGCACGTATATTCTACTGTGGTATTGTCATGGTTGTCAGCACCTTCAACACAATGGAAAACTTTTGTAGCTAATAGAGTTTCTGAAATTCAAGATATTTCTGAAAATGCTATATGGAGACATGTTCCTTCACAGCACAACCCAGCAGATTTGATATCAAGGGGTGTGTTTCCCGAGAATCTTATAAATGACAAATTATGGTGGGAAGGACCAATTTGGTTACATGAAGAACCAAAGGTGTGGCCTGTACTGGGTACCATTTCAAACCCTCATGAAGCTCCAGAGTTAAGATTCAAAACAACTTGTCATGTTGCAACTATTAGTGACAATGGAATAATCACACGATTCTCCAGCCTATCCAAATTGCAATACATTGTAGCATATGTATATAGATTTTGTAAGAATTGTGTTAAGCCAAAGTCAGAAAGAATAACTGGATCTCTCACACTTACAGAGATTCAAGATTCATTGAGTAAATGCATTCAAATTGCACAGCAATCAGTATTTAGCGTAGAAGTGCAGCAACTAGCAATGAAACAGGCAGTTAATATTAACAGTCACTTGAGATCTTTAAATCCTTTTCTCGACAGTAGAGGATTACTTCGAGTTGGTGGATGGTTAGAACACTCTAACCTAATGTATGATCAAAAGCATCCTCTAATCTTGCCACGTCATCATTTAACCAATCTGATTATACAGCATGAACATAAACGATTGTTGCATGCAGGTTGTCAACTTTTATTGGCTTCTCTTAGGGAAAGATATTGGATATTAAATGGCAGAAACACTGTTAGACATTTGATTCATAATTGCATAATATGTTATAAGCTAAAGGCAGAAACAGCAAAACAGTTAATGGGACAACTACCGCGTGCACGAGTGGAAGCAACT
This sequence comes from Tenodera sinensis, assembly GCA_030765045.1. Taxonomy (NCBI): domain Eukaryota; kingdom Metazoa; phylum Arthropoda; class Insecta; order Mantodea; family Mantidae; genus Tenodera; species Tenodera sinensis. The sequence goes on along the minus strand of CM060967.1, from coordinate 60,654,812 downwards.
AAACCATTCTTGAATTGTGGCATTGATTATGCAGGGCCACTTTACATAAAGTCTAGCACTCGCAGAACAACGACAAAGGTAAAGTTCTATGTATCTTTGTTTGTTTTACTACCAGAGCAGTGCACTTAGAAGTTGTGAGTAACTTGTCTACAGAAGCATTTATTGCAGCATTGAAGAGATTTGGCGGCGCCGTGGCCGAGCGGTTAGCGTGCTCGCCTACCACCTAGGCGGCCCGGGTTCGATCCCAGGGACCCGCATGTGGTATTCGTGGTGGACGAAGCGGCGTCAGGGCGGGTTTTCTCCGGGTACTCCGGTTTCCCCCGCCATCTCATTCCACCGGTGCTCCATCTTCATGTATCATCAGTGTCACCGCCTGCGGTGCCGTAGTAGTAAAAGCGGGCGTTAAACACTACAACTACTACTATTGAAGAGATTTATATCTTGACGTGGCATATGCCAGAATATTTATTGTGACAATGGCACAAATTTTAAAGGTGCAAGAAGGGAGTTGAAGGGATTACAAGAGCTCCTTAACTCTCAGCAGACTAAGGAAGAAATACAGAGATTTGCAAATTATGAAGGTATAACTTGGCACTTCATACCACCCAGAGCACCACATTTGGCGGCCTGTGGGAAGCAGGTGTAAAATCTTTTAAATACCACCTTAGACGTGTTATGGGCACATCATGTCTTACTTATGAAGAATTCCATACCCTAACCTGTCAGATAGAAGCTTGTCTGAATTCCAGACCTTTAGTTCCTCTCTCATCTGATCCTAATGATCTCAAAGTTCTGACTCCTGGTCATTTCTTAATTGGTACAGCTTTAAACAGTTTACCCCAGCCAGATCTCGGTAGTGCTAAACTTAGCTTGCTAACTAGGTGGGAGAAATTACAGCGACAACTTCAGTGTGTGTGTGTAGTGTTTAACACCCGCTTTTACTACTACGGCACCACAGGCAGTGACACTGATGATACATGGAATGAAGATGGAGCACCGGTGGAATGAGATGGCGGGGGAAACCGGAGAACCCGGAGAAAACCCGCCCAGACGCCGCTTCGTCCACCACGAATACCACATGCGAGTCCCTGGGATCGAACCCGGGCTGCCTAAGTGGTAGGCGAGCGCGCTAACCGCTCGGCCATGGTGCCGCCGCGACAACTTCAGGAATTCTGGTCCAGATGGTCACGTGAATATTTGCATCATCTTCAGCAGCGATCTAAGTGGAACAGTCCACATGCAAATGTCAAGCAGGGTGCAGTCGTCATAGTGAAAGAAGACAACCTTCCTCCACTCTGCTGGAAGCTGGCAATGGTTGAGGGACTGCATCCAGGAGCAGATGCGTTAGTTCGAGTTGCAACAATTCGCACAGCAACTGGGGTATTTAAGAGACCTATTGTTAAACTGTGTCCTCTTCCTCAAGAGACAGACATAATTTAATGCATGCACTGATATAATTGTTTTATCATTAATTCATTGTATTTTGTTCTTACAATTGTGTTTATGAAGAAATAAGACATTTCTTGGTGGCCGGTATGTTCAGTGACTGATATTTGAATTGCAGTCGAAAGGTTGGCTAGCCTGTTTTGATGGTTGCCAAGGGAGGTAACTATGTACTATGTAAATAACTATGTAGAATAAATGATCAAAAAGGATACAGTCCATTTTATTACCATGACGGTAACAAGTGACTAGAAAAAATAGTATGAATGTAATATGTTGTATTTCTATTTCAAACATAGCACATTGTATGAATTGTATGTTGAAGGGCGATTAACTAAAGAAGAGTGATTTTGTCTCATAAAGGAAAAATTAGTAAAGCAAATCATGTGAATGTAATATGTTGCATTTATATTTCAGTCATAGAAAATTGTATGAATTGTATGTTGTAGGCCAAACAGAGTATATATGAATGTGCTACGTAAAAGAAAAACAAGTAGAAAATCATTTGAAAGTAATATATTGTGTAGTAAAATGGTTACTATGAAAACTTTCTCCATGAAAAATACACAAGTGCCAAATTTCATGGTGATCGGTTAAGCGGTTTTCAAGATTAACAGTTACATATATACAAGCATTCATTTTGTATATATAGATGATATGAATTGTTTGTAGAAGAGTGAGTAGAGAAAGAGAAGTGAATGTATTACGTAAAAGTGAGTAAAGAAAACACTGTGAATGTAATATGTAGCATTTCTATTTCAAACACACAGAAAATTGTATCACTTATTTGTAGAAGAGTGAATAGAGAAAGAGATTTGAATGTGTTACCTAAAAGTGAGAGGAAAACAGTTTGAATGTAATAGTATTTCTGTTTCAAACATACAGGACATTTTATTTTAAAAGCGGGAATAACATTTTTTTTTTTTTTTTTTTTTTTGGTAAAATCACCTTTTTTATGGAAAATTGTTTATAGAAGAGTGAGTAGGGAAAGAGATGTGGATGTGTTATCTATAAGTAGTAAAGAAGACAGTGTGAATGTAATATGTAGCGTTTCTATTTCAAACATACAGAACATTGTATGACTTATTTTAAAAGTGGGGATAAAAAGTGTTTTTTTTTTTTTGTGTGTAAAGTAGGCTTTTTATGGAAAATTGTTTATAAAAGAGTGAGTAGAGAAAGAGATGTGAATGTGTTATCTAAAAGTGAGTAGAGAAGCCAGTATGAATGTAATATGTAGCATTTCCATTTCAAACATACAGAAAATTGTATGACTTATTTTAAAAGAGGGGATAAACATGTCTTTTGTGTGTGTGTGTGTAAAATCACATTTTTTATGGAAATAGAAGAGTGAATAGATAAAGAGATGTGAATGTGTTACCTGAATTTGAGTAGAGAAAACAATGTGAATGTAATACGTAGGACTTCTATTTCAGGCATACAGAAAATTGTATAATTTGCAGACTAGGGAATAAAAGCATGTTTTTTTTTTAACTTAAAATCACATTTTTTCAGGCAAGACACCAATGTAAATAAACTGAAGAAGCGAAACCTTATCTGAACACAAAATTTGGTCAAAATCTATAGAACCATTTCTGAGAGACACATATATGCAAGAATTGCTCTTTATAAGAGGAATAAAACATATTTTTTGTGTAAAATTGCATTTTTTTCAGTAAAGATACATATATATAGAGGTAAACTTAAAAAGCAAAATTTTATATGTATACAAAATTTTAACCAAATATTTAGAGCCGTTTCTGAGATACAGGGGATATATACACAATAAATGCTCTGTAGAAGTGGGAATAAAAATGTTATTTTTTAGGTAAAATGGCATTTGTTTTAGGAATGACACCTAAATAGATAAACTTAAAAGGCAAAACGTTATCTGAATACAAAATTTGATCAAAATCACTAGAGTCGTTTTCAAGATGCACAGAACATATATATAAGAATTGCTCGTTTAAATATATTAGATATACTTCTGTAAAATTAAAATTCTATTAATATGTACCTGTGCAGTTCCTTCCCGAACTTCTAAACAATAACTGAGATGAAGAAAAATAAGACCATAGTATATCATTTTCATTGTATGTTCATTCACATATCTTTTTATTAGTCTAAAGAAGTAGATATATTTACTTATTTTATTACAGGTACCGTTAATGTGTTCAGACTAGGTTAGCTGTCTATTTTTAACCCTGATAAAGGATAAGATGCAGTCACTGTCAGATTAACCATGGGGAAAATAATTTCATTTCTTCTTCCTAGGTCAAATATAATGACTGGTTTTTTCTTCATTTACTTTTAGTTTATTACATTCAAAATAATGTGTTATAGTGTGATTAGTATTGTTATTATTGTTAATGGTATTTGCCAATGTATTTAATGTATCATTCCAACATAGAATAGTAGTATCATCAGCATAACTGATTGTACTAAAATTATTGCTTGTTGGTATATCATTTATATACCGGGTGTTCTGAAATTCATGGGGCTACTAGAGGGGACTGAGTAGACAATATTTTAAATAGGAACCCATGTCCAGAAACGTACCGTTTCTGTGCTACAACCATTACAAGGTATTGGATTTGCCGATCTTGTTATACAACCTGATAGACAGTACATGACGTCAGGCGATCACCTGATGTCACGTGATGTTTCCCGTGCTGTGGTATCATGCCTGGAGTCCCATTCATGTGCCTGTGCAGCTCCGATAAACATGGTTGAGTACTCATTTGAAGAATACATGGACATAGCATTAGTGTACTGTGCCGCAGAAGGGAATGCAAGAGCAGCTCATCGGTTGCATCAAGAGCGTTATCCACAATGCATGACTGCATCATATACCCTTTTTGTCAGAATTGTGTAACGGCTCTGAGAATGAGGTACCTTCACCGTCGATAGGAACAACTGTGGTGCTCCAAGAAGACACTGCAACCCCGAATTTGAAGAAGCTGCACTACATTACTTTGAAGAGGACCCATGAACAAATAGGCGAACTATTACGCATGCACTGAATACTTCTAACAGCATTGTGTGGATGGTTCTTTTCGAGCAGCAACTGCATCCGTACCACCCCCAAAGGGTAGAGGCGTTGCAACCAGGAGATTCTGCACCAGGTGTTAACTTCTGCATGTCGTTTCTGCAATGATGCATTGATGAGCCCTAATTTCCATGAAAAGTTCTGTTTGCCGATGAATGCCAATTTCTGAGGGAGTGTATTCTCAATTCTTGGAACAGACATGTCTGGACAGATGAAAATTCTCAGGCGGCGCATGTCAGAGGATTCCAACAAAAATTTTCCATCAATGTCTGGACAGGTATTGTAGACGGTCATGTGATCAGACCATAAATTTTTCCTGCCATGTGAACGGGTGTTTCGTACTTGATCTTCCTACAGAACGTATTGCCCCTGTTGTTGCATGTCGTGCCATTGAATGTAAGGCAGTAGCTGTGGTTTCAGCATGATGGTGCACTGCTGCACTTCACACTTAACGTTCGGGAACATCTTGACCGAAGATTTGGGCAAAGATGGATAGGCCGGATTGGTCCTAATGCATGGACCCCCACGATCACTGGATTTAATGCCATTGGACTATTTCCTGTGGGATCGCTTGAAGAGTTTGGTGTACGAGATTCCAGTAGAGACCCAGGAAGAACTGCTTTCACACGTTAAGGCTGCAGCACAAGACATTAGCGGAACACCAGGAGTGATGGAACGAGTGTACCGGAACCTGATTCGTCATACAATGTGTGCAATGACGTTGGTGGTCGTCACATCAAGCCTCTGTTGTAGTGAGCAGTTTCAGTACAGTATCGGACACACCAGGAGCAGAAAATAAATTTCTTTTTTCTACTGTTCACACAAGTGTTGTTGTGATCAATGTAATTGTTTTGTTTCTTTGGTATTACAGTATTAGATTTTCCTATGTAATGAGTTAAACGTCATTTAATTTTGTACCTAACTTCACACCAGATTTGACGTGGAACTCTTCTGGTGTCAGTTTACTCCTATCCGGTTTCAAGACAACACTGGCAAATCCGACACATTGTAATTCCGGACATGGGTTCCTATTTAAAATATTGTCTACTCAGTCCCCTCTAGTAGCCCTAGAAGTTTGCAATATGAATTTCGAAACACCCGGTATATAATAAATAGAACAAGGTCCAAGACAGAGCCCTGTGGAACTGCATACTTTGCCTCCAATATGTTGTTAGCTAATGCTGGATTTCTGACAATGAAGTCATTAATCCTATTGCTCTCCAATATTTTTCACTGATGGATGGGGCACTAGAAGTGGTCGGGCATATTTGAAGGTGGTCTCGGTCCATTTCCTCTTGCAGATCACATAGAGGACAGAGTGGTGACGAATATATCCCAATTCTGTTTAAATGTTTTGCCAGACAATCATGTCCTGTAATCAACCTGAAGGTTGCAACTGCTGTTTTTCGAGGATACTCAGGAATCACTGTTTGAATGTTTGGTAGTTCCCATCTTTTATTCTTTGATTTTTCATAGTAATATTTTGCAATAATTTTTTTGAATTCAGAGTTGACTAATCTTTTAGCTGCATAACATGGTAAATTAACTATAGATTTTTGTACACCGCTGGTACCCTTTTTTGCAAGAAAATCAGCTTTCTCATTACCACTCAGTCCACAGTGAGCCGGTATCCATTGGAAGACTAGGTGTTTTTGAAGTGCTGTTAGATGGCTAAGCATCTTCCAACATTCTATAATAGTTTGGTTTTTTGGTGACAACTTGGAAGTAATTGCTATAATTGCTGCCCTGGAATCTGAGAGAATAACTGCTTGCTGAAAATGTGAAATTCTGTACAAAAGATTTTGTAGGGCCATTCGAATTGCTTCAATTTCTCCATCAAAGTTAGTAGTTCCATAACTTAAAGATTTGTAATAGGAAAAGAGGTGACACGTGACTCCAGCACCTGCTCCATCTTTGTTTGATATAAATGATCCATCAGTATAAATATGGAGCCACTCATGTTCTGGAAATCTAGTATGGATTGTCTCTAATGCCAATAATTTTAGAACACTAGTTGGAGTATCACTTTTTTTAACTTCTTCTGTCAGGTGTAAATAATATGTGATGTCTAATGTATGTGTTGGATTGCATTGTTATTCTGCCTCCAATATTGCTGATTTTATTTAATATATGTTGTTGCCATCAAGATAATTGATTTCGGAGCACTGTTGACTTACAGTTAGGTAAGCCTCTGATTCCATGCAGATTAAGCTTATTTAATAAAATATCATGCCTTACACAGTTGAAAGCTTTAAATAGGTCAACCATTCGGCCAGCTACTTTCTTATTTTGATTAATGTTTACCGTAATATCATGCACAAGTGAGTACAAATTGGATATGACTAGCATTCAGCTAGTCATATCTATAATTGTAGTAACTTAGCACAAATAAATGAATTAGCTGGCTACCAGTTAGTTATATGTGTAAACTTCATGTGTTATGGTTACCTAAAAATTATACAATCAAGTAGTACTTCATGGCAAGCATCATCAAATAGGTAAGTAGCACATGTTCTGGGCAAGTATAACCTACTGAAAGATTTAAACCATGTTAATTTGATGCTTCTCGTCAAAGACAGTTGCCTACAGCCATCTGAAGATGTTGACCATAGCTGCAAATAAAATGTCAAGTTCACATGTTTTCAATCTTCAACCGTAGCTCCTAGGCCAGAGGACATGTATTACTTTACCGCCTGCGGTGCCGTAGTAGTAAAAGCGGGCGTTAAACACTACAACAACAACAACTGTATTACTGCTTATTCAACAATTTGGTTAACTTCAATTACATGCTCTACAACTTTTCCAGAAGTTAAAAGAATGGTCAGGCTAGATTAAGGAGTTAAAAAATACAACATATGCTGATGATTTTTCACTTTCATTTTGATGAATGTCAGAGGATATATTATCTATTATTACATATATCATGGGACATTATAAAATTGTAATTCTAATAGATAAAAAGCACAGAGATGTTTTTAAATCATTCTACAGAATTATCATAGAGTGTGGGGCATGGGGTTGGTAATTGAAATGAATCAAATTGTGATTCAAGATTTAAAATGTCACTCATCAAGCGTAGGATAAATTGAACATATTTTGAGTGCTGGCCTACTGATCGCAAGGTTGGAGGTGTAAACCCAGTCCAGACCAGCTATTTTTATGTATGCTTAAAAGGGACAGTGATTTACTGGCATTTAAAACAATTCATGCATGATAAAATTCCAGCTCACCAACACCACGATATGATCGTGACAATTGACAGCATCATTAAAAAAAGATTTTTTTAAAAGCACATTTGGAATATTTAAAGGTATTACTTGCCTAATAACATATATTACAGTATGTTTTCAACTCATTTGCTTGCAGGGTTCAGGTCATCAGACAATTTACCTGGAACAAGAAAAGATATCTGAAATTCAGGATGGCTTTCAGTAAGTTTACATTTTTTTACACTTATCTATGTAATCTTTTAGTTTTTCATTCTGTTTTTAGCAGTAATAACCAACAATTGTGTACTTTTAAGGAGGGAACCAGAGGAACCAGATGATATCTTAGATTTGGGAGTCACAGAAGGAGATGTATTGGATGACTTAGATTCTGAGCTTCAGGAACCTCAAGAGCAAACTGGTAGCAAAACAGTACAAAAGTATGATGATTCTGCAGTTGTACACCAAGAAATGGGCCACTTGGAATCTTCAGCTGCATCTGAAATTTTACAACAAGGTAGGTATGTGCAGGGCATATTTTTTATTTAACTATCTTTAAATATTTATATATATTTCTTTTGTCCATGTGTATATGACTGAACTCCCCCGTTTTAGACTTTCTGGTATTTTGTTCCGCGATAAGATTCTAGAACGTTTTTGTTGCAGCTAGAATTAATATTACATTAAAAGTGCATGCTTATAGAGCAAAAATAATTAAATGTGTACTTAAACATTATACATTGTGTGAATTTGTAAGATACAGTATTGAAGTGAGTATTTTACTTGATTTATCATGAATTCCAATTATGTATAACAATCATCTTCACAAAAAAAAATATGAATATCTTGCTTCTTCTGAAAAACTTAATTGGAAGGATCTCCAAAATAAACTTAAAACAGTTCCAGATCTACCAAGAAAATCATCAGTTGCAATGTTCAGATTAATCTCAAGCCATGATTGTCTGAGTGGACATTTGTTCAAGATTGGATTAATGACTTCCCCATAGTGCTGTTAGGTGGCGCCATGGCCGAGCGGTTAGCGCGCTCGCCTACCACCTAGGCAGCCCGGGTTCGATCCCAGGGTCTTGCATGTGGTATTCGTGGTGGACGAAGCGGCGTCACGGCGGGTTTTCTCCGGGTGCTCCGGTTTCCCCGCCATCTCATTCCACCGGTGCTCCATCTTCATTCCATGTATCATCAGTGTCACCGCCTGCGGTGCCGTAGTAGTAAAAGTGGGCATTAAACACTACAACAACAACATAGTGTTGTTTATGTAAAAAAAATGACTTAATGAACATTGATCACCTAATTATATGTAAAATTCTCCAAAATCAAGAAGATCTAGTCTCTAAATATTGGGAGGCAAGAAGAAGAATGATTTTATTATCAAATTCTGAGCATTAGACACGCACACACACACAAAATCATCTTCACCTAAAAATGTAATATATATTTTTCTGTGATCACGTTTTAGAATTTCTGGTAGTTAGCGCTACAATCAGATTATAGGACATTTTTGTCTCAGCTTAGTGTTAATAGTACATTAAAAGTGTACACTTATTGAGAAAAGGTATTTAAAGGTGTAATTAACAAATATACATTATGCAAATGTGTAAGGTGCATTATTGAAGTGAGTATTTTACATGATTTGTCATAAATTCCAATGATGTGTACACATCATTCTGTAACAATCTGCTTAAGCTACAAATTTAATATATTATTATTTATTGGAGTACGCTTTTAAAGTGTAGTTAAACAATATATATTGTCCAAATTGTGCAAGAGGGCCAACATCCATTGGAACATTATACAACAAATGATATAACCATTATAAAAGCAAAGGAGATAGATTTAAAAGGTAGATAAATAAGCAGTTTTCCTGCATAATGCCATATTTTCTGTCCAAGTAAAGCACAACCATCTCTGGACATAGCCCCCTTGCATTTAATTAGCACCTACTGATCATAACAAATCACTTGAATGAAGCGAGCATGTGTTCTTAAGATGCTTATTATTTGCTGTTTATAATACAAGCTAAAGTACGTTGTTCAGATTAAGGAGAATGAAGTAATTACTTTGGGGTGTTGTGATGTTGTCCATTGTAGATACAGCCTGGAACCCTCTCACCCACCCTGTTTAGTGCGTTTTCTTATGCAGTAATATAGAAGCAAGCATGCATTCTTAAGATGCTTATGATTTGCTGTTTATAATATAAGCTAAAATAGGTTGTTCAGATTAAAGAGAATGAAGTAATTACTTAGGGCTGTTGTGATGTTGTCCATTATAGATACAGCCTGGAACCCTCCCACCCACCCTGTTTAGTATGTTTTCTTATACAGTAATATAATCATGTAACTACAATAAACATGGCCATCTTCCTGCTACAGAGAATGGTTAATGTCGACTTCTAACACACAGGAGAAGCAAAATTTGTGGTATTAGCAATGTGTTGATTTCAAGATGCTATTTATGATTTTCATGTATTTTTCATTTAAAATTGCAGTATGATTTATAGTATAACATCTCTACTTGTAGGATGGTAAGTGAGGGTAATTCAAACTTGCATTTGATTAGTTCTTTAGCATACTTTCCTCACTTTTCTAATTTCTACATACTAATATGACAGCGAGAATTCTTGAAACATGTTTTCAAAAAATAAAATGCAAACAAGAGAGTTCTGTGGTAACATTTGAGAAATGTTGTCTCTAATGTTTAAGAGGTGTTTTTTCTTCTTCTTCTCCTTCTCCTTCTTCTTCTTCTTCTTCTTCTTCTTCTTCTTCTTCTTCTTCTTCTTCTTCTTCTTCTTTTCTCTATCCATTTTGCCTTCAGGTGTCATTCTTCAGCCAGTTCCTTAATTCATACTGTCTTGCATGTATTTTTCTCAATGTTTTCCCATAATTGGCTGCCCCTTTTCTGTATACTGGTTCAAGAGGTCCAAGTTTCAAATCCCACCAGCACCATCCTCTCTGGCTGAGTTTTCTTCCAGGTTTTTGTCATCCTCTAAACTGGCCAATGTCAGGAAGGTACCCTAAACTAGACCTATTGTGCTTCCTTCCAAAATCCTTTTTAAATCATTTCATTGCATATGTCATAGTGTCCATGCCAATGGTTTCATATGTAGTAAGAACAGACATTAAACATCTCTATAGTAGATGCAAAATTTAATGGTAGCTGATAGTTGACTATTACTACTTTATTTCCTGTTGTGCAAATAAATTTTGTGGCTGCAAATAATATTTACATCACTGGCTTTACAGCATGATTTCACAGCGTGTTTAACTATACAACACTGTAAGGCATGGCAAGCCCTGATTGGATGTTATATTAAGCCACCCACCATAAATTTTGTGTCAGCCATAATAAAAAAAGAAAAAATCGAAAGAAAACTAAACATAAATGCAGAAAGTGTATAAAACAATCAATTCAAATGCTATAAAATCTACACATTGTGTACAACTCCCATTTGTTAAGCTAGCCTGTGGCTATGGAGAGATATTAAGTGTTATTCACCTCACACCGCTATTTTACACTGCAACATGCAACAAGTGGTGATTCAGAACAAATGCTGTTGCATGCATTTCTAGAACCTTTTCAAAGTACAGGGCTTTATTTATGCAAGAGCTGAGAAACTTCTGATTTTTCAAAGGTATTCGCCTGTATTTCAGAGACTATAAGCAGACTGGCATATGAAGTTAATTGTAAGAGTAAGTTGTGAACAGTTGAGAAGTGTTTGCAAAGTTGTGTTACTGTAGCAGTGTCAAGGACAGTTAGGCAGAACAGCTGTAAGCTGCAAGCTTACGATACAGCAGAACATTGTGAATTGTGATTTTGTATGTGCAGCAATGGCTTGTAATACTGTTAGTGCTTCACCATCACTTTTATAAGAAATGAAGTAACACAAAAACTAGCAGACTTGTCATATGTCACGCTGGTGTCAGGAGCAGGATTCAAAAAGTACAATGGCGCCAATACTTCAGACTTCAGACTGCTAGCTAATGTGGCAGAAATTATATTTGGAACACACAGATGGAGACATAACAGGAAGCTGAATTTGAAAATGTAAATTCTAGAATGGAGAAGAATGGAAGCAAAGTAACAACCGCAAACTCTGATGGAAAAACTGAAGACAGAAATGAATTAAGGAATGGAGAAGATGGAGGCAAAGATCGAATCCACAATGGAGAAGATGAAGACAGAGCTATTGGCAAATATTGAGGAGTAACTGGCCAGAATGAAGAAAGAAGGTAGAGAAACTCAGCGAAAAGATGACAGACTTTGGCCAATGCTTTAACGCTCTGGAGGACTTCAGGGAACAACTTAGCACCTTGGAGGATGTCTGGGAATGACTCGGCACCTATAAGGCAGAGTTTACGTCAACACCAAGGAACTGAAAGCCAGGGTAGAGCAAATGCTCAGCAAACGATTCAAGAACTTGAAGGTCAAGTTGTCATGGTGTGACATACATCTGCACACACAAGCCATGAAGCAAGATGGTACATCAACCTTTGAAGTCTTCCACTGACAATTTGCCATCATTGCCACCCATGACTGATGATCAACAGAAGAAGTGCTGCAAAGTCGATAGCTAGCCTCTAGGGATGGGTATCAGAAGTCCTGAATGTGATTCCAACATACGCAGCATCCAGAGACATCTTGGAAGCTCTCAAAAGCTGGTTGGGAAGTCACTGTCCGGTCCCAGCCTAATGCAGCTAGGTCAAGTAGAGGCTACAGCAGCTAGGAGAGATGATGCAGGAGTTTGCCCCTACCATTCAACAGGTGATGAGCCTCCCGGCCAGCTACATGTTGTCTACTCTTTCATTGATGGGGTGTATAGCGCAGAGTTATGTCAGCATCTAATGCTCAGTGACTACGATGTGCTTATGACCACACTGAGGTTGGATGTGGCCAAGCTAACAATTGCCCCAACCTCAAAAATGAAGAACATCCAATATGGTGGGGACAGAGGAACAACCCATGGAAGGCGACAGAGAATGGTGTGTGCTGGGGGGAGACTGGTCAGGACTTCTGATGAGGAACTGCCACACCCGGTCAACAAGCAGGGGAAAAACAAATAAGCATCAGCATGCCAATGGTCATCATCACAAACATCTCCAGTGATGCTGCACACCTTGTGCAGGAGTATGGACATCCTCCTCATTGCAGTTGGATGGGTACATGCAAACTGTTGCTGGATATTGGTGGACAGGGTACAGCTGTGACCATGATCTGACCTAATGTGATGAAGGACTTGCTGTCAAGGAAATAGAATCAGTCCTTCCAGCTGGTGATGGCATTGATGACACTTTGACTGTGGAGTAGAAGGCCTGGCTGGAGCTGACTATAGGATGAAGCATTATAAGTCTGTGACTGTTTGTCACAAGGGTGACTAAGGAAGTGATACTAGGACTGGATGCACTCAGGAGCCATATGTGCAGTCAACATTGGCGACTCAGCTGAAAAGAGGTGACACTCCGGAGCCCTAACAAGTATCCAGGGAGCTGCACAGTGACCTTAAAGGAGGATGTGGCGATACTCATGACAAGTGAGGTGGTTGTGAAAGCGTGCCTGGAGGGACAGCAGTCAAAGTACTTGGTGCTGCACAGATTGTGCCAGGGCATCGTTGCCTTGCCAGAAGTAAATGCCTGTGAGGCAGATGAATCCATTGGACAGTAATCGGGATATGCAAGCTACAATGGTGCTGAACAAGTGCAAGCCAGCTGTGAGTGCACCAGCACCATCACAAGACCTGGAGCCCTGGCTGGAAGACTTTAGCGAGGGAATGGCAATTATGACTGCACCAACTGAGTGCTTCACCACATCAACACTGGAGAAACCTGACCAATCTGGCAACCTCCGACGTGTTTTTCTGGCGAAGCAAGCAGAAGTAAGCGACATGTTGCAGGACATAAGTTCCAGGGGATCATCAAAGAGTCTGATAGCCCTGGGTGCTCTTCTGTGGCCCTGGTGAAGAAGAATAGCAAATTTCATTTCTGTATGAACTCCTGCAAGCTGAACACTGCCACCCAAAAGGATTGCTTTTCATTATCCCTTAGTTATTGTGTCATAAATATTAGTAATTTTTAGTTGGTAATGAAACGTTAATCGTTTTTAAGGATATCTAGTTTTTTAATAAATGAATGTAATTCGGGGAATTTATATTCAAATGAGTGACACATTGGGGACTTCAAATCAGGGTACTGGCTGGTGGCTCTAGATCCTAGAGACAAGGAGAAGATCGTATTTTTGACAGGCCACCTTCCAGTGGCTAATGGAGTCAGTGATGAGGGTCCTGACTTACAAGCCTGCCTAGTATACCTGGATGACATCATTGTAATTTGCAGTACCGTCAAAGATCATCTGGAGAACCAAGGAAGGTATTACGGAGATTACAGGGAATTAATCTGAAGCCGAATGTGAAGCCAGCTCTGTAGCAAGAAGGTTTACTTCTTGGTCCACATGTTCTCACTAACAGGAGTGGTCATGGATCCGGAGAAGCCTCAGGCTGTGAAGAATTCATCTTGTCTGAAGGATAAGTGAAAGTTGAACAGTTTTCTGGGTCTATGCACTTAGTACTGCCAGTTTGGCAGATTTCTCCAATATCTGAAGCCCCTCGCCCATCTGAAGGTAAAACACCGGCCTTACATGTGGATAGAAGAGACAGATGGCATGTTCCAGGCGCTTAACTCTGCAATGTGCCTGTTTTAGGATTTCCACAACCCGGTGGCAATTTCATTGTGGACACACGCCAGTGACAGTGGATTGGAGGTATACTATCCCAGATCCAAGATGGGCAAGAGCGAATAATATCCTACTATAGCAAGATGCTCTCCAATGCCAAGAATGATGTGTCACAGGCAAGTGAATGGGAAGTTCTGGCCCGCATACCAGCCGACAGTGCCAAGTGCAGAACTGTAATATGGGAGCACCCTTCAAGCATATTGCCATTAAATATCTGGACTGTTCCCTGTCTCCAAAAAGCATAACAAACATCTGATAGCTATGGACTACTTCATCAAGTGGCCGGAGGTGTACATAGTCCCTAACCAAAGGGCCATGACTCTTGCTCTTTGTGGAAGAACTGTTCTGCTGTTTTGGGAGGGCAGAAACTTCAAGTTAAATTTAATGAGGGAAATGCTTGAGTGACTCAGAGTACACAACATTCACACAACACCTCTCTGCCCCCAGTCTGTCTGTGTGGTTGAGTGGTACATTAAGACCATAAAAGAACATCTATGAAAGGTTGTGGCCAACCAGCTGAGGGATTGGGATGTCAGGGTGCTGCTTTTCTTGTTGGCCTATCGCGCATTTACCCATGGAATTGGTGGGATGATGCCAGCTAGTTTGGTCTTCGGCAGACAGTTGTGTCCTGATGTTTGGGAGCAACAAGACAGCCAGCGGTCAACTACGTGGACAATCTTGTAGACCATCTTCACCATGCACACAAGATGGCCTGTCAGCACATTGAGATAGCGAGCAACTGAAGAGCAAATGAAGACCCGGTACGACTGGCAAGCCAACAGCCTAGGGTTCCAGCAGGGTGATTCATTCCTACCCAGAACAAGGAACGCCATCCTAAGCTGCAACAATCATGGAAGGGACCTACTGAGTGGTGAAGAGAATCAACAACATAGACTATCTCATCCAGAGGCTGCCCCAGAGGAAGATGCTGGTGGTACACATAGGTCATCTGGCCCACTACAACACTGCTGGTCAGGACAACTAGTCCTGAGGAGAGAGCAATGCTGCAGCATTTGTGCCTAGAAGAGATATTAAGTGTAATTCACCTCACACCATTGTCTTTGCAACATGTAGCAATGAGACATTGAGCATCTCAGAACAATTGCAGTTGCTCACACTCCTAGAAGTTTTTGGAGTGCAGGATATGGTAAGAGCTGAGAAACTTCTGTCGCCCTCAGTTCTTTTGTTATGATACCCTTTCTTATTAAGGGATGTGCAATAGGGATAGATGCATCGGATCTCTATGTCTCATAAATTCTGAAATAGCAGCTCATTAGTGAGGTAGGTCTTGACCAATTCCCTAATTTTGTTACATCATGGATTTGGTTGGATGTGCCTGACAGAATTCCAACAAAAATAAGAAATTTGAAGTTCTTGTTCCTCTACATATCATGTAAGAAATAAACATTACATGCAGAGTTTACTAGTACATTATTTTTAGACTGGATCCTGAAGCAGATGGGAAGCTTTTTCTATAGGATTTTCTTTTGTGTGAAGATGGATCTCCCTGCTGGAGAAACCAACATCAGTTGCTCATCTTGGAGGGATTCCATCTACCTTGATGTCTACTTTCCATTTGTAATATATTGTAACAAATATGTCTGTTGTTGGGACGACTTATGTTTTTCGAGTCCCAAGTTAAGGTGACCTTTTGTAACAAATATATGGCTTGAGAGGTAGAACTGGAACTTAAAAATTCAATGCCACAACTGGGATTTGAACCACAGACCTTCCGCTTACCGGGTGGCTGCTCTACCACTGAGCTATTGTGACAAACTGCCAGAATGGCATTAAATTCTCAAACCAGTTCGTATTTCTCCTGGTAAACCACAAAAGCAGTCTCACACACGGCTTGTGTGTCTAAAAACACCAACAGTAAGTTTGTTGGCATAAATAAATAATAAATACATGGCTGTTGTTAACAAATGTGGTCAGAGCAGCTTCGTCATCTGGAAGTTCTGCATCGAATTGTAGCTTGTTACTTACAACCCGCAAAATTACTTTAACATTGGTGCTCCATTTTACTAGATAATACCCTTGCTGCTACTGGAACAAACTTATAATGTTGATATCCAGCAAGTAACATTTTTTGTTACTTTATTATGTCTGCAGTGTTGCACAGTTTTCTGGCTAGTTTAAATATCTTTGACATGAGTTCTTTCTGTCAGGTATGCATATGTAGGTTGGAAAAAAGGACCAGTGATTTTCTTTGCAGTAAATCACTTTAATGTCTGGACTTGCAATCATATGTTACGGGAGATGCCGATTTGAAAAATGGTGAAATATTCACATTATCTTGTACTATTAAATCCGATGTACTCCACTGACACTTTACCATCACTTATCCATTAATAATCATTTATAAAGTGGATATCTTCACTGATGTATGTGATATTTTAAGATGACACTTTATATGTGTCCTGACACTAGGAAAATTCAAAACGTAATGGCTCAAAAAGCTGCGTGTAAAATGGTCAGAGTTAGCTATTAGCTGTATTTGGTCGAAATCGAAATCTATGTGGTGCCGCGTGGATATGGCATGTTCAGCTAGTGCTGACTTTTTGGGTTGATTTAATTTTAAACTTCTGATATGTTCCTGCCATCTGATTTTTATTGAACTGCATGTCTGCCCAACATATGCTGCTCTGCAGTTGCAGAGTCAATCTTGTAAACACCAAGGCAACCATATGGTTTTGTCCTTGTCCTTTTCTTTTCTTTTGTTGTACTGTTTGATTCTATGAGTCTCTTGTTGCTTATGTATAGATACTTTATTTGTCTTTTTGAATATCCATTTGCTTCCAGGGAAAATGATTGCCTTAAGTAAAAGGAATGACCGACAAAATAGCAAAAATAGTAAGGAAACACAACATCAAAACCAGGTACAAACCCACTAAAAAACTAAAGTCATTTTTCTACTCAGTTGAAGATAAACAAGACCTCTTGAACAGCGCTAGTGTTTATAAGATTGACTGCGGCTGCGGAGTTGCATATGTTGAGCAGACAGGCAGTTCAATAAAAATCAGATGGCCGGAACATATCAGAAGTTTAAAATTAAATCAACCCAAAAAGTCAGCACTAGCTGAACATGCCATATCCATGTGGCACCTCATAGATTTCGACCAAATACAGCTACTAGCTAACTCTGACCATTTTACACACAGAAAGGCCAGAGAAAGCATAAAAATATTCAAACTACAAAACGGCATAAACAGGGATAGTGGAAGACATCTCAACACTATTTGGCAAACATTAATAAGAATGCGAGGTGGATCATCAGCCAATGAGAGCAAGAGGACCTGCCGAAACTTCCACAGCCAAAGTATAAATAAACAACAAACCGCCTCTCTCTCTCTCTCTCTCTCTCTCTCTCTCTCTCTCTCTCTCTCTCTCTCTGTAGTCAGTACAGTTCCTGCAGTGCTGTCAAGAAGAGTAGCCCTGAAGAAGCCCTACATAGTAGGGCAAAATGTTGACAACAGCAGCAGCAACCAAGACGCAGCCTTCCCTGGAAGACCTAGTTAATATGGGCACAAGCCGCTGAAGCCTAAGTAGTTGAGACAGAATATTAGAACACCCCAAAAGAAAATCGTTCATGTAAATGTTTGTTAAAAGTGCAATTCGTTTTTTGATGTTGGTATGAGATAATTAAATGACGAAAACATGTTGATAAGGTTCATTGTTACGAACAACTAAGTTTGCACAAAGACATCATAAATCTTTCCATATTTGATTTTAATATATGTGTATAAATATTAGAATTGTTTGTGTTCCATAATAAAAGTAGGGGAAGATGATTAGGGATCGCTTCCCTAACGAGAAAGAACTATTTGATGAATAGTGCGGATGAATATGAAAAAGGCGGTGTCGCCTCAAACGACGCCGAAAAAAACTTTACACTAGCGTCTCCGTATTCGGCATGGATGGACGCATTTTTATGTGTACGTGTCATGAAATAGTTAAAGTGAATTTACTAAGTGTTTAGAGACCTTTAATTAAATTTCGGCGATGCTAGGGAAGTTGACCCACTAAAATAAGACTTTCTACTGTGATACGATTTAAAAATTGTGAACAAGAAGGTGCAAATAAAATGTTTGACTAAAGTTAAATCCGAGTGTATGTTCATTCCATCCGTTACCACGCCCTGAGGGAAATAAGAGCCACATCGCTCAAACAAGAAGCCACCCTTGAATAAAAACAGCACCATAGTGAACATATTTTTGTGTTATTATTTATTTATGCCAACAAACTTACTGTTGGAAAAAATTTCTATAAACACAGCTGCAGTCATCCACTTCAAGTAAGTCAGCACTTCTTGTCAGATAAGCTTACATAAGTACATTGTGTGCGGATGCAGATGGGCAAGATTACCATGTAGCGAAAAACATACAGTGATAGCTTTTGTCCCTGACGTGATAGAAACATTATGTTTTCAAGTACATTATTTGTAATAAAATCCACCTATTGACTTTCCGGTTCTCTAAATCTTGATGAGTTGTGTGATTTAACCTCTGGATATATTTCGTGATTAAATTATAAAAAGTCATCTGTCACAGCTGATTTGCCCATCTGTTTATACTTAATATTTCTAAAATGTTCCTCTGTTCTGGTTTCCAAATGACGTTTAGTCATCAAACTATCAGAGACTGATGACTCCTCAGAGTCAGACAAAAATCTGGCCACCCGGTCACTAGGAATCACTGTTTGAAAATGCCAGTACATCTACCTTATTTATGCTGATTACAAATATGTATTAACATCTATAATTATTGTAATAGTAACTTAGAGACCATAAGCTTCACTTATCGTAACATCTGCTGCAAGATCTTGAAATCAAAGGCAGACTACAGTTTTTGGAATATTCATTCCTATTTTTGGTGTCATATTTGTTTATATAGACATTAAGATAAGTGAAGCTTGTAGTCAGTAAGTTATTATTACAATTATAGATTTATTTTACTTCACTGTTAATAGTTTCATTTGTTCAATATGTACCAACAATTTTTAATAAGTTTTTTATGAAATTTATGTCTGATGTATTCAGTAGTTCTGAAGAAATTTTATTTGTGTGGTTTTGACATTCTTTCCTAAAGTTAAATCCTAAGATTTAGATTAAGATTTTAATAATCTTTATCCTTTTAGTTACAGATACAACAGATCAGTCACGTCTTTTGGTGGAGACAAGTTATGTTGAAGCTGAACATATTGCAGAAGACCACCCTACAGTTGGTGCTGAATCTGAAGAGGAAGAAGAGGAAACTGCAGAGGCCAGAGATCGCTTTAAAAGTGAAAGGAAAACTGTCGTTTCCCTAAAGAATTCCACCAAATCTTATGGCAACATTCCAGATTCGCTAGGTAAATGTGCTATTTTACAAAAGTTCATTTTAATGTTGTTTTGATCACATATAGGGAGTAACAAAGTTCTAAGCAATGTAATATAGCAATAAAAATACCTTCTAGAGAGCTAGCACATTTCGAACAGATGTTTTTTGTAGGTTGAAGTACCATCTAAATACAATTATTCTAATACTCAACCCAGGATGTAGATGATGTCATCTTGAGAAATTATCTTTTGCACTAAGGTGTTGCTAATGTACATGGTCCTCTAAGTGGAATTTGTTTTAATTGCTCTTGACCCTTTTGTGGTATAATTACAGTTGATATAGTTCATGGTATGGAAAGCACAGCAGGAAACCAATTGTTTACATCACATTATGCATGTTCTGCATCTTAACAGATTGTTTAACCATTGAGATTCTGCTCTCTTAATGCACTCAATCATTCTTTCCTTGGCTGTACTTTGTAAGTTAAGCTTCCTTTAACCGGGTAGCTAGTACTTTTTCATGTTTTGTGTATGTATCTGCATAACCTTGTTAGTCGTACATAGTACTCACTGTTGGTAATTGCTTCACAGAGTGCCATGTTAAACTCAGCCTTTAGAAGCTCTTTTGTGATTGGTTACTGTATACACTTTTTGTTGTGAATGACATGTTGCATTAATTTCATGCTTAAATTTTACATTGTTTTAATGCATATTTTCCATTATGAATGGCATTTTCTGTTAATATGTTTACTTATGATTATTGGTGCTGCTTATAGCTTTTAAGAACAAATAATTGCATTTCTAGATAATGTCTGTGTAGAAGATACAAAGCAAGCAGGAAGAGGTGCTTGGAGAGGGCGAAGAGGCAAGGGCTTTGGAAATGCTGGTAGAGGTCGACAGCACCTTCATCCTGGGGGCAACTTTAAGAATGAAGCCCCTAACAACTTCAACGTTCATCCTCATCAAGATCCTCAACACCATCAGCAGGCTTTTGGTGGACCACATTTTATGCCTCATGCTCCAGGTGCTTTTCTCCGACCCCCTGGCCGAGGTTCAGGTCGGGGGATTGTGTTTGGGCGCCCTGGCATAGAACAGCAACAGTATCAACAACAACAGCCACCACAGCAGCAGGGTCCACACAAAATTCTCATCAATCCACACTTCAGAGGAGCTGTGCAACCACGACCAGATGGTATGGTATTGCTGTAAACTTTTATTTCTGATTGACAATCTTATTATTGGTGATGTGTTTTGAAATTATCATGTCACACTTGGCAGAATTTGGTAATAATTAACTTACTTTTAGCTTGGGCATACCTATCTGCTAAGCTACTGCTGTTTTAAAATCCTCGGGCTCCCATTCCACAAAGGTATGGTGGTGTATTTTGCAGGTTATGAGCAATTATACCACAGAATTTCATCTCATTGCAAAATTTACATTAAGTTCAGTGCCATGGCTAGGTCAGTCTGTTATTTATGAGCTTATGCTGAAAGATACAGAGTCAGTATGTTATTACTTACTATTAAACACCATAATTATAGAACAATCATTTCCACATTAATTCTGTAGTTTTCTTGAATTCTTTCTTTCCTTTTTTACTTTCTCTACTAGGTAAAGTAGAGGAAGTATTGTAATCGACCCAAAAAATCAATGTCGAGATTTCACCGGAAATTTATCTTTTGAATCAAAAAAAAATGTTTAGAAAAAGGTCCATGTGTGTGTCTGTGTGTTTGTCAGTCTCAAAAACGAAAAGTCGGTTTGAAACCATAGTTGGTATTTAAGGTTAATGTCTTTCAAGGATGTGACACAAAGAGTGAAGAAATTTGTTCCACCCTTAACTACCCTTTACATGGAAAATTTTGATTTTCTTGAAAATGGCTCTAGTGGTTTTGATTAAAATGCCATATGTTTGAGATATTTTTATGACAAATGAAATGCTTATCTTGAATTTTCTGGCTATAGCCCAATAATTATTCTGGGTGACTTGCATAACTGATAAACTGTAGGAGATAGACCAAATCTTACTATACAAAAACTGTAGATCTTGCTAAAACACACAATTTATGCCTAAATAGTTTTTTTGTAGAGTGAACCATTTTGGACATATTCCTTGTTATTTATGTTAGTTTTGGAGAGCTTCTACTTCTTTCAAATAGAACATCGCTACTCATTTTTTTATGTGTTAACCATCTAAAGAGAACAGAATTTGAGAGCTTTAAAAGGTTTGATTATCGATCAAAGCCTACTGTATTCCCATATTCCCCTTGTGCCTACAAGAAAATAAGCATTAAGATAATTTCTGCAAATGTTTATCCCAACTAACATGTAGAAGATAGGGGAATAACAGTTTGTAAGAATGGTTAGTACAAGAGTGGAGAAAGTCATGTGAGTGCAAGACTTCAGATTTTTTCATTTCTTTTCTTTTTCTTTTGCCCCTTTTTTTTTCTTACTTTCTCTACTTTGTATAGTAAGTAGAGCAAGTATTGTATTCAGCTTAAGTTACCCAACATTTGTCTTCTTGGCATATGGGAAAACCCCTGAAAAAACCTTATTTGGATAGCTCACCCTAACCAAGATTCGAACTTGGGACCTCGTGAATGTTAGGCATACATGCTACTCCCACACTGCAGATGTGAGCTTTCTTTCTTTTAATGTTTTGAAGAAAAGAATGTGAACAAAATATACTTGTTTGGGATCTTTTGAACCTCAGAGCAAAGAGAATGGGAGAAATTGAACCTTGAAAATTTGAACAGTTGGTCATGGAATTTAGAAATCTTTACAAAGAAACATGGCATCATTTCCACACATCAGTATTATATAACAAATATACAGATGGCACTGCTAATTGATTAGCACTAAATCATATCTGAAGTTGGTATGACTGTTACACCTATGTTTCAATCCTCAAACATTACCATTTCAGGAATAGGTATCTCAGCCTCACCAATATGTGTCCTGTGTAACGATCCAGCAGAAATGAATGAAGAACACTTGAAAACCTGTGAAGCATTAAGATCAGAAGAAACTACAGTTCAAAAGTATTGGAAAGCAAGAGTGCTAATGGCTTCATTGCCAGATGCAAGGCACTAGAAAACAACATTACCATTTCAGTTGCTATGTCACAGTGGTCAGGACAGCATCCTGCTTTTGCAGTAAAGGCTTACTATGTTGTTGTTCAATGCCTTGTATCTGGCAATGAAGCCATTAGCAGTCTAGCTTCCCAATGCTTTGAATAACACGCTTCTCAGAGAGAAGTGCAGTGCAGGATTTCAGGTGATCTTTATCCATGATCGTCACACAGGGGATGATAATGATGGAGAAGTCAGGATACCAAGTCGATACAGGTGACTTATCAAGAAGTTATAGTTTGTCAAGAATCTGAAGGCTGCTACTGTTGACTTTTGCGGAGTAAAGGCCTATTATAAAAGCAATTATTCTTATGAAGCTGCACAACAAGAACTTCAGCACAATTTTCAACTTCAATATGGTTGAAAGTTCCTCACCAATGAAATTGAAAATTAATGTGTGAATGAGTTAATATGGTTTCAGCAGGACAGAGCCACAGCTCACACAGCAAGAATATCCATAGCTGCATTACAATAGCTCTTTGGAGAGCACCTCTTTCGAAGAACGGCAACATCAATTGTGACCCACCTAGTTGTCTGATCTTACAATGTGCGATTATTTCCTATGGGATTTTTTTAAAACCTAGAGTATATGCTAGTCGTCCTAAAGACATGAGTGAGTAAAACATTGTGACAGCATTGCATCAGTCAGTTACGTCAAACTGGTATTCACAACTGCAGGAATGTGTATGCAGAGGTCATTTACAGGACGTTGTGTTCAAGAAATAATTGCTATTACTAAATAATAAATGGTGGTGGTGGTGGTGGTGGTGGTGGTGGCGGCGGCGGCGGCGGTGGTGGCGGCAGCGAAGGCAAAGAAGTAGGAACAACAATAAGTGGCAAAGTTTTAACTTCCAGATGACCATGTTTACATGTACATAAAACCAGTTCAGGTCACATTAGAGCCATATTAAATTTGCCCATTCCTGTGTGCCATCCTGTAAATTGCAGATTGGAAGGTTCATAGATATATAAACGTTTGTGTTCAGTTTTCACTGATACATTGCTTTAAGAAGTAAAGAAAGGTCCCTTTTCAATTAAGGAAATTGTAGCTGTTAACAGTGA
This sequence comes from Tenodera sinensis, assembly GCA_030765045.1. Taxonomy (NCBI): domain Eukaryota; kingdom Metazoa; phylum Arthropoda; class Insecta; order Mantodea; family Mantidae; genus Tenodera; species Tenodera sinensis. The sequence goes on along the minus strand of CM060967.1, from coordinate 60,630,871 downwards.
AGCAACAAGATTCTAAAGTAAGAACAAAATTAGAAACTAAAAACTTCACTTATGTTAGTAATACTGCAAGTTCTTTGGTGCAAAGCTTTGAGAATGATTTGGAGTCAATTCGAAACACTGTCAGCTTTGCACCAAAGAACTTGCAATATTACTAAGATAAGACAAGTTTTTAGTTTCTAATTTTGTTCTTACTTTAGAAGGTCCCTTTTTATTACACTGGTGCTGTTTTTGCTATTATTATTACGGAATGTGCTGTGCTATTAGACTCCTTTTCTATCTAGGTCGTGGTTACGGATGGAATGAAATATCACACAATAATTCTTCACTACAATGTAATATTTTATTAACACTTCATCGATACTTTACATTAAGTAATTCCTATCAGCACCATTCCAAATACTTAAAAACCTTCCACTTTTTCACTTAGTGGAACTTATGCTTGATGAAAGTTTGGTGAAAGTTCCATGTTCACACCACATAAAAATGTCTTTTCAGCTCGGAGATACACATGCGAGTGAACAGTTTTTTTTTTTGCGTCATTTGACGCAATACCGCCTTTTTCATATTCATCCGCGCATGTGTCCATCAAATAGTTCTTTCTCGTTAGGGGAGCAATCTCTAATCATCCTCCCCCACTTTTATTATGGAACACAAACAATTCTAATATTTATACACATATATTAAAATCAAATATGGAAAGATTTATGACGTCTTTGTACAAACTTAGTTGTTCGTAACAATGAACCTTATCAACATGTTTTCATCATTTAATTATCTCATACCAACATCAAAAAACAAATTACACTTTTAACAAGCGTTCACATGAACGATTTTCTTTTGGGGTCTTCTAATATTCTGTGTCACATGCCCCTTGTTTTGTTTTTCAAGTTGTCACCTATATTTACAATCTTGAAACACAATACAATACTTCTCCCTACTCCTCTGATGCAATCACTTTGTACAATATTTTTTTTTTCTTTACTGTCTTCTTCACTGTTTGTCTTTGTCTTTTGTTTTGGCATGACACAGCATGTCTATATAAATTTCACATATTCAGTTACTACACAATACATGTTCAGTTATTATACATCACATTCAGTTATTATACAACATATCCAGTTATTATACAACGTATGTTCAGTTATTATACAACACATATTCAGTTCTTATACAACACATACTCAGTTATTGTACATTTGACATTGACACAAATATAATTTAAGTGTGTCATGGTTTATTATGTGGCTTTTGACTTATGTTCCTTGTTATGAGGAGAGAAAAACAGGATACAAATTTTGAGCTAATGATTATGATCATATTTATGGCAATATTTTATTCAGTTCTTTGCCTTCTTTGTCTTGTAAGCTTACTATGTATAGGCAGGTCGTTGAGTCGGTTCTTAAACTCTGATGTTACTAATGGTACCATTTTTTAATTGGGTTCTTATTCATTATTATTTGGTTCAACATTTCTTCGAGCTTAGCATTGGCTATATCCATCTTAATTCATGGGCATTGCTTTTCTGATTATGGTTTTTCTTACTTCACTAATTGTCACCTCTTTGTCTCTTATCTCTATAAGAGAAAACTTCTATACTTATAATTATTCTGCAATTGTATTATTTTTCTTCTCAGTTCACCCTCGGCATCTTTGTGTCGAAATAGTTTATCTTTGTCATCACAATTGATTCCTTTTTATTTTTGTCCCTGACATCCTTATGTCAAAATCACATTATTTTCCGTCGCTATAATTCATTTCTTTAATGACAATCAGTATCCTCATCTGTCTTTGTTGACAATGCTCTTTGTGGTCAATATAGCCGATGACTATGTTGGTTTTCTTTCTTGTTGTAATTTCTATTCTGAACATAATTTTCTATAAGTAACCCATTAAAAATTATTATTTTCCATCATCTCTATTATTCCTGCCTTACATGGTTGTTGGCAAAGACTATTTGGTCCTTTCTTTGTATGGTTTTAACTTATTTTTATGGTATCTTCCTACTAACTTGCCATTTGTATTCTGTAGCTCATATGTATGGTCACCCAGCTGTTTTGTTATGACCAGTGGTCCAGTGTACAGTAGTTCCATCTTTCCTCTTTGTGTAGCCATCATGGTGTCGATGTCAATTGTAAGTTGCTTATGGTTTGTGTTGTTGATCATCCACTCAGTTGGGACGAACTTAGTTGTTGTAATTTCCCTGAGTGTTGGTGGTGGTTGTTGTTTCTGTATTCTGTGCAGCATCTGCCCTATTTGGCACATTTTCATCTACTTCCTGCTGTCTTATGTTGCCAGTGTACCATTGGTTTCTGCCCCTTTGGCGTGAACCTCTGTTGTATGACGGTCTTTGGTTGTTGAAGTATTCCCTACAGAATCGTATGGGATTCACTTGATGGGTACGGTCTCCTGGTCTTCCACGATCATATGTATATGTTCGGTATCTCGATTCACCCCTCGGTATTGTGTCATGGTACCGCTGTCTTGTGTTCTCCATCCTCTCGCCATGATTGTGTGGTTGTGGGAAATGGTGTGCCCCTCTCCCCCTTTCATGGGTGCTCCTAGTATTTCTATCTTCTCCCTCATTCTGGTTGTTCATAGCCGTGCTCCAGTTTAAGATGGGTGAGTTTGGGTGACCGTTCCTATGTCTATGCTCGTTAGGCCGACCATTTTGTGTTTCGAAGGCTGTCAGCAATTCTATCATATCTGCAAAATTTACTGGCCTCGCAACAATTAACCCTGTTCTCACCGTGTCTGGGAAATGTCTTATTACGCTGGTAATTAGCTCTGCTTCCGACAGGTTAGGGTCTAATAGCTTTCCTTTGTTGGCTGCTTTCATAAAATAATCGACTAGCGATAACCCTTTGGTTGGATCATATCTACCTGTCGCTAGCTCTACCCTAGTTTGGTTTTGCTTAGCTGGGCCCCAATACCTTGATAGGAATAGATTTCTGAATGAGCTATACGACTCATGACCAGCGCTAGTGTTAACCTGAGCCATTCTAATGCCTTGTTTTTTAAGCTTTTCTTGACTATCATCATCCTAAGCTCATTTGGTATCCTTTTCACTTTAAAATACTCTTCCATCTCTTTAACAAAGAGTTTTGGATCGTCTCCCTTCTCCTCGTCAAATGTAGGTGGTGTGATTTCATGTAGTATGCTGTTGGTGTAACATGTGTTGTGTGTTGTGTCATTGTTTGGTTGTGAACCTCTTTCTTTGTATGGTGAGTCAACATTTTGTACATTATTCAAATAACTCTCATCTTGTACATTACTTACATCTAAATCATCTTGCCTTTGTAGTGCATTCACATCATCATTTACATTAGCCAAACTTTCTTTCCCTTTTTTCATTTCTTCACAAATTGATTTTAAATCATTCTTTATTTCTAAGTGACTTTGTTTCATATCATTTATAGCATCCTGTTGCGAATGTACTACATCAGTCATCGTCTTAATTTTAGGAATTACAATTTGTTCTACAGTTTCATTAATAATGTCTTTCTTTACTACCTCAATCTCTTTCCTTAATTCCTCAGTTATTTCTGCTTTTACATTTGTAATCTTACAGTCTACACTTGTATTACATTCTGTTATTTCATCTCTACATCTAGCAATTTCTCCTTCTAATACAACCTTATTTTCTCTCATTTCTGATTCTATTTTTCCCATCCTATCTCCTATGATTTCTATCCTAGCTTCTTAGGCTTCCTTTGTCTCATTTAAGCTTTTATGTACTAATTTTAAATTAGTTTCCATTACTTTCATATTTTCTTTACACTCCTGTCTTCCTAATTCTATTTTCTGTTCTAAGTTCTGTCTTCCTAATTCTATTTTCTGCTCTATGTTCTGTCTTCCTAATTCCATTTTCTGTTCTAAGTTCTGTCTTCCTAATTCTATTTTCTGTTCTAAGTCCTTTCTCACTTCCTCCATTTTCTGACCTATCTCTTCCTTATTCTGTTCTAGTTTCTGGCCTATACTCTGACCTAAACTTTGTTCTATGTCCTGTCTCGCTCCCTCCATTTTCTGAACTTATTTCTTTTTTATTTTGTTCTAGGTTTTGTTCTATACTCTGACCTAAACTTTGTTCTAGTCTTTCAAACATGATCATTAATAACCTTTGGTCTTTTCCTATTGCTACCTGTTCCTCACTTTCTGGTTCTATTTGATAACTAGGCCTATCTGCCCCTCCTCTACTCCTGTTACTAGCTCTTTTCGCGACATTGTAGTTTCTTTATTCAGTTCACTTTGGTTTAAAAGTCCTGCTATTTTGCCGCTTCGCAGTAACATACAAATAAAAATAAACTGGATGTTAAAATAAAAATTTTTGGTCCTACTTTTTTTCCCGTTGATTTGTCCAGTTACGTGCGTCTCCTGGGCAGTTGGCTTCGCTAGACGATCTCCGGTGTTTTCCCGCGTTGATTATCCGTTCATCGGTGTTCTGATGTATCGTTGATTATCCGTTCATCGGTGTTCTGATGTCGATATCAAACGATGGTCTAATGGCGTCTTCTTTCTTTTTGGCGCGAAGATATGGCATCACTTGATATTTCGCGTAAGTTCATTTCCCGTAATTTCCATTCCATCTAAAATTCGTGTTCCATTGTGCAAGCCATTTGGTGCGGTTTTTGTAATTATTAGTGATGTTGTGTCTTTGAGCTATTGAGATCTTTGTGATCTCAGGGCTTGGCAACGGATGGAATGAAAAATCACACGATGTTTCTTCACCACAATGTATTATTTGATTAACACTTCATCGATACTTTACATTAAATAAATCCTCTCAGCACCATTCTAAATGATTTAAAACGCTTCCACCTTCTCATTTAGTGGAACCAATGCTTGATGAAAGTCTGGTGAAAACTCTATGTTCACACTACCTAAATATGTCCTTTCACTTCGATTACACACACGCGAATGGACAGTTTATGGTGTCACTTAACGTGACACCGCCTTTTTCGTATACATCCGCGTATGCGTCCATCAAATAGTTCTTTCTTGTTAGGGAAGCGTTCCCTAACCATCCTCCCCTACTTTTATTATGGAACACATATAACTCTAATATTTATACATATATATTATAATCAAATATGGAAAGATTTATGACGTCTTTGGGCAAACTTAGTTGTTCGTAACAATGAACCTTATTAACACGTTTTCGCCATTTAACCAACTCGTACCAATATCAAAAAACAAATTACACTTTTAACAAATATTCACATAAACGATTTTCTTTTGGGGTCTTCTAATATTCTATCTCACATTTTAGTTTGATTCAATGTACTGTTCCTCCATAAATTGTACAGTAAATTATGCTAATATGTACTGTACCCTAAAATGCTACCTGTTTAGTTTAAAAAAGATTTAATATTGTGTCACACAGTTCTAACCTGGTATGTCTCACCAGCTATAAATAGCAACATAAGAAAGCATTGACCTTGATCCCTGCCTGTCACTACACCTCCCTCAATCTCCTTAGTTTTCATACTGTTTTCATCAAGTGTCATTAAGTGTCATACTTTGTCATTAAGTTTGTTGTGTATGCTTCAACCAGATTGTTTTTGTGTCTTATCAAAGTGTTTGGTAGTGTATTTCAATGTACAAGTTTATAATGACGTCAAAGAGAAAGAAGATCATGGTTTCAATGGACAAAAAGTTGGATGCTATTTTTTGAATTGATAAGGAAGAAACTTTGAAGAAAATAGCTGCTGAATTTGGGGTTGCTGCACACCAGCTAACATATTATGGCATACTTGGAATGTCAGCCCAATTCCACTCCAGCTGAACTATCAGTGCTAAAACGTTTGCGCGACCTACTTCATTCAAATACCATAAATGTTTAAAACAGAAGACTGGATGAATTCTTTATTAAGAAATGATGTGATTTTATGTGATTAAGATTTTTATATCTTTGAGCGTCTTGTAAACAATACATATTATGTACTCTGCATAGTTTTGTTACAAGGCAGTTTTTTATCATAAGTGGCAAGTTTGCTTATTTAAGGATTTAAGCATTTTGTTTTGCTTATTGCGCATATAACTGGGATTATCTGAATTTTCGATTTTCCGGATTGCCTTTGGTTCCAGTTAGTCCGGACAAATAAGGCTTTACTGTATAGTGTAGCAAAGGCATTATTTTAAGCTATGATGGAATTTTAGGGAATGACACTCAATACCAACAGATGACATTACATACAAAGAGGTTTTTTATTTACTGTGTGAGTTATGCATGTAGCATGAAATTACAAAACTTATCACATAGCAATTTGCTTTTCAAAAATCTCAACTATTGCTTTAATCTGTTGTATTCTTTTTATACCTACAAGAAAATGTGTAAATGTGTAATGAAAGTTTATGGCTGTTAACAAGAATTAGTCGCTGTCAGGAACGAAGGCAGTTGCACAGCAGACAAATATCCAATCTCACATCACATCAGAGACAATTACCCGGGACATAAAGTACTTGCAATAGCAAGTCACCATTGGGGTAATTGTCTCCGATATGAGACTGCCTTGGTGGTTTACCGGGAGAAATACGAAACTGGTTTGAGAATTCAATGTCATTCTGGCAGGTTGTCACAGTAGCTTAATGGTTAGAGCACCTGCCTTTTAAGCAGGGGGACTGTGGTTCAAATCCCAGCTGTGGCATTGAATTTTTAAGTTCCAGTTCTACCTCTCAAACATTGCCCACACACAGCTTGTGTGTTTAAAAACACCACCAGTAAGTTTGTCTGCATAAATAAATAATAAACACTGCATTATTCACAGTCATGCAGGGAAATGGTACATGTGTACAAATACTTCCTAAGAAAGATGGGAAACAGTTGCAACGCAGCACTCCCCTCTTCCCCTAACATGTGCGTTATCTGTCACTTATTGCCATTGCTCCTGATGGCTACTCTAGAAGATTAGGCTCTTGTAAGAACAGTTAGTAGAGAAAGTTATGTTAATGCACGACATCAGACTTTTCTACAAGGCATTTGGCCTGTTATCATTCAGTTACAGATGACTAAACTATATGTTCTCATGTTACTTTTTGTTGTAGAAGTTTTACATTTTATGGCAATTATTGTTTTCTGAACTTTTCTCAAACAGCAAGGCTGATATGGGATACAGAAATGATGGAAAACCAAGGAGCACCTAGCCATATTCCACAAGGAGATGGTTTTGCACCATTTCCACAGGGCATCCAGCAAATGGAGCCAGCATTCCAACCTCCACCACAGGGACCTGCTTACGTTGCTGATCAGTACTCAGCACCACGTTATGCTACACCACCACAATTGCACCAACCTGGCTTCTATCATGAACATGATCCCTATTCGGTAAGTTCAGTTTTGTGTTCCTTTCCACCTCCTGGATTTCTTTTGATTTGTATAACTTTTGTTACTAGAAGAGATTTTAAAGTGGTGATTTACTGTTAGGATGAAATATGATTATTTCATGTGATTTGTAGAAGTATTTGAGTAGATCTATGGACACTTTTAGTTTCACTTACGTTTTATGGAGACACATTTCGAAGACCATCGTCTATCAGTGGTATCTTAACTGGTTTTCAAGAGGAACAATCTGTTGTGGTTGTGACTGTGCTGCTATCTGGGTTGTTGCATGTAAATTTCAGGATGTCACCTGCTTGTGGTATTTCACAGTTCACGGTTAGGTGAACATTCTTCTTTATATATATTTTTTCCCGAATTATCAGTTCAGCTGTACTTTTTACATGTTTTAATAATTTGACATATTGTTTTATGGTGTGTTAAGTTGACCAGAAATGATAGGCTATGGTTGATTTGTCAACTTATTTTAAGTTTTATGTTCCTAATGTGTTCCTTCAGTCTTGTTGTTCCTTTTAGTTTGGCATTTTATATTGTACACACCAAATTTTCAAGTGGCTGGTACTGTGCCTTTTAATGGATAGATTAGCAGGTTTCTCGGGTTGAATTTGTTGTTATAGACTAGGTTAATATTATGCTCCTGGAACAGTTTTTGGCATTTGTTGTGCGTTTTGGGTGGAATGTAAGTTTGCTGTATGTGGATTATGTGTTGGATCCGTTGTTCAGCGTGTGCAGTCTTTTATCTGTTTTTGTCATTTGTATTTTCTTATGAGCCTGTCCACTAAATCTGTTTTGAATCCATTTTTTGTTGCTGCTTTCTTAGTTCATTTTTACAATTTTTATCTATCAGTGTTATCTTTATTAAGCTGTGGAATTTAGCATATTGATGTGACATTGGGTTAAGGTTGCTAGCTCGTCAATGAACCTGATTGGTTCAAGCACCTAAAGCACGGGAATTAACAGACATGACTAGTGGTAAGCAAATGGAGTGACGAGATGTACAAGCTATTTTACACATGGTGAGCATCTGTCATGTCAATAACCATCTTATTCTTCGTTTATATGCAGTTGTTTGTTTCTATGTTTATTCTAGCAAGTGCTTAGTTAATGAAACATCATTATAGGGAAATACAGCAATTATAAGGGTTTTAACTAAGAGTGATTGCATTTACAGAACAAAATGGTAATTGAGCAGCAGAAAGGAAGTTTTCAGTAAGTGAAAAGCTGCTACTGGAATCTACAAGCTATTAAAGGTGTTGTTTTCATGGCCCTTAAACCTGAAAATTCCTAGAAATTATGCAGAGGTGCTAGCATATATTTAAGATTGTGCAATGATGAATGTTATGTTATGTCTTGTAGTCAGCAATCTGGTAACACTGACTCCAGTTAAAAAGCATATATGTGATTCAACAGTATTGCAAATGCTTTTGTATGAATTGAATTGAATTTATTGAATATTGAAGCTTAGGCTGCCCATGAACTTGAGCTCCCTGACTCCTCTGTTATTGGACAGCCCTTCGAGGTTCTCTGCATTTGACGTGTGCTATTTATTATTCAGCTACAATTCGTTAGCCATACTCAAACCTGTCTTTCATCTTTTAATTTAGTTATTTTTACCAAATTCTCTTATACTTCCCTTTTCCTAAGCTCATTACTATTTTAAATAACCCATTCTATTCTAAAGTTTAATTTCCCCCTCTTTTTCTTATGTTTCATAATCGCTTACTAATAATTTCCTACACCTCACGGGTTCACTTTCTTCTTATCTCTTTCAGTCCACATTCTTTTCCTCACTTCACATTCATTTATAATACCTATTTGACTTTATGCCTAAACTTTTGTTTCCCTCCCTCCTTCCAACCGTGAACCATTTCACTTAATCACTTTCTCTTCCATGTCACGTGGCCCTGATCACATCTTTCCCTTTCTTTTTTGGCTTCGTATATATTAGCACATGTTCATCATCCAAAATCCACTTATTTAAGTTAATATCTTTCCAAAATCATACTGGCTTATTCTGGTCACCCTTCTCCCATTGCAATCTACCCACATATGTAAAACCTGTTTTTCTGTCCTCCCATTCTGTGGTCAAACCCCACATCTTCTCGTTCATTCGGTTTACTTCCATATAACTTTGAAGTTGCTCCTTTTTCGCTTGCTAGTTCCTCTCCGCCATCCTTATTCTCTGCTGAATTGCTGTAACCAATCATATGTTCTTTCTTCTCCTTCTGCTCTGTCAACTTGTTACTTGCTAATTTCCCCTTCTTCCCCTCTTTTTTTTTCCTCCTGCATCTGTCCTTGGAGTAATGTGTTTTCCCCTTCTCATCAGTTCATTGAAATATGGTACGGCTGACTTTGTTTCCTGTCTCATCTCTTCCTGGCTTTCCACTACAGTGTTCATTAGTTCATTCTTTTCCTCCATATTTATCCATCTGTCCATAATTTAAAATCTTAGATATATGCCTGCTTCCCCTGACTTTGTGCTTGCCTTCTCTGTTCTATTAATTTCTTCATTTGCTGCCTTTGGTCATATGATAAGCCTTTGTTGATGAAAATGTTTGTTCCTTTCAGTAATTTTGCCTGTTTCAGTATGTTGGAAGTCGTGTGTGTACTTGTAAATTTTATTAGAATGTTTCTTCTTCCATTTCTTCTTCCAAATCTAAATGCTTCTTGTATTTCATTGTTATTAGTGTTTATCTGCAGCTTCTTCTCCAGAACTTCCTTTACGTCTTGCTTTGAATCGATGTCTGTCCTCTCTTCTATTCCGACAAACACCAAGTTATATTTGCTACTATTTTCCTTCTATTTTTCCATTTTTCCTTTGATATTTTGTAATTCTTCCTTTAGAGTTTCTATATTTTTAAGTATCTCTTCTTCTTTATTAACTAATTCTCTTCTGTTAGCTTCTGTACTCTTCTCTATTGCTAGTATTTTTCCTATTTCTCCCAGCTCTGCCATCACTTCTTCTATCGTCTCTTTGCCGGCCATGTCCGTTGCATCCTTCCTCTTACTCACGGGAGCGATCTCAGCACATGTCTGCTCTGTCTCTTTGGTGGCTCAGTACTCCAAAATGCTTTTGTAAATAAATTATGATTTTTAATCCAATAAATACAAAGTTATCATTGTTATTATTTTTCTATTTTTGTATTTTTATTTATTTTATTTTTTTTTTTTTTTTAATTATTGGAATAGGTGTTTACATTGTGGTTTCGTCATGCAGTATTTTTATCTTCCTACCTCTCTCCTTTCTTTTCAACTTTGAACAACATAATGTGGCTGTGGTTGAATAAGCTCAAACTGTTCTTACTCCTATAACTGTACAGCAGTTGCTGAATTATTTTTACTTTCTCTACTGCTAAGTAGAGGAAGTATTGTGTTCCACCCAAAAATTCAATGTTGAGATTTCACCAAAAATATGTTTTGAGACCCCGTGAATCCAGAAAAAGCTTTTTTAGAAAAAGGTCTGTGTGTGTAGGGGAGGAGGGTGTGTATGTGTGTGGAAATAAAATGAGACCCATTATAAATCATATAAATTCACCTACATATAATTTAGCTAAATGGTTAACTAAAAAATTTAGTACTTTTGATAAATTTGAAAGTTTAAATATTAAAAATTCTTTTGAATTAGTAGAAAAGATTAACAACATAGTATTGTCTGATAATGATAAACTCATTTCTTTGGATGTAACGGCTTTATTTCCTAGCATTCCTAGAAAAAAGCTTTTGATTTTTTTTAAAAAATGGTTAAATTCTGTAGAATTAAACAAAGATTTAATAGTTGATTATGTAAAACTTCCAAATCTTTGTTTAGATCAAAATTTCTTTAGTTTTAATGGTAATTTTTTTCAACAAACTTCTGGCTTGGCAATGGGTAGTCCACTTTCGCCATTTCTTGCTAATCTTTTCATGAGTTTTTTTGAAAAAAGTATTGGAAAGCACGAATGCTAATGGCTTCATTGCCAGATGCAAGGCACTAGAAAACAACAACAACAACAAATTATAAAATCATTCCCTCTAATTTTTAAAATATGGTATAGATATGTGGATGACATTTTTGCTGTTGTCCCTAAAAACAGATAAATGATGCTTTAAAACTTTTAAATTTACAAGATAAAGCTGTACAATTCACTTTGGAAACTGAAAATAATGGATTCCTTTCATTTCTGGACTTAAAAATTAAAAGACATAACAATAAATTGAAATTTGGTATTCACAGAAAATCTGTTGTTGTTAGCTAATGCTGGATTTCTGACAATGAAGTCATTAATCCTCTTGCTCTCCAATATTTAATATATTGATAGAGCAATAGCAGTATAGTAACCGATTTTTAGAGAGCACCATATTTTTATGTTCTGTTGGTCACATCGCTCTCTCACAAACCCCGGAATTTTTGGAGGACCGCACCTGTCGTTGGTTTACGGGTCTCACCGACCTGACTGGGAGAATTAACAAAATAAATTCACCGACCATATCCTCTGATTACCAATCAGAGGACGTATTACATGCCATGACAGGTCAGCATGTTAGGGGTTAATATTTTATAGAGAAATGGAGAGGTTGGAAAAATAAAGACTCTCTAGCCCTCGGGAACCCTAATAGCATCGGGGTCGGAAGAGAACAAGAGATGACCCAGGTAAGGTCAGATAGAAAAGTTGCAGTAAGGGGCTAAACACTAGTAAGTGGAAGTAATGTTCTGTTAAAATTACAGATGATGGAAGAAATGATACTGAACTGTAACAGTGAATAAAGAAACAGAAAACTGCTATTACATTTGGATGATACATTACGGGATAAACGAACATAAAAAGCTTATTAAAATATGAATTTTGAGTCAATAACACAAAACAAAACTCACTTTTAAATTTTCCTGGTACATGTTTCAGAGGCTAGCTTTCCTCCATTATCAACCGGACATTGACTGAACTATAGAGGCTGGTTCAAAGGACTGGTATCTCCATAGACTGCTCTGGTGGTGGTTTTGGGAGCTTGTTCGACTCAAAATTCATTATTTTAATGTGATCCAACAACACTGTCATCAACTTCCAGTATTTATTATTATAAAAAGCTTAATTTTTATTAATGGACCTCAACATAGTTCAGAGCCTACCATTTTATATTTAGCATGAAAGACAGCTTAATTTTGCCCAAAGGCCTCTTTAGTCAAGCTCGATGTTCTTTTACGTGCTGTAAATCTGCAACACAGAACTACCTGCTTCACTTCCCTTCCAAAGGCAGTCATGCCTTTACACCTTGTTACAGCAGAGTTAGATGCTGAAAGCTTGGGCATTTACCCAAATTTGACATGGCTGTTCACCCGAGAAAGTGTCATCAATAACCAATACCAGGAAAGATTGAAATCGTTAATTAAAGCAGGAATGCTTACAGTTTATACTTCATTAAAAGAATAGGAAATTTGGTGAATTGCGTAATTGAAATATGGCTGTTTGATATCTCTGGAATTGTTCAAATATTGAACAAAGTATAATAATACTTCACTTGCTATCAACCTTCTCTGAAATTCACAGAAAATCTACTCACACTGATAATTACATAAAATATAAAAGTTTTAATCCTTTTGCATATAAATTTGCTGTTTTCAATAGTTTAATTTATAGATTATTACTGTAACTTTTCTATCTGACCTTACCTTGGTCATCTCTTGTTCTCTTCCGACCCCGATGCTATTAGGGTTACCGAGGGCTAGGGAGTGTTTATTTTTCCAACCTCTCCATTTCTCTAATTTCTCTATAAACTCTTAACCCCTAACATGCTGACCTGTCATGGCATGTAATACGTCCTCTGATTGGTAATCAGAGGATATGGTCGGTGAATTTATTTTGTTAATTCTCCCGGTCAGGTCGGTGAGACCCGTAAACCAACGACAAGGTGTGGTCCTCCAGACATTCTGAGGGTTGTGAGAGAGCGATGTGACCGCCAAAACATAAAAATATGGTGCTCTCTAAAAATCGGTTACTATACTGCTATTGCTCTATCAATATATTAAATATTGGAGAGCAAGAGGATTAATGGCTTCATTGTCAGAAAGCCAGCATTAGCTAACAACAACAACATTTATAGATTAATAAATATACCCCTTAATAAAGATGAATTTGGCATAGAATATAAACACATTATTAACACTGCAGTAATTAATGGTTTTAATACAGATTTTATACATAAAAAGATAGAAAAATTTAAGTATCAAAATGCTGTTAAAGAAGTTTCAACCCTTAAAAAAAAATAAAAGTATTTTTAAAAAGTTTACTTACCATCCATGGGTCAATAAAAAATTTACAAAGATTTTTAAAGAATATGGAATAAATTTGGTCCCTCAAAATAAATTTAATATACAAAATTTACTTAATTTTTCTAAAAAAGATAAAATACCAAATTATAAAAAATCTGGCATTTATCAATTTAGCTGTTTAGATTGTGATAAGGTTTATATTGGAAAAACTAAACGTCATATAGAAACCAGAATAAAAGAACATTTTAGAAATATTAAATATAAACAAACTGATAAATCAACTGTGGCAGATCATTTTTGGTCATTTAATCGTGTAATTAATCCAGAAGTTAAATTATTAAAACAATTAAGTGGTCCGATAGATTTAATGGTTTGGGAAAAAAATTTTATTTTAAAAAACAGGAACCGTATTATGAACTTTGAATTACCATCTATAGATTGTATTTATAAATTTTTGTTTTCAGAGATTGGTAAATAAAAATTCAATATCAGTATTTGTTTTTGTTTAAAAAAAAAATGAAAGATTGTAGCTTTGGTAACGAATTTGTTTGTATAGCTTTGAGAATGGGTTGGAGACAACTTGAAACCCTGGGTTAGCTTGTTCAGAAAGAACATGCAACATTACTAAGATAAGTGAAGTTTTTAGTTTCTAATTTGTTCTTACTTTAGAATCTTGTTGCTTCACTGTTAATAGCTTCAATTTTCCTTATCAAAAACTAAAGTTGGTATTTGAGTTTAATGTGTTTCAAGGATGCGACACAAAGATTTTGAAGAAAATAGCCCCACCCGTTTTACCCTTTACATGGAAAATTTTTTGAAAATGTTGATTTTCCTGAAAATGGCTCTAACGATTTTGATTAAAATGCCATATGTTTAAGATATTTTTATGACAAATGAAATGTATATTTTGAATTATCTGGCTATAGCCTACATAGTCCTGTCTACTCGGGATGACTTTCGAATAACTCGTAAACTATAAAACATAGACAAAATTTGAGAGGCTTGTGTGTTTAAAAACACCAACAGTAAGTTTGTTGGCATAAATAAATAATAATTAACATAGACAAAATCTTACTGTACAAAAAATGTAGATCTTGCTAAAACACACAATTTATGTCTGAATAAATTTTTTTGTAGAGTGAACCATTTCAGAGGTATTCCTTGTTATTTGTGTCACTTTTGGAAAACTAACTTTCGTGAAATGCATCAATGTTGTTCATGTTTTTATATGTTAAGCGTGCAAAGAGAATGGGATCTCAAAGCTTTAAAAGATTTGACTATCGCTCAAAGTCTAGCGTATTCTAATATTCCCCTTGCACCTACAAGAAAATAAGCAATAAGATAATTTCTGTAAATGTTTATCTCAAGTAACACAAAGAAGATATAGGAATAAGAGTTTGTAAGAATGGTTAGTACAAGAGTAGAGAAAGCCATGTGAGTGTAACCCATAGGTTTTCTTTTGTTCAAGTGGAAGAAAAATCCATTTATGGGCTCCCACTGTGTTGTAGTTAGCAGGACCAGTCTTAATTTATTCTTCGCATAGTGGTCACACTGTTGGATTTACTTTTAAAAAAAAGGCATGGAAATGAGACATCTTGATACTTATAACCAGTCATCTCAGTATCAGTGCAGCCATGCTTCAGATTAGTGAATTATAAAAAAGGGTTCCCAACAAACAAACTGTCAAAATTGCAATCAGAGTCAGCATGTTTAATGTTCATCAGTAATATTCATTATTGTGAATAAATCACATTTATTAAAAGCCTGCACTTATTAGTTTGGAAAACTGTCATATTTTGTAAACCACAAAACCCTGAAGATTCAAGAGTGCTCATTCCATTTTAGAAAAGCAACTTCAACTTCCTGTATGAGAAGTCAGGAAATTAAAGGCCAAAAAGCTTTTGAAATGTTGTTGGTTTAACTTTTATATGTGATTTAGAGCTCCTTACTTAATAAGGTAAGAGGATTTGCATTTCATGCTTTATTATTTATAGTTTGTTGCAGTATAATATTCCAGAAGTATGTAGTTAAAATATACATAAGTGTAATGTGGTAGGAGTGAATCACATGCCAAGTAAAATGTAATATTGATACATGTAATTTGGTTGTTTGCACATCAAATATGCTGCTAAGTTACAAAATAAGGCCTAGAGGACAGCAGTATGCAGACTATACTTCTGAGAAGCTGAATGCATGTTTGGTTAAACATGGAATGTTAACAAGGACTGCAGAAAATCACTTTGGTATACCCAGAAGAATGTTAAAAAGATAAAGGGACATCACATTTCTGTTCCTGAAAAGCCTGCTAATTTTAGTGAAGATGAAGAGAAAATGTTTTCTGAAGCATTGCTCATGAATTTGACATAAAAGATTTGGTCGAGATAGAACCTTCAAATATAAATAGCATGATAAACAGGGAAGGAAACCATATTTAATTGAAGTTTCAGGATCTGAGTTAGAAAATGAAAAGGTGCACTATCACTTCCGGAGATGATGATTTATCAGAAACTGGTAAAGGCTTGAGAAATGACAGAAAGCTGCAATTTCTTAAGAAACGTGTTGAGAAGTTTGTGGATTCCAAACTTGAGGGGGAACTCATTTTTGGTAAAATAGAAAGCTTCAATTCTGAGAGTTATTTTATGAATGTATCAATCTGGAAGCTGCTGAGAATTGTTGACATTATGAAGTACAGCTGGAAGGATGTTTTAGGGTGCATCAGTCCACCAAAGCCTGTCAATAATCATGGTTATTTCTGAGTGCCTGAGCTGTAGAACATTTGGTAGTAATTAATTATTCATTGTATATGTTTTGTTCTAATGATGTTGAAAACAAAAAGTGACCGATTGTTTGCTAAAATATAAATTTATCCATTGCTTCAAACTATTGTTCCACGTAACCTATGCAAAGTGATATAAGCAGTGAAACTTTTTATACTTATACTTTTTTGTATGTGTTCTATATAATTGATTATTTTACAGGGTGATTCAGAAAGAACATCCTTTTTCAGTTGGCTTTTGTAATTGCAGGTGTGTCCATAGCTATTAGATGATATGTAGCAGCAGTGCAAGGGAATGGGAGATTCATTTTCAGTAGAGAAGCAGAATGTTCAAGACCTTGTTCATGTAGTCGAGCTTTACAGTGAAACGAAGTCAATAGTATTGACCCATTGAGCTTGCCGCAGATTAAATTATTACAGAAACATCTTGAATAGCCATACCAAATGGCATTGGATAGCTAAGTGGCATATATATGGATCAGATGTGATAGCAAGCCTCCTGGAAATGTGAGAGTACAGGAATACACTGACCTTGTACGGTCATCCACTCAAAAAGTCCATGACCATTGCTCCACTACAGGTCACAGGCATTAAACAGAAACTACAGCCATGTACAGGGCATTTTATTCCTATATTTGCATGCATGACCCTAAAAGACACAGGCAGTGCAATGTTTAAGGCCCACTGATAACGTTGAATGTATTCAGTTTTGTAACACATTTCTGGAAATGTGTCCAGCTGATCTAGGAATTGTTGACTGCTTGATGATGACTGATGAGGCACAATTCTTATTGTCAGGGCCAGTTAAGAAATAAAACTGCCATTTTTGGGGCACTGAGAACTCGCAGCAATTCTATTAACAAGTGCAACACAGCCTGAAGTTAATGGTGTGATGTGGGGTTACTGCAGTTTGTATTGTCTGTCCATATTTCTTTTGAGACGACAATGGCGCAACATGCATTGTAAATTCCTAGCGATATATGTCCATGATCCAGAATTTTACCATCCCTATGCTACAGCAGCATTCCTATCCAATCACGTGGTATTAACTGGACAGAGCAAACTGCACACACACATATATATATATATATACTGAGTGTTCATTTTTATTTGTTCCTTCGATGATCGCGCATGACATCACCACTGCCTGGTAAGTCTTTATTTGCAACAAATTGAAGAAAACAGCAATGGCTACATAGAGAGCGCCCACATTGAATGTTGCAGGGGTGCTTAGTTAGGTTGTTGAGGCCTACTGTTCACAAAGCTTCCCATATAGTGCACAGTATAGTTTCTTTCTGTGATTTATTGGAAGACTTTCTGAAATTGAGAAGCAATGAATGTGTGTGTACATATCAGCACAGTGGCTTGGATGTTGGTAAAGCTTTAAAAACGTTTAGTGTAAATATGCAAAATAGAAAACTTAGGTTAGATTTCCTTAGGTAAAGTAGAATCATAGATGAAAAATAAAAAAAAATAAAAAAACATTAAAAACTTCAAATGCTTAATTTAAAACACATTCTTCTAAACAATGTTGATCTTTTTCTGCACAGAGAAAGTAAGAAATGAACTTAGGTTAGGCTTTCAAAAATACAAAATACCTGTGTGTCATTTATATACACCATGCCATAATGAAGTACCGCAAAATAATCTTAGTTACAGTTTAACATGTATCTAAGAATTCTGCAAGGTGTCCCTTGGAATTCCCTTAACCTGTTCAGAAAATTATCTATGCAGTGACTCCTATCATACTGATGTCTCCCTTTATTCAGCAATCTGGTTCAAAAATATCTTTCCAATATGCAGACATGGTCAGCTCCATATTGCCCTCTACTAGTGATGATGTGCTGCATTGTACTCAAAGCTCTGAAGACCTGTTTCCTTATCATGCAGACAGGTTCAAAGGACGCTCTCATGGTATAGCCATGTCAATTTCACAAACACTCACCAGGAGGCAGTTCCAAATGAAAAATGCTCTAAAAAGTGCACCTGTCGCCAACCATTGATTCAGTTGTTGATGTTGATAAAAATACCACAACTGTATATCATTAGATAATGCAAAGTGGAAGTGAATTTCTAGATAACTATAGACACTCTTCAAAGAGTGATGTCGTAAGTTGGTAAGCAAAGGCACAAACAAGAATATATAATTATCAATTTGCTGGAGGATAGAGGTCTTAGTCTATAGATGGCTTTCTATGTAGTGAAAACAGCCCTCAATATATCAGTTAAGCATAGAGACATTTAAGTGATTGTCTAAAAGCCTGATTGTATATAGTTAGTGAAATTCTGTTTTAGGAGCAGCAGCAGCAACAGCAGCAACATATAAATCCTTGGCAAGAGGACCCGCAACGAATGGGTGGCGAAATGTATATGCAGAATCCTCAAGGTCCTCCACCAATAGAATCAAATACAATGGTAATGGGCCCTCCACAGCAAGAGCCAGTGTTCCATCCACATGCCAATCATATAATGAATGATCATGCAGCTTTAACAGCCCATCCAGGACAGCCTGGACCTGCTTTTGGGGGTAACTATGTTTTAATTTTTATGACATACTTTCTGTTAGTAAACATTCAAGCATTTTATATCAAAGGAATGCAGTTCTGATACTTCTATGTAAAACATCAGTTCAAGGATTCCACATAAATTTCACTGAACACCACATACCATAAAAGTAATTTCAGGGTAGCTAAGGTCATAAAAGTCATGCAAGTGCAATGTATGTATCTTTGTGCCACCAGGAAATGGAAGAATAGCACAATTTACTACAAACAAAATGGAATTGAAAGGTGAATTCACAAGTAACAATCCTAACCTCAATTTGATAATTTCATACCACAGTAAAACCTCATTTATGCAGACTAAATGGGACCAAAACCAATCCGGGTTACATGGGTAATAAGCAAAACAAAATTCTTAAATAAGCAGACTTGTCATCTTGACGATAGAAACTATGTCTTGTAACAAAATTATGTATAGTACATAGCATGTATTGTCTATAAGACATTAAAAAATATAAAAAGCTTAGTCGCATAAAATCATGTCATTAACTAACAATTGATCCACAATCTTCTATTTTAAACACATGTGGTGTTTGAACGAAGTGTGACTATCCTAACGCTTTATCATTAATAGTTCAGTTGGAGTGGTGTCAGGTTAATGCCCCAAGTATGCCATGTTTGTCAGCTGGTGCACAGCAACTCCCAATTCAGCAGTTATTTTCTTCAATGTTTCTCCTTTATCAATTCGATTTATAGCATTTAACATTTTATCCATTGAAACCATGGCCTTCTTTCGCTTTGATGTCATTTTAAACTTGTACATTGAATTACACTCCCAAACACTGATAAGTCACAGGAACAATCCAGTTGAAACACACACAATAAACTTATTGACACTTGCCGTTTGGAAACAGGAAAACTGAGGAGATTGAGATAGATGTAGTGACGGGTAGGGATTGAGGTCAACACTTTCTTGCAACAATATATATAGCTGGTGAGATATACCGTGTGACACAGTACTAAATCTTTCTTAAACTTAACAGATAGCATTTTATAGTACAGTACAGCATGTATTTCCATAATTTATTATAATATTTATGCAGGAACTGTACATTGATTCAAACTAAAAAGGGAATTCTTGGTGCACATACTTATAGTTACGTTCCTGCTGTCATAGTTAAATTTATTATCTAACATGAACATTAAATTTTTAAAAAATGTATAAATCTGATCTGGGATAATCTGGAGATCTGGATAAACAAGGACCAGATGAATGAGGTTTTACTGTAATTGGTATTCAACATTTGTTCTCAGTAATTCAGTATAGGTGTCTGTGTATAAACACAAAGTGAAAGACCTGAAAGTTGACAGCTTTTGATTCACAATAAATCATGAATGGTAATAGGAAAGATGTCAATTGATGTATCACATTGGATTTCATATCTTACCAGTGATACTTCTTTTCTCTGAATTTAGATTAGCCAACTTTGAAATTCAAGCCGTAACAATTTGTAAAAAGTGATTCATTACTGTTTTGATTCCCAATTAAAAAGCTGGTGTCAGTTGCAGAAACAAAACCGAACATCAAGGATGTGCAGCTTCTGAAAGATATTCATATGTTTTTCCTTAAAGCTTGTGACCAGCTCTAACGGCTGTTCAGTGTTACAACTTCCTTGAATATCTTCTACAGTAAAGGCATGTACACACAATAAACATGTTAAGAAATGAAATTATCTTATGTGATTAAGCTTTTTATGTTTTTTAATGTCATATAGACAATGCATACTATGTACTGTGTATAATTTTGTTACAAGACTAGTTTCTATTGTCATAGACAGCAAGTCTGCTAATTTAAGAATTACTATAGAAATATTTTGAATAATGCTAAAAAATGTTCAGTTACATTGCTCCATGCCATTCTTATCAACCTCTTGCCTGCATTTCTATGGCAAAATTTGCTTGACTATCCAGTTAAAAGTAATAAAGAATAAACATGAAAATTTACAAAATTGATGAACAATCTTATCATAAAATTAAAGAAATGTTCTCTTTAAAAATGGCCAAAAATTTTATAAGCATACATAACCTTTTCGATAGGAATGCTTATTTTCAAAGTTAAGAATCATTTTGAAAGGATGATAAAAGTTATCTGCCTTTATTAAACATCCATTGTATAAGTAGTTCTTTACAGTCTGTGAGGAATAAGTTAAGACTGTTACCTGCTCCAGTAAAGCGGTAAAGAGTATCATTCAATGTCAGCTAACATTAGGTGTGACAGAGGGAAGGAACCCTCTGTTGTTAGTCTCACCCTCTAGGTTGTCAGTGCCAGCCGTAGTATACTTAATGTTTTAATGCATTTTGTTTTGCTTTAGCATTATTGGAATTTGTGTTAAATTGCATATTGTTGTTATTAAATAAAAAATTATTTAGAAACTATAAGCTTCACTTATCTTAATATTTTCTGCAAGTTCTTAAAATAAAAGAATATTAATATTTTTAATATTTTAAGTATTAAAAATTCTTTTGAATTGGTAGAAAAGATTAGCAATATCGTATTGTCTCATAATTATAAACTTCTTTCGTTTGATCTAATTGCTTTATTTCCTAGCATTCCTAGTGAAAAGTTGTTGATATTTTTGGAAATATGGTTATATTCTATTGAATTACATGAAGAATTAAAGATGATTTTGTGAAGTTGACCAATCTTTGTTTAGATCCAAAAATTTTTTTCAGTTTTAATGGTAATTTCTTTCAACAAACTTCTGGCTTGGCAATGGGTGGTCCACTTTCACCATTTCTTGCTAATCTTTTCATAAGCTTTTTTGAAATACAAATTACTAAAGCATTTCCTTTAATTTTTAAAACATGGTATAGATATGTGGATGACATTTTTGCTATTGTCCCTGAGAAACAGATACCGTATTTTATCGCGTAATTTCCCCCCCCCCCCCCCTTTTTTTTTTTCTCGAAAAATTTGCTTGAAAACACCAGGGAGGGAATTATGCGAGAGGTGCTTCTAGGAATTCAGAAAGGAAGGGAAATCATGTAGTATTATGTAAAAGTTATATAGGTATACAATAATTTGTGAATGAACTGGATACATACCAAGGTTTCATTGGGCCTACAATGTATTGTTTCATTGTTTCTTTTCTCTGACTATTCTGCAGTCTCACTTTCGTCACTATCATCTCTATTTTCATTTATATCTGGCTCAGATAATATATCATCTTCATTTTCACTATTCCACAACATGTCATCCTCAGAACCATCAATGGCACAAGAAATTACAGTTACTCTTCTTAACAATATTGACACTAATTTTCTCCCACGCTTGGATTATTCCACTTGCACATTGCTGGTATTGATGGCCTCCTTATCTTGCCTCCTGGAGTCAGCTGATGAGATCCCGCCACCATCCATTCTGAATAATAAACTATTTGCTAACTGTTTATTAAGAGTAGGCTAACTCACTGGATTTTTGCCGAAGGTTGTTCGTCAAGAACTAACGCACGACCTATAAAACGCTGAAAGAAAGGTACATTTATTCTAAGAAAAAAAAGAAGAATAACATCAATTTGTAATTATTATTTATTTATGCCAACAAACTTACTGTTGGTGTTTTTAAACACACAAGCCGTGTGTGGGCAAAGTTTAAGAGGTAGAACTGGAACTTAAAAATTCAATGCCACAACTGGGATTTGTGGAAGGTCTGTGGTTCAAATCCCAGTTGTGGCATTGAATTTTTAAGTTCCAGCTCTACCTCTTAATCAATTTGTAAGCTTGCGATAATGAATACTACACTATTTTAGGAATACAAGAAATAACAACAATTGATCCAGTACTTAAGGAACAAGAACATTACAAGACAAGATGGTGGCGGTGCAGCAGAGATTCAATATGAAGCTCCGTAATTCTGGAGAAAAAAACAATAAAAATTAAGAAAATACCCAAGATGGTGAGTACAGTAAATGCAAAAGCTGCAAATGTGCTCGCATAAACGATGATAAGGTAGAAAACACAAAGGAAAGACAAAAATCAACAAAAAGCTTGCAGCCGGAGACGAGCCATGGAACGAAGCACATGGACGCAACAGGAGATAAGGAAATCATAGCATCACTACAGATGATAATCAAGATCTTCACAAAAGACCTAAAGGAAGCAAGAAAAGAAATCCAACAACTAATAGAAGAGAAATCTAAGTTGGAAAACAAAATGAAACTAAATGAGAGCATGAACTGGGAGCATGTAAAATCGAGACGGAAGGAAACTCAATACGAAGCCATATCAAAACAAACGGTTCCATTAAAAAATCGCTTCAACTATCTAGAAGACAACGTAGAAGATACACAATGGGACACTCCAAAGGACTCACATAAAATGAAGGCATCAATCTACAGTTGGAACAAAAAAGATGTGGAGAAAAACAAAGCGAACGTGGTGAAAAAAGATGTGATAGTGATGGGGGACTCAATGATCAAACACGTGGATCTACGGGGAACAGCGGAAGTGAAAGTGTACAGGGGCATTCGGACAAAACAATTGGAAAATCAAATAGATATGCAAACGGCAGGGATTCCAACAAATCCGGAAATTATATACTTGCATGTGGGTACAAATGACCTCAAGCAAGCTAGCTGTCCAGAAGAGGTTATGGGGGACTTATACTGTGCAACTAAGTGTACCCTAAAACTCAAGTTGTCGTAAATGGTGTAATCAAAAGAAGAGACGTTAATCTCAGCTGTATAAACAGTGTAAATAAAAACATTCGCTGGATGTGTGACAAACTGAAGTGTGTTTTTGTAGATATAGATAAGCAAATTGGAAAGGACTGTATTAGTAGAGATGGACTGCATCTAAATAGAAAAGGTTCTTCAAAACTAGGAAGAATAATGAAAAGGATAATAAATCTATGTAAAATTCAGGGAAACTAAATATGGGAAGTGCAAATACCATATCATGTACAAATAAATTAGGTGATTATAAAAATAGTACACAAACACATGAAGGTAAGTTAAAAGATAGTACTAACCCAAATTTACTAAATCAGCCAAATCACACAACTAACACAGTAACAAAAAACAAGCTTAAACAAAAAACCTTTAAAATACTGCATCAGAATATTCAAGGGATTGTGAACAAAAGGGCACTAATTGAGCAAAATGTACTAACTATGCAGCTGGACGTTATCATTTTCTCCGAACATGGCATTAAATCTGAAGAAATAAAGGTAAATAATTACGAAAATTATACTCTAGGGCCCAGCTTTTGTAGGGAAAAACATAAAAGTGGAGGAGTGGTAATATATGTTAAAAATGGGCTAAAGTACAAAGAAATTGATTGTAAAAAGTATAGTGCAGAAATGTGTTGTGAATTAGCTGCAATAGAGGTTACTTTTGAAAAGAAAAACCTAATAATATTAGGGGTATATAGTCCTCCAATGGCAAACAAAAAAGAATTCCTTAAAATATTTGAAGACTGTTTACATAGCATAATAAAAAATAAACACATAATCGTGATGGGGGACTTCAACATAGATGTAATTGGAGAAAATAGAAAGAAAAAATTGCTACTAGAAGTACTAGAGAGAAACAACTTAACCTTAACAAAAACGGGACCCACAAGGATAACAAACTACTCCTCTACCTGCGTCGATCACATGTACACAAACTTAAAACTAGAGAACTGGAGTAGCAAAATCGTAAAAATGGGAATTAGCGATCATTTTGGGCAACAAATTGAAACTAAAACCTTAGGTAAACAAAAAAATAATACTGATAATATAACAGAAATTAAAAGGCTTGTAAATAAAAATACAATAGAAGCGTTAAGACAACATCTTCAAGTAATAAATTGGGCAGATATACGTAAAGAAAATGAAATAAATGATAAATTTGATTGCCTAGATATAATCTTAGGAAAATGTTTGGATGCAACCGTGCCGTTACGTAAAGTAAAATTAAAAACACCGAAAGGCAATAATTGGGTCACTAAAGGCATAGATATCTCCAAAAAGCGTATGCAGTTTTTAAATAGTTTAAAACACCCTAATCTTGACGACAAATCTTATGATTATATAGAAAAATATAATAAAATCTTAAATAATGTAATAAAAGAAGCACAGAAGTTACATAATACACATCTGATAACAAATGCAGAAAATAAAATTAAAGCTACATGGAGCATCATAAACTCAATACATAAGGAAAACAAACAAAAATGGCAGGAAAATATGTCCATTGAAATTAACAGTCAAGTGATACAAGACCCTATAAAGATAGCTGACCATTTCAATGAACACTATGTAAACATTGTTACAAAATTAGGAATAAAACAAATCCAGTATGTGCCGATAAATGAAAAAAATGTATGTAACTCTATGGTGCTTAGGCAAATTTATGAGGATGAAGTTCTTGCACAGATAAATTCACTAAAACACAAAAGATCCAGTGGGTTGGATGAATTTACAAATGAGATAATCAAATACTGCAAATATGAAATTACAGAAATACTAACTCACTCAATTAATCAGTCTTTCAACTCGGGAATATTTCCCAATAATTTAAAACAAGTTGTAGTTAGACCAATTTACAAGAAAAAAAACTCTAAACTAGAAATGGAAAATTATAGACCTATATCTTTATGCTCAACCTTCTCTAAAATAGTAGAGGGATTATTTCTCGTATAGCTACAAAGTTTCTGTAATAGGTTTCAAATTTTATCAAAATGCCAGTTTGGGTTTCAAAAGAAAAAGTCTACAATAGAAGCAATTTGTAAAGGAAATGACATTATTATAAATGCTCTAAATAGAAGGGAATATGTAATCGCAATATTCCTTGATCTTTCTAAAGCCTTCGATTGCGTTAACATAGAAACATTGATGATAAAGTTAGAAAATTATGGAATTAGAGGTTTACCATTAAAGTGGCTTGGCTCTTATTTACAAAATAGAGAACAATGCGTTGAAATAATACACAATGTAAGTGGAAAGCTAACAAAAATTCGATCACAATTCAAAAAAGTAAAACATGGAGTACCACAAGGCTCAAAATTAGGACCGTATCTATTCTTATTCTACATAAACAGTTTATTTAAAATAATTCAAGAAGCTGGGGGAATAGCGATAGGTTATGCAGATGACACAACGATTGTAGTTACAGGAAAAACAGAAATAGAGCTACAAATTAGGGCAAATACTCTACTAGAAAAAGTCAGTCAACATCTAAAAAATTTAGGTATGGTATTAAACGCAAACAAAACAGAGTGGATGCAAATTAGTCTCGGTAACAAAAAACAAACAAATACAAATATAAAGATAAAAATAGAAAACAGAGAAACTCAACAAGTAAATAAAACAAATTTCCTAGGATTAATAATAGACAGTAACTTGAAATGGAATATGCATGCTGAAAAAGTCATAAGCAAGATTAATTCAGGCTTATATGTACTAAAACAAATAACACAAGTAATAGATAAAAGAAGTGTCAAACAAGTATACTATGCCTTCATTCACTCGCACCTAAACTATGGAGTGGTATTATGGGGCACAACACATAAAACATTACTTCTAAGGCTGTTTAGGCTGCAAAAGAGAGCAGTACGCTTAATTGCAGGAATAGAAAAAAGAGATTCATGTAGAAATTTGTTTAAAAAACTAAATATTCTAACGTTGCCTTCTTTGTATATATATATGAATGTACTAAACTCACATTAAAAAGTTATAATCAAAACAAAAACAGCAATATCCATAAATATAACACTAGAACAAAACAAAATTATTTTAGAAATAAACTTATAGGTGGTCTAAATAGTAAGTGCATAGAAAATAGTAGCAAAGATCTGTACAACCATCTACCATCTAGAATTAAACAGATAACAAATGAAAAAATCAAACTAAAGAATATTAAATCTTATCTATTAGAAAAGGCATTTTACTCTGTAGAAGAGTACAAAAATTGATAAAATATGGTATATTGCACTTCCCAATATTCTCAACTAGTCTCATATTTATGTAAATAACTTGTATTGTATGTACATAGAATTTGACGATCCTTGTAAAATTTTTTACAATTGGAGAAATAAAGTAGGAACGAAAAAAGAAACTTGCTAGAAAATACAGGCATCAAAGATATTCTTTGAAGGGTTTGTTGGCACTGACATCTAAAGGTTGAAGAATGGACATTAAACCTCCAGGGATGATGACAGGATGGGACTTTATCCGTTTCATTTTCTCCTTAACAATGTCCACCAAGTGACTTCGGAAACTGTCTGGACAAGAAGGGACTTCTTTTGTAACAATGCCCCTGGTCGTCTTCTCTAGACTTTCTCCAATCAATCCACCATCAAATCTGCTGTCATCCAGCCCTTTTCTTGAACTCAAAAGTGAATTCCATGTGAGGTAGTCTCCTTTGGTAAGGTCTTCCTTTTAAAGATGGTGGAAGTTTATTGCCATCTGCTGTAATGCACAACATCACTGTGTATCTCAGTTTCTCCGCCTCTGCTGTCTTCACAAGCACTCTTTTTGAGCCAATTGGAGCAATGGTGGTGTTATGCTGCATATCGAAAAACACTGGCATTAGGTCAGCATTACCAATCTGAGAAAGCAAGTAGTCATATTGCTGTCACTTGTATAGCGATGGAACTCGAGTACCTTATCTGTGTAATCTCGAGGTAAAGGTTGGCACAAAGATATTGTTCTCCATAGACTGAGATTTTGCCGTCTCATAAAACGAATCACCCAACCAAAATTTGCTTTAAAATCCTTTCTGTCATGTTGAGCATGACAGCTATCTCGCGAGTTTTGTTCTGAATCATTTCGTAAGGGACAGCACAACAATCATTCCAAAGTTCATTGACATAACCAATTACACCATTATCAATTTCAGGATATTTTCATGTTTTAGGCCCATGGAAAGATTTGGAACTTGTCTTTGCAGCCTTGAGTTTATCTTTTTGTCTCCGCCAATACCGTATTGAATTAGAATCAACAGAGAAATGTCTTCCTGCAGCTTTCCCCCGTTTGCATGGGTGTAAGATAACACATTTTAATTTAAATTTTGCCGTGTAGTTTGAATATTTCAACATTGTGGTTCTCCAGACATTCTGGAGGTTGTGAGAGAGCGATGTGACTGCCAAAACATAAAAATATGGCGCTCTCTAAAAAACGGTTACTATTACTGCTATTGCTCTCTTCAATATCATTGTGAAAAATATTGGAGAGCAAGAGGATTAATGACTTCATTGTCAGAAATCCAGCATTAGCTAACAACAACATTGTGACAACTTGTAACAAACTGACTTAGAAACATGTCTGCAACTTCACATTTCAATTTTACAATACGTTGTGACAGTGGCAATACAAGTATTTTTGTGGCAAGCACTGCATCCATTGTTGTCCGTGACAAGCACCACTGCATAGATTGTTGTTCCATTTTCAAGTCATTTGAAGGCTGCTCCAATAAGAATGAACCAGGAGAGGGAATTATGCAATATTTAATAGGTAAATAATTTTTAGTGATAAAAAATCATAGGGGTGGGAAATAATATGCGGGGGGAGAGGGGGCCTTATGCGATAAAATGCGGTAAATTACACTTAAAAACTTCTAAATTTACAAGATAAAGCCATAAAATTTACTTTGGAAACAGAAAATAAGGGCTGCCTTCCATTCCTAGATTTAAAGATTTAAAAAATATAACAAATTGAATTTTGGCATTTATAGAAAATCTACTCATACTGATAATTACTTAAAAAATAAAAGTTTTACCCTTTTACACACAAATTTGCTGTTTTTAATAGTTCAATTTATAGATTAATATTGTTGTTGTTGTTAGCTAATGCTGGATTTCTGACAATGAAGTCATTAATCCTCTTGCTCTCCAATATTTTTCACTGATGGATGGGGCACTAGAAGTGGCCGGGCATATTTGAAGTTGGTCTCAATCCATTTCCTCTTGCAGATCACATAGAGGACAGAGTGGTGAAGAATATATCCCAATTCTGTTTAAATGTTTTGCCAGACAATCATGTCCTGTAATCAACCTGAAGGTTGCAACTGCTGTTTTCCGAGGATACTCAGGAATCACTGTTTGAATGTTTGGTAGTTTCCATCTTTTATTCTTTGATTTTTCATAGTAATATTTTGCAATAATTTTTTTGAATTCAGAGTTGACTAATCTTTTAGCTGCATAACATGGTAAATTAACTATAGATTTTTGTACACCGCTGGTACCCTTTTTTGCAAGAAAATCAGCTATCTCATTACCACTCAGTCCACAGTGAGCCGGTATCCATTGGAAGACTAGGTGTTTTTGAAGTGCTGTTAGATGGCTAAGCATCTTCCAACATTCTATAATAGTTTGGTTTTTTGGTGACAACTTGGAAGTAATTGCTATAATTGCTGCCCTGGAATCTGAGAGAATAACTGCTTGCTGAAAATGTGGTATAAATTAATATTTATACCTCTTAATAACAAAGAATTTAACACAGAATATAAACACATTATTAACACTGCAATAATGAATGGTTTTAATACAGATTTTATTCATAAAAAGATAGAGAATTTGTATATCAAAAAGCTGTTAAAGAAGTTTTACCCTCAAGAAAATGAAAGATGATTGTATTTTTAAAAAGTTTACTCATCATCCTTGGCTAGTGAAAAATTTACAAAAATTGTTGAGGGACATGGAATAAGATTGGTTCCTAACAATAAATTTAATATACAAAATTTGCTAAATTTTTCTAAAAAGGATAAAATTCCAAACTATAAAAAATATGGCATTTATCAATTTAACTGTTTGGATTATGACAGTTTACATTGGTTAAACATAACATCATTTGGAAACCAGAATGAAGGAGCATTTTAGAAATATTAAATATAAACAGATTAACGACAACTGTAGCAAATCATTTTTGGTCATTTAATCATGAAATAAATCTTCTTCCTTTTCTTCTGATTATCCTGCCCTTATGTAGGACTTACACCACCTAGGACTTACAAGCCTAGGGTCAGATACCTGTCGGGGAGCAGAGGAACCTATAGACTGGACAGAGTGAAAACCTGGAAGTGAGTAATCAGCCAAGCACCAGGCATGAGAGCGAGGAAGAGGATGATATGAAATGCGGGCAAAATTAATTAATGGAAAGCTAATTATGAGGCAATTGGTGAAATGAGTGGCAGGGGAAACTGGAGAACCTGAAGAAAACCTGCCCAGATGCTGCTCCATCCACCATGAATACCACATGCGGGTCCCTGTGATTGAACCCTGGCCGCCTAGGTGGTAGGCGAACTAACTGCTTGACCACAGCGCTGCCATGAAATAAATCTTCTTCTTCAGATTACCCTCCCCTTATGTAGGACTTACACCCCTAGGACTTAAAAGCCAGTGCCTAGGGTCAGACGCCTGTTGGGAAGCACAGGAACCTATGGACCGGACAGAGTGAAGACCTTGAAGCGTGTGGTCAGCCAAGCACCAGGTATGAGACTGAGGAAGAGGATGATATTAAATGCAGGCGAAATGGATGATGGAAAGGTGATAATGGAGCAATTGGTGGAATGAGTGGTGGGAGAAACCGGAGCACCCAGAGAAAATCCACCCTGACGCCACTTCTCCACCACGAATACCACATGTAGGTCCCTGGGATAGAACCCAGGCCGCTTAGGTGGTAGGCGAGCACACTAACCGCTCGGCCATGGTGCCCCCCATGAAATAAATCCTGAGGTTAAATTATTAAAACACTTAAATGTACCTATAGGTTTAATGGTTTGGGAGAAGATATATATTTTAAAAAAATGACAGTATTATGCATTTTGAAATACAGCCAATCGATTGTATTATTAGGTTTGTTTTGTTTTCAGAGGTTGGCAATACATAGATATAAAAAGTAATTGAGCATTTGTAGCTATCGTAACTATCATAACAAGCACTGAAGATATTATGGAGTCATCATGAAACTATAGTTTGCATTATATTTGAAGAACTAGCAGTAAATGTTAAGAAACGTGAAGCTTTGAGTATCTAAATAATTTTTTATGTAAGATTTGTGTTGCTTTACTGTTAACTGCTTTACTTTTAACACCTTCACTTTTTCATTGAATTTTCTATATTGCTATATGCTTTCATGTTATTTTGTTTTTATTATAACAAAAATCACACAGTAGTATAAGTGGGGACAATTATTACATAGTACAATTTATGTTATAAAATGCTGAGCTCATAAGTTTTGAACTTTATTCTGTGTTTGATGATGTTTATTTATTTGTTAACTGTTATTCAAACTATTGTTGGAAAGGGGGAAAGCTGTTATGGTCACAAAGTAGAGAAATTGTAATCAATGTTCACAGATTCTTTAAAGATGAATTTTGAGACATTTAAAAATGGAAAGCTACAATATCTACCAAAGATTTTATTGGATGAACAACTGCTGTAACTGGAGCATTTCATGCAAATGTTAGTAGAATGTTAAATGAGAAGGTAAATGCAGAGAAATCGGACCAAAATTCAAATCTTGGGTAAGAACATACTGAATAGTACAGTGAAGAAGATAAACATATGCTTGCTGCATATACTTCAAATATGCCCGGCCGCTTCCTCCGTCCCATCCATCAGCGAAAAATATTGGAGAGCAAGAGCATTAATGACTTCATTGTCAGAAATCCAGCATTAGCAAACAACAATACTTGCTACATCTGCCATTAATTCTTTACCGGTTGCTTGGTGTGTTCAAAACATCCCAATCATTCTTATCAATGTATTATTACATAATTGATGGGGGTATACCTTCATGACATTTGGTACCTTTCTATGAAGTAATGTGCAAGCCTTGAGAAAAAATAGAATCAATAATGGAAGCCCAAGTTCCAAGAAAATATGCAACGACATGCCTTGGGGTGTTCACAACACTCCAAGGCGACTTTTTACGTTATTGTGTGCTGAGAAAGCTTACATTTGTATTATGTGTCTGTTGTCACTGTGTGGTTAATTCTGCAATGGATCCTTACGAAGTAGAATAAGAAAGAATGTGGAAGCTTTTGCAAGAGGTATTAAATGTGTAAAGACATAAAAGTTAAATTGTAGTGTGCCCGATGTTTGAAAGCCATATGTCTAAAGCACATGAAATGTGTTATGATAACGCCAGTGACAGTGACTAAATTCATAAAACTTCTGTATGAGTTGACAGAATAAATGTTTAGTGATTTGTGTAATGGCTTAAATTAGCAGCACAGAGCAAAGAATACCAGAAACAAATGGTTACAACAAAAAGTTATAAGCAAATAGGAAATATTATACGTGTTTCAAGAAAAAGTAATTTGATCATTTATTAATATAAAAGGTCATAAAAGGTGAGGTAGTATCCTGAAGAGTCATTTATTCTGTAATCATATATTAATGATATGCTGCACAAATATAAAATTAGAGCCACTTTCATTTGGTGTCTCAGGAACACCCCACATGACTAGTAACGTTACGAAAACAAGTGCGACTACGTAAGGGTTAAGAGAACAATTTACACTTTATGTAAAACAAGCTTTGTTCTCAGTTTCTTTGAAATACAGGATTAATGAAAGGTAAGTTAAATTGAAGGCAGCATAGGGCAGTGCAACAAATATTGAAATCTCTGAAATCCTGATATGGTAAAAGCAGTGTAAGCCAAAAATGTTTAATGGAAAAGCTTATCATAGCAAAGTGGTTCCATTACTTAAGATGATACCAGAAACTGAGAGCAAGTGGTTGGGTCCGTCGTTTATCTCAAAGAATCTTGGCTGAAAGTGAACCATACGACAGGAAAAATATGGTTGTGTGATACACCTGATTATGAAATGTACATACCTGTTTGAGAGGTAGAACTGGAACTTAAAAATTCAATGCCACAGCTGGGATTTGAACCACAGACCTTCCGCTTACCAGGTGGGTGCTCTAACCATTGAGCTACTGTGACAAACTGCCAGAATGGCATTGAATTCTCAAACCTCTCAAACATTGCTCACACACTGCTTGTGTGTTTAAAAACACCAACAGTAAGTTTATTGGCATAAATAAAGTACATACCTGTGATTATCTCTCTAGATAAAGAACAAAAATTCATTATAGTGCATGCAAGTCTTCTGAAGGGCTTATTCCAAATGCTCTTTATTTTTGGTTCAAGGCAACAAGATTATCATGGAAAGATGAACAGAATTGGTTTTAGAGATTGGTTCATAAAGAACACATTCCTAATATCCCTCAAATCAGTGTAATGTATTATGGACAGTACAAGGCTGGTTACATGAAAACAATATTGAATATGATCCATAAAAATAGATAATACAACATTATTAAGCTAATGAAACACTGATTTAGAAAACATGAAATTGACCCTTGCTGAATTAGCAGGACAACCAGTTCCTCTGTACCATTGCAACTTAAATCCAGTTTAATTT
This sequence comes from Tenodera sinensis, assembly GCA_030765045.1. Taxonomy (NCBI): domain Eukaryota; kingdom Metazoa; phylum Arthropoda; class Insecta; order Mantodea; family Mantidae; genus Tenodera; species Tenodera sinensis. The sequence goes on along the minus strand of CM060967.1, from coordinate 60,597,603 downwards.
GGGCTCAAGTAAAGAAAGATGTTGCAGAGCATACTATAACATTCAAACCCATTGATGTAACAGATCTTTTTGAAAATACACTATCAAGGATGATACCTGACATTGAAAAAAGGTGTGTAAAAGTATGGAAAATGAGGATAATTATATTGGGACAAATAAGTCATTGATCAATTTGTAATCAATCTTGAAGATATGCATAATAAGGATGATGTATGTGGATAGTATGGAGAGTAACAGGCTGTCACTGACAGTTCTGCAGACATGTGGAAGGTGTTGCACAACAATATCAACCTGGGAGGTATGCAAATGAGAGGGTAAGTGCACATGCTGTCTCTATCTCAAGTTGTTCCCCTCACACTAAAGGTAATTTAGTATGCCTTGAAATAATATTTCAGGGCACTTATTCAGTGTCTTGCATCCAAATTTTACTTCTGCTTTCCTATTTCGCACATTAGTGCAATCCAAGCTTAGAGTTTCCTGAATGCTAGACCTCAGACTTGACATAAATTTTGGATTCTGAAATTTTTCCAAGGTATTCGGTTTTAAATATGTACCAGTTTTTTCCTAGTTATTGCCAAGATCCCAAATTTAATTCTCTTTGTAAATTTCTGTTGGCAAAATAGTACAAGCATCTGATCTGCTTCTTCTTCTTCTTCTTCTTTTTTTTTTTTTTTTTTTTTTTTTTTTTTTTTTTTTTTTTTATCATGTTTATATAATTATAAGAGGAAGAGATAAAAGAATTATTTTCAATATTTAATGTTCTAAGCTTTAAGTTCCCACAATTAATATTAATTATTATCCTAACAAAGTACTTATTCTATTTGTTATTTACTATATATTCACAATGTGTTAGTCTATTGATGCTATGAATCTTTTGAACAACTTTAGTGTTTTGCAATGAGTTGATCTGGAGTCGCTGGCCACTTTCCATGATCCTGCTTATTGCAAGGCAAGTTACATGAATAACATTGTGGGTTAGTTTTTAATAGGAAACACCTTACATTTGAGGTGTTGGTAATATGATTATGGTAGGTATGGTTCATGGTCAGCCGTACCAAGTTAGTGACCAGTATCACGACGATGGAAACTATCCACTAGCAGGGTTACCACCACATGTGCAGCAGGAGCAACATTACCACCACCATCCTCATCAGCAGCCAGCCATGATGTCACCAGGGAACCCCCCACCAGTGCGCCATCTTCATCCTGGGAACAACATGCAGGTACTTTGTGTTCCTTATTTTTTCTAACATTCATAGATATTCCACAGCTTAGTGCTGGATATTAGCACCACAATTTCAGTATTAAGGCTGACCTGATTTGATCAGGCAGAGGCTAGTCTAATTAGACACAAAATTAAATTGTATGTAAATGTGTTATCCTACAAAATTCTTGTAGGTTCTATTAGGTTGTCAAGCCTCTGTCTGACCATTTAAGGTCATCGCTATACTTTCAGTACTAATGCAAGTAGTGCACACAATGGCTCCTACCAAGCAGGAAATTCTTACAGAATCTTCTCAGAACTGCATAAATATTTTACATGTCTGTGTGATATTTCACAAAACAGTATAATAGATAAGACTTTCCATAAGCTACTCAGTTACCCATGGCCATTGACATGATTTAAAGCTTTAAAATATGCTAATAACTTCTCATAATTTCTCAGATCTTTCCCTGCTTACCCTTCTAACTCATTTCTGCTTTATTCTTTCTTTCTAGATTGCTAGTTTTTTCTTTCATTTTACTCTACTTAGGATCCCACCATATCCTTTCACCAGTTGCTTGTTTCCAAGACCACATCAAATAATGAAGCATTACTCCTCTTTCTCAGCACATAAAGCAAACTTCCATACTACCATCTATAGCTCCCTTTAAATACCCCATGTCCATGTACATCCTTCCAATCCCTGCTCATAAAACTGTCAACATACTTCACTCTGCACTATTTTTCTTTTATCAACTTATACAGTTTTGAGCAACTTTCATTCTTGAGCTTTGAATTATGTATCTTACTCTATTCCTCACTTTCTTTCATAAGCCTATCTCATTGCTCTTTTCAGCAGTTTCTTTCAACATCTTCCACTCACTATCAATGTGCAAAACTGTTTTGTAGTTCATACAAAATTTAGTTATTACCCTGGTATCAGTTTTCTTGAACATATTTCAAAACTCTTGTATTCTTTGGTTCTACTGCTCCATCTAAATTCAGCTTCGGCTGTTCCATTTAGTATTCATAGACCAATCAACTATGCGTAACACACTCTCTGCAGCATGCTAAGTTGAGCAATGGTCTTCATCAAGCCTATATTTACACTTGTTCATTTTGGATTCTATCACTGCTTCATATATTCATGTAGATTTGCAATTACTTTTCTTATATAAAGGTAAGAATCACCCTTCTAAAGTAAGAACAAATTAGAAACTAAAAACTTCACTTATCTTATTATTTTGGTGCTGACCCTGGGGTTTCAAGCTATATCCAGCTCATTCTCAATGGCTTTGAGAATGAGCTGGATATAGCTTGAAACCCCAGGGTCAGCACCAAAATAATAAGATAAGTGAAGTTTTTAGTTTCTAATTTGTTCTTACTTTAGAATCTTGTTGCTTCACTGTTAATAGCTTCAATTTTTCCATAAGTAAGAATCGCCCTTTTGTCATCTAATTTTAAATTCCATTATGGTTTAATGTGATTCCAAATGATTCAATTCCTTTGATACTTTCAGGCCCTTTATTTCTTCAACTTTTTTCATACTTTTCTTCATTTATTTCCATTACTTAATACAAGAATACAGCTGCATCGAAAAACCATTGTGTCACTGTAGAATAAACTAAAATTGTTGGATATTGGCTCAACCACTTATATCAGTTGTTCTGCAAGAGCTGCTTCTTTCATTGTGATATTCTTTTAATATCAGTGCAGTCACTAAAGTTAATGATTCACTGAAACCTTCATGTCCATTGTCAAGTAATAATGAAAGTTATCACTAGGAAACGAGCCTTCATACAGAGAATGAAAAGTTGCAGAGTTTGGACTATAGAAATGGGAGTGGTCAATCTGTCACATGATCACAACACAGAGGAGGCCAGGTACCATTGATGCATGAGTGTTGTAGATAACATTGTTGCGTAACTTACATTTAATGCTCTCACCATTTGCAGTAAAATATTCACCTGCAAATTCTTGTACAAGTTCAACAATACATGAATATTTTTATTTTTGTGTTGCAGACATTTGATTGTATGGAACTAGGGAACATATTCGAGAGACACTATGCACTGTAGGCAGTATGTTTTGTGCTGTCACTGCACTGGAGCAATGACATCACACTCTGCCAATGTGGCAGGTAACTTGTGACCACCTCATTTCGCGATAGCTGTATAAAGGCTAGAAGCCTAGTTATCACCATTTAATTCTCATAGTAATGCACATGGAGAAAAGACAAGGAAAAACATATAGCAAATGGAAAGCAGCTGACCTATCTGCATACTACATCTGGTTTAGTCTTGCAAAATATCAGAACTGTCAGACTGACCAGTTCATGTAAACTAAAGCAGTGTATATGTAAGTGGCTGAAGTTTCATAAAAGCAGCACATTAGCAACTAAAATAAAAGTGTCATATCATGCTAGCCCCTTATAAATTAGTTTGCTGCGAATCAAAATGGCTGCAAGAAACTTTTAACTCTGAACAATTGCTGGTTTCTAATACAGACAGTTACCAGCTTGATAGATTGCATTTATCTTATACCTTGTAGGTAACTTGGAATGATTTGGTAACTTAACAGTACACTTATACATGCTCTGCAATGTACAAAGATCACCTTTCTAACTGTTAAGCTCTCAAGAATTCACTGTTAAGAACACTTGACTGGACTATATTAAAAAGCAAGTGGAATATATCCAAGCAATTGGACATAAGATCACCAACACCACACTTTGTGTAACACACTCAGTGACTGCAGGAACAGCAGCAGTTATCAGTCATTGAACAGGTAACTATTGTGTGGATATATGCAACTGTTATTGTGGAAGCTGATCCTCAATTTTTAGTGTGAAATGTTCCTCTCAGTAACTGCAGGAACTGTAGCAGCTATCAGTCATTGAACAGGTAACAGTTGTGTGGATATATGCAACTGCTATTCCGGAAACCAGTCCTCAATTTTTAGTGTGACATGTTTCAAGATAAATGCCTTTGCTGCATAAAAACATTTTTTAAAAATTATTAACCTATTTTACATGCCTATGTATTTATATTGTTTATTAATTAATTAATTTATTTATTTGTTTGTTTTATTATAAAACAAATTTTGTACCTTACTCTACCAAAATTCCAATGTCAATTATCATTTATTTTACATAAGTCCATGCAATCTTTTACCACACACTTGTTAGCACATCAGTAGCAATTCAAAGCATATCTTCCAACATTAAGATCCAAGCCAATTTTTCCAATGCCTACAAGCCAACTAAACTACAAATATCAAAATATGTACCAGAATTTGTGCACATTTAAATAAGCTAGTAACAGTGATATGAATCTAAATTATTGTAAAATTGAGTCAATGTTGAAACACTTAACATCACTTATGTCTTAACCGGTTTCAAGAGCTACTTGCTCCCATCATCAGAAGTGCCCGACTGGATCTTGTGGATGCTGTCTGGTGTGTGGTTGTTTGACTTGACATCTGGTGGTGGAGTGATGAACGTCCATAATGGGTTTAGTGGTGACAATTCAAAATTCATTAAGCGGAGCTTGTATTTTATGACCAGAATCTTCTCCCAAGTATCTAACTCAGACTTTGTGGCTTTTAAAAGTGTTATGTTCAGCATGATGTGACTGGATGTCCAAAAATGATGTGCAACTGCAAACTTATCCATCGGTTTGTGTTTGGTGCATCTCATGTGCATTTTCAGTCTGGTTTCTAAATTCCTCTTAGCTTTTCTTGTAGTATAAATTTGGTCACAATCCGGGCAACTAATTTAATAGATCCCTGCTTGTTTGCTCCATGGTATCTGGTCCTTTGACTTGTTGCATATTAATTTCTCTATGCTGAAATTATTTTGTGGAGCCAAATTGATGCAGTATTTTTTGAAGATGATGTTGAATTTGTAGCGCTTACTAAGTGAATTTTTTAAAATCATTTTGCTTTTTTGTTGAGTGAGTTTTGTAATCTCTTTCATATGTTTCGTTTTTTTTTTTTTTTTTTTTTTTTTTTAATGTTATTTTGGCGGCGCCGTGGCCGAGCGGTTAGCGCGCTCGCCTACCACCTAGGCGGCCCGGGTTCGATCCCAGGGACCCGCATGTGGTATTCGTGGTGGGCGAAGCGGCGTCAGGGCGGGTTTTCTCCGGGTACTCCGGTTTCCCCTGCCATCCCATTCCACCGGTGCTCCATCTTCATGTATCATCAGTGTCACCGCCTGTGGTGCCGTAGTAGTAAAAGCAGGCGTTAAACACTACAACAACAAAATTTTAATGTTATTTTCTTGTTGATGACTTTTTTGTTGAAGCCATTGATAATTGCTGTGCTGACTATGTGTTTCTATTTTTGTATGTATTCTCCTTCTGATAAGAGGGTGTAAACAAATCTGTGGGTTAAACTGTTTAGGACAGCATGTTTGTGTGGAACTGGGTTGAATCTGTTACTTTTGATGTAGTTTTCTGAATGTGTAGGCTTTCTGTAGATACTAAAACTGATCTTATTTTGACATCCAATTACTTTTAAATCCAAGAAAGGTGATGTGCCTTTTTCTTCAATTTCCATAGCAAATTGTATAACCCTGTATTGCAAGTGGAGTAAATTGAGAGAATCCTGGATGAACTTGTTTGGTACTAAAGTGGTTGTTATGTGTGTTTCTAAGTTGCTCATGAAAAAATTGGTCACGAATTGTGATAGTGGATTACCCTTGGCTAAGCCTGAAGTCTGCGAGTAGAACCTATTGTTAAATGTGAAACTATTTTGAGTGATGCAAATTTCTGTTAGATTCATAAGGTCATCTATTTCATCTTGTGGTATGTCATTTTGAATAAGCCATTTCTTTGGTTGGTGTAAGAGTTCATCTGTTGGGATACTAGGAAAGAGGGCTGTGACATCAAAAGATACTAGTTTGTCTTCTGGATTTAATTGTAGGACTCTTAATTTCTTAACTAAGTCCTGAGAATTTCTGATGCTTAAACTGTTGTACTTTGGTAGTGTTGTGAACTTTTATGTAAGCCATTTTATTAAATTACATGTGGATGAATCAATATTGTTTACTGGTCTCATTTTATTGCCTGGTTTATGGTTTTTGGAAATGCATACAATCTCGGTATTGTGACTTTGGTGGGTGTCAAGTAAAGAAGACAGATGTAGTTGAGATAAAGAAACACTTTTATTTCCGTAAACAGTAACTTTGTACACTCGTTGCAACAGCAAGAAAGTCTTTACCGATTCACCAACCGCACGGCTCCGAATTAGTAACACAAAAACTGTCCCTTCTCTGTCTCTTTCCTTCGGCTCCTTTGCAGTAGTGCCGACAATAATGCGATGGGCGACAGTATGGTGGGATGGTTTGGTTTGATTATGGAGTTTTCTTTCTCAGTTAAGGTTTTAACTTTGCTAATCGTAACACTGAAGGCTTTTATTTGGGATTTAAGTGGACCTGTCTTGATTTCTGTGCACGTTTTTCTTGTAGTAGGTCTTTCACACTGGAAATTTAATCTTCTTTGTCTAGGATCACTTACTTGCCATCTTTGTCTGCTTTTGTGTAAATAACTGCTTTAAATCTAAGAGATTTGATAATTTGTTTATCTGGGAAATTATTGTGATCGACAGCTTGTACCTCATTTAGAACTGTTGCACATTCTTTCTGAATTATTTCTGATGATGGGAGCAAGTAGCTCTTGAAACCAGTCAAGTGATGCTAAGTGTTTCAACACTGACTCAATTTTACAATAATATATGCCAGAAGTTTAACCCAGTTTTCACCAAAAACAGTCAGAATTGAAAGGGTTAAAAACATGGCAGCATGCCATGGTTTCACATTATGCTATTTCAGAAATTTTTCAAATTTATCAAAGATACCGTTCAACACAGTGAAAAGTGTTATTCTACATAAACACGCATGCAAGAAAGATAGTTTTACCATATCCATTTCTGACTCGACTGCGTACCAGGATGTTATTTATCTTGTTATAAGATTCATGTAGGTCATGGAAAAGTAATGAAATTGAATTAATTTTGATAAAAATAATAGAAAAATAAATTAAGAACTTCCATAGATGGCTCAGTTGCAGTGGCTGTTCAATCTTGTTTCAAGGATCCTTTTTGTTGTGCCTCTATGTGTATTTTGGCAATATACACAATGCAATATATTCCTGATAGTGTGTTGATAGGAGTAGTATATTTTATTGTATGATTAAGCAGGTTTCTCCATTTGCTTTTGCTTTTGGGAGCAAATTTAATATTGTGACACCAGTTTTTAATTTCTTGTCACTCAGTTTTCACTGTCACATAATAACCTATACACTTACTGGCCTTAGAAGGGAACCTAATGTAAACAAAAGCACCTAATGAGCTATGCAATCAGTCACAGATTTCAACACAGTTCCATATCAGACTGTGGAAATTAATTTTATTTCATATTTATTCAAGAATTTATTTTGCTGGGAAGCACTGAATAGAATATTAGCATAGAGCATAACATTTAAATTCACACTGCATTTAGAAGCATATATGTCATTATAATTTTATAATAAAAGTTTGATGAATGGAGATATGCATATGCACCATTTTCTGTTATTAAAATACTGTTGGTCAGTCTTATTGCATCTAGTGGCGCTCACTTATTTTGAAATTGTTTATTAAGGTTAATCAGTATTCTGAGTAATCAAAGTGTATATGTTAAACACCCAAAACGGAGAACTTTGAAAAGTGATGAAAAAAACTATTGTATTAAATGTGTTCATAAAGTTCAGTGAGAAGTATCCAGATTTTTCCATTAAAGATATTATTAATTTAACATCTGAGTTTACCGGTGTTCCCATAAAAACTCTCAATCCATTTCCATGGCAAAGCACACAACTGGAAGAAAAGGAAATGCTAAAAAACTATAGTTGGTACGAAATCTGATGAGTAGGGTCCGAACCTTTATACAGCTATCGCCAAATGAGGTGATTGCAAGTTATCTCCACAAGGGCAGAGCATAACGTCATTGTGTGGGTACAGTGACCACACAAAACACACTGCCTACAGCACATAGTGTCTCTTGAATATGTTCACTAGTTCCACACAGTAAAATGCCTTCAGCACAAAAATCGAAATATTCACATATTGCTGAACTTGTACAATTTGGAAGTGAATATTTTATGCAAATGGTGACAATGTTGAATGTAAGTTATTCCAAAATGTTATCTATAATATTTCTACGTCAACTGTACCTTGCCTCTGCGTGGTGATCATGTGACAGACTTACCCCACTTACTTGCTATAGTCCAAACCCCACAGCCTGTTGTTTCCTGTATGAGGATTCAGACTGTACTGTTGACTGTAAGAAACACTATACAGAACGGATGATAGTTCTTTGCCAGTGATCTACTTACGTAACACACTGAGGAAAGTGTATGCCTGATGTCACCTTGCTGCTGTCAGCTGTTTGTTGGAAGACATGTGACTTCGCTGACACAACACGGACACCGTCACACCACTGAATGACTGATTCAGTTTCACTGTATTCAACTCGCTTTATTGTAGTTTACATTTACACATATGTACATAAACCCCGTCACAACAAATTCTTTGCTTTAAAGCAGCACAGGCTTTAATCGTCTGATAAATACTTAATACCAGAAGTATTACCATCCTTTTTTTCTTCAGGCTTTTCCTTTTCACCATCTTCCTCAGTTTCTCTTTTGTCGTCTCCATTCTCTTCTTCTCCCTCACTGTCACTAAATCCTCCACCTTGGATTACAAAGCTTTCTATGACATTTTCAAGCAAGTGTTCTTGTTCAACATATTTCTCCTTCAACTTAATAACATGTTAACAGACATTCTCCACTTTTCCATGCAAATACCGTCAACATGCTGTTGGGAAAGCTTTATCACATCATCTAATTTAAATGTGTTCTGATCAGCTACCCATTGTTTTTATCAGCCCAGATAAGCTCTATCTATAAGGTTAAGATCTGAGAATAGGGTGGTAATCTAAGGACACTGTGTCCATGAATGGCCAACACTGCCAATGATGTAATTTTTTTGAACTGGTTTATGAGCATAATTATGTTGTAAAGCCCCAACTTCAACATCCTTTCGTTGAATGGTACATTATTTGCTGCAAGCCAGTCCTTCATCTCACTTTTTGTTAAGCCGATGTTGGCACATTTTTCAAGAGCACATCAATAAAGCCACAATTCTTGGTCACCTTACCATGTGTATGGGGCTGTTTCATTCAGTGCTGGCCTCTCGGTCTGAGTTAACACACTCACAGCATAACTGACACTCCTAAGCATGATGCAGTACTAAAAATTGTGGCTTTAGTTATCAATCACCGAGGTGGATCTGGGAGGCAAATTAGGAATTAATTTTTCTGTGAGCCATATTTTTTTTTTTTTTTTTTTTTTTTTTTTTTTTTTTTTTTTTTTTTTTTTTTTTCCCGATTTGTACATTAAAAATGCTCCAGGTACAAATCAAGTTTTACCTCCTGCATTCACGATGATTGCTCTTGGCCCTTTTGCAGTAGGTACATGGAAACCTGAGACGCTATCATCACTCCAGCTGTTTGATCTCATATGGGTGCTATGGATGTAGGTTTCATCCTAATATATTATGGGCCTTCCTTCTTCCCTATATTGCTTAATTGTTCACAAGAATAAAACAGAAAGAGCTTGAATGTCATGCTTTTCCTGCAATACTCTAGTGTTTTTTCTTGTTTTTTTTTTTTTTGCCACTTGAATCCCATTTTCCTCAAAATTATTTTCAAACTTATGCTACCTCCATTAAAATTTGTGACCTCCCTAATCTTGGGTAGCAATCTATTGATGGTGGGCAGCGTTTTATCAACAATGTAAAAGTTACATATAACACGTCAAATAACACACTTATCAAAATTGTCTATATTTATGATATGCTGTGGTACATAGTGCAGTTTTCCAGGAGTTCCAAAAGATGTGTCCTGTTCTTTGCATTGTTTCCCTTCCTTGACAATTTTTCTTATAGTTCTTCCAGACACTTTAGTTGCAGCACTTACTCTTTCTTGCACCTTCTTCAGTGGAATCAATAACTCACCAGAAACTGCTTCACTTTTCATGAATGTATGGACATTGTTCACAGCTTCCCTAGTTTGTCTATGCACTTTTTATGCCAAATTTTGATAAAATTGGAGGCATTTTAATTTGTATAAGAACGCAAAAGATAATAGCCTCCAATAAACACACAACAAAATACAGTATATACTATCCAAGTTTAATTATAGAAACGAAACTGTGTACAGCAAGTTCAAATATCATAAGCAGATGGCTACTGCACATATGCGGCAGTTGCAAGCAAACTGTCCTGATAACCACTGCATATCTAAGCTTCACTGGCACAGAACTACTGTCCAAGCTGTACATTGTAATGTGCATCACTTTTACTTGGACAATGAACTACCAACTATTGAGAAAGTGTTATATTGCTTGCAAAAGTTAAAGGCATGTGAATGCTGGCCAATTCTCAAGCGGAGCGCTGTTGCCAAGCGTAATGCGTGTAGTGGCAGAGGTTCTGTACGTGAGATGTGTGTACCATATTCGGCAGCGCTGTTAGGAGGGCAAGCTTAGGATTCGCTGGAACCTGCAGTACGACCCGCCTCCATATGCCTTTAACTTTTGCGAAGATTATAGCAGTTGTTAATAGTGATACAACCTAGCCTGACTTCAAAAGAACAAGTTTTAGTATTCTACTTAATGAAGTAGGTGAATAATCGTTCAGAAATAGCAACACTGATGTATATTTATGCCGGTCAAGTGATTCAGGTCAAAAGCACATGTATTCAGATAATGAATATGCTCTGCTTGGGACACAGTTATACAATCTACAGACCAGTATTTCACACACTTTGTTTACTTTGCTTAGCTCACATATCACTTCACTAATGTGAATTGACCTCGTCACTTCAATTTCCTCACAATGTAACGAAATATGCAGCATGATGTAGGCATCTTCTTCAAGACAGTTTCGGTCAAGAGGTCTCTAATCCCTTGCAGTAACAACACTTGCTGCACATCACCATCATCACACACTCACTTGGCGAACAGCTTTTCGTCTCACCAGAAATGCACCCACGAACGGCGTTACTGATTCACTCACTCAGTAACTGACTAGCCATTAGAAATTCCACACAGCTTCAAAATATTCTAGGTGGAGAAACTTCCAGAAGATTCTAGTTATCTGGTAATAGCACTTCAGATGTTTACACTGGGCAGTGTGTTGCTTATGAGTGCATTATTCCGACAGCCCAGCACCAACTTCTCAGTAATCTTGAGCCATGGCTGCTGCATCACAATATTATAATCCTTAAAAATCTTGAATTTATTGAATTCTTTTTAAAGATATGAATTTACAATGTTTTTTTTATTTCCCATTCTACTTATCCATAATTTTTTTTCATATTCTATTTATTGTTTATCCTTTAAGTAATTGTTTATGTGCGTTGGTTTCTTGTATATCCTTGGTTCTAATCTATCCTTGTTTCTCATGATTTTTCTTCTATTCAAGTTTTATGCCAAGTGCCACTTAAGGGCTCAAAGCCAGGAGTTTCCATCCATGGCCTGTTAGAATGGTCCAGAGACTCCTCGCCCCCAATCTAAGATGGTAATTAAGCTTGACTGTAGGTTTTTTTGTTTTTTGTTTTTGTTTTTTTTATACCAACCAACTTTACTGCTGGTGTTTTTAAACACACAAGCTGTGCGTGAGCAATGTTTGATTCCACCTCTTATGACTTTAGGAATCTTACTAACTTGGATTCGGTGTATAGGTTTCTTCCAATTGTTCTGGTACTGTTGAATATATTGAAACAGGAACAATTTGATCTTGTAATTTTTAAATCTAGAAAAGGTACTTATCCACCTTCTTCTATTTTCATAGTAAATTTTGTTTATCTATCTAGATAGTAAAGTAAATTGGATTTCCTGGTTACATCACTTATTAAAAATGTCATATGCTTTGAGAGCTCATTTGCTTTTATTCTCAACCTGATGCTGACTGCTGGAAAATGGTGTTGTGTTGGCAGTTGCAATGCTGTCATCCTTGGTGTCTTTTCCAGGAATTTCTTGCTGAGGTTGTCATTTTGGGGCAACTCAAAGTTGAAGACTCAATCTTTGTTTTTCAGAATGAATATATTCTTCCATGCTGTTAGTTGTTCTGCGTTAGAAATGCTTTTTAACATTGTAGGTTCAGCATTTAAAGATGGGTGGATTAACACAATGGAAACCTATATTTAAACAAGACATTATGTTTAATTTAAAAGGTGAGTCAATTAATAACACTAAACAACACTTACAACATAATTTTCCAGAACGCGTTTCGAAGGTTAACTTTCCTCCATTATCAACCGGACAATAACTGAGTTTCCATGGTGTTTCATGGTGCAGATAGCGATGCTTCTTCTGTTGTTTCTTCTGGTAACGGTTCAAGGAACTTGCTGAAAATATCTTTCTGAGGAATGTCGAAATTAAATACTTGGTTTCTGTTGTTTAGTGTTATTAATTGACTCACCTTTTAAATTAAATTGATTATAACAACACTGTTTTCAAACTTCTATGAAAGGAAGACATTATGTGCCTACGTGTTTCAGCAAATAGTTGGGCCACTCTTTGTGTTTCCAGTTTGGCTTCTTTGATTCTAGCTTTGCGGTAGCTTGACACATAAATAAAGCAGTCGCTTTGTAAGGAACTGGAAAGCCAACTTTCGGCTGAACTATATCAGTAGTAAGTTTGTTGGCATAAATAAATAATAATTACCATCTAAAGGTTACTTAAACCCGGGATCGCCCTTGGGGTATTTATCTCTGATGTGAGATTCCCTTGTGGCCTAAGTGGGAAAGTACGAATCGGCTGCAGAATTTAATGTTGTTGTTGCTGTTAGCTAATGCTGGATTTCTGACAATGAAGTCATTAATCCTCTTGCTCTCCAATATTTTTCACATATGATATTGAAGAGAGCAATAGCAGTAATAGTAACCGCTTTTTAGAGAGCAGAATTTAATGTTGTACTGGCAAGTTGGCCATGGTAGCTTAGTTGTTAAAGCAGCCGCTCGATCCGAAGATCCAGGGTTCAAATCCCGGCTATGGCATTGAATTTTTCAATCCTGATTCCACCTCGTAAACATTGCCCACACACGGCTTGTGTGTTTAAAAACACCAGTGGTAAGTTTGTTGGCATAAATGAATAATAAGGGGAAAAATTACTTATTGAATGCCCTTTATTCACACAAGAGTTTTGCATAAACTTATATTACATGAAATGTCTTGATTTGTACAACTGAGTTGTTGTTGTTGTAGTGTTTAACGCCCACTTTTACTACTACGGCACCGCAGGCGGTGACACTGATGATACATGAAGATGGAGCACCAGTGGAATGAGATGGCGGGGGAAACCGGAGCACCCGGAGAAAACCCGCCCTGACGCCGCTTCGTCCACCACGAATACCACATGCGAGTCCCTGGGATCGAACCCGGGCCGCCTAGGTGGTTTGTACAACTGAAAAATACTGAATCTGTGATTTGGTTTTAGGGGAGGGTATATGTGCAAAGAAAGGCACAACAATAAAACAGAAGTCTAAATTCAATTTCTCATATTCCTCAATAAAACGCTTGATCATTAAAAAATTTTCTCATTCATACCTACAAGAAATAGAAACAAATGCCAAAGATAAAAAATGGATTACACTACTTTCCAACCCAGATATAATCCCCCAGAGACCAAGGAAAACAGTGGTTGCAGCCTTCCGACTATTGACAAATCACGACTGCTTAGCAAGTCATCTCTACAGAATAGGTATCTCAGCCTCACCAATATGTGTCCTGTGTAACGATCCAGCAGAAATGAACGAAGACCACTTGAAGACCTGTGAAGCATTAAGATCAGAAGAAACTACAGTTCAAAAGTATTGGAAAGCATGAATGCTAATGGCTTCATTGCCAGATGCAAGGCACTAGAAAACAACAACATATGTGCAGTGCACTCTACTGAAGTCATAACAAATAGGGTATAAAGAAGTAACAAATTTGATTCATTGAAAATCATTAGATGTTGCAAATATATTTTGGATCTTTAATCTATATTCTATTGTTCCTAATACCAGGTCTAAGTTATTTTAGATACTTTCAAAAAGAATGAAAGCCTTTAAGTGAACAAGTCTTGTTTGTTGATGCAGCTATAAAATCAAATATTAATCCCTGCAAACTTTTTCTCTTAATGCATTCTGATTTACTTTTGTCTTTTCCTTGTATTGGTGGAGCCGAATGTGTGGCACTGTACCACAGATGGCAGTGCGGCTTCTGGTGATGGCTTACACATGGTCTCGCCAACACAGCCAGTTGCACCCCATTATTCCACTCAGGTAAAATTGTGTGAAATTATACTGTTATGCTGTTGTTTGCTTTCTTGGCAGATTTTGATGCTGCTATGAGGAAAGAAAGGGAAAATTATACCAGGAATTTATAGACCTTAATGCTTATCAGTAGAAGAAGCAATGTTAGAGAAAGTATTCATTTTTTTATAACAGCCACAAATAAAACACATACCATGTTTGTGACATGTAAAACATTTGTAGGCCAACAGAGCTAGTGTGGAGCACATGTAAACAAAATAAATCACCTCTTCATTGTATATTGTCAAGAAAGTGGTGTAGAAACTCTTGATTGTAACATGGAATAATGTATGATGCTACATTTGTTTCTTCTTTCTGCAATATTTCAGAAATGGCCTGTAACAATAGTTGGTACATATGTTACACAGAAACATGCTTATCATTAAAATGTTTATATGTTACATTGGAAATGTATAATTTTTCGGTTGTGATCCTTGGGTATATGACATATCTCATTCATAAACAAAAGATTTAGAAATAACAGAGGTTCATTTTGGCTTAAAGATTCAAAAATATAAAAATAGAATCACTATTAACAGTGAAGTGCTCTTCATGTTTGAGATCAATTTTTTGAGTTGCTTTTTTATGCTCACCTTAGCTTTAATATGTTGAAAACATTGAGTATGAAAAAGCAACTCAAAAAATCGAACTTAAACTTAAGGAACCAAACTTCAAGTAAAATAAAGAAATGCAAAGTCATTTTCTTATAAAGCAATGAATAAAATATTGCTGTGATTAAAATTGTACAACAAACATTTAATATTTCCTGTACCAGAGCTCCCACAACAGTCAGGGAAAAGCATTGTGTAGTTGCAAATTGTATTGAATGTGTGTGTTAACATGTGAGAATAGAAATTACTTGAAGCATTCCTAAAAGCTTAAAGAAAAGAACACAATGAAAGTCATACCTGACCAACCTAGGAAAGGATCTACAGTTTGGAATGATTAGAACATTGTTGAACATTTTTGCGTGTAAATGCAATGGAAAAATAAATTTATAGCTGAGAAACAAAGACTAATATAAATAGGGAGATAATGAAGCTAAAACTAAGAACAAATTAGAAACTAAAAGCTTCACTCATCTTAGTAATATTGCAAGTTCTTTGGTGCTGACACATTTTGAGCTGACTCCAACTCATTCTCAAAGCTATACAAACAAATTAGTTACCAATTAATTTGTTTGTATAGCTTTGAGAATGAGTTGGAGTCAACTCGAAACATGTCAGCGCCAAATAACTTGCAATATTACCAAGATAAGTAAAGCTTTTAGCTTCTAATTTGTTCTTAGTTTAGATAAAGACTAATATCTTGCTTTGCACTAAAATTATAGGTCTCTCAGAGGAAACTGATCATTTTTTGATACTGTTTAGAATACAGTAAAATCAGAAATAAGATCAGCTTGATTTTACTTAACTGTTATGTATTAGAATTCTAAGTGCACTGAACTGTGGGAAGGTGAAAGCCAGTTGTGACTTTCTTGTCCATAACAAGTTTGACTTTATACTAATAAACCCATATTTTCAAATTCTTAGTTGATGACATTGTTGTTGGAATCAGTTAAGAATAAAAGCTGAGTCAATGTCACAAAACACTTTTTAAATTTTCCAGAACACTTTGCAGACACTAGTTTCCTCCATTATTAACCAGACACCTATTGATCCTGGATGGCAAAGCTGTCTGTGAGCTGCCCTGGTGGTAATTTTAGGAACTTGTACAGTGGGTCACTTTGGGGAATATCAAAATTGAAGACTGTTCTAGTTCTTCCACATAAAAATATGCTCCCATGTTGACAACAATCAGCAGTTGCCACCCATTTTTCAATGAAAAATCATCACAAATGCAAAACCATAATTATTGTCTCATGGGAACAGATTTGCATCTCGAAGAATAAGAGAACAAGCTGTTGTGCAAGTTCCTAGAATCACTATTAGTTAAAGTGTCAGCTTTTACTCTTAATTAATAACTCTTAAGTTCAAAGAAACTAATAGAACAATTGCAAGAGCTTAAGAAGTAGTGTATAATGCTGTGAAATTGCATAGCAATTTCAAAAGGGAGAATTAAACCAAAATTTAAGAAAAGCATCATAACTGCTATCATATATGCAATACAAGAATACAAGGAATATTTATGTAATTCTCTTGATTATAACAACAAATAAGAACACCCCCATCGAGAAAAATTGAGACTTATAGCAAAAAAGAAAGTGCACAAATTACCCAGATGACAATAATTTAATTTGGAAAATTGAATCAAACTTGAAACATTCATTGCCATGGGCAGTACTCAAACCATTGTTTGACATTATCTTCGGCTCTCTTACTGATTCTCTTACCCTTGAGCCACCATAACAAGGTTACCTAGGAGTGTTAAATCTTCTCACAAGATTCAGGTATACCAGTAAACCTTGAGGGACATCTCCAATATTAGAGAATATCATGCCTCAAACATAATTTGCAACATTGCAAGTGATCTTTGGGTAAACTATAAAGCCTGAAAACTTAAAGCACATATAGGTTTGCAAATCACCTTTGAAATAGAGTACTTCTAATATGTGAAATCGTCTTGAAGGTTTACCAAGACACTTGAATCAATTGACAGGATTTTAATGCATTTAATGCAAGTCAAGGAAAGCTCATACTCCAGCAATTGCATGTTCACATGGTCTCGAGTGCACTCCACGAAATCCTAAAAGTAAATGGCATAAGCACTTTGATGCAGCTGATTTGACTTATAATGATATAAGTGGATTTCACCAACACCTTTCCGTGCTCAAAAAAATAGATCAAGATAAATTCCTTATGAAATATATGAAATGCTCCTCAATTGTTAAAAGCACAGTTTAATTCTTTCAGGCTTTTGTGTAAGTCAATTTGGGTGTACAATTAAAATTATGCCAATTTTTATTTGATTCATTTAAATCCCTAATGAATTATATTTGTAATTATAACATTAATATATGTAAGTAAAGTAAGTTTTCTTAATGAATGGAAATTCAGTAACAAAATATGTGCTTCATTAAACGTAATTGCATAAAGTGTGGTTACGCTTTGAAGGCAAATCTTGCAGGAAATGATATTGTAAATTGTTTATCGTTAAAACAGCTAAAAGAGCCAATGAACAAAATTGCCAAAATTAAATAAGTATAACTTGATAGCTTAGCAAATTCTCAGTAACTGGAGGTAAACTGATACATCGGTTTATTACTTATATTATAGATTTTAGCTTTTGTGAGCTAGACAGCATACACTGAATAGCACTTTTCTTTGCACTCAGGGTGTATTCCGATTACCAAGACCAGGACAACCTGGAGTGAAGTTACGGCAGCCAGGTGTAGATCACCAGGGAGAGGGATTTGGGAATAATCAGCATGTGGTTCGCATGGGAAGATTCCCTATGGGCAGAGGACAGTTGAAAGGATTACGTCAACAACTACAGCAAAACCGAGGCAGACGATTACCATTGCATACACATCAACAACCTCAAGTACAACAACCACAAACACAGCAACAACAACAGCAGCAGATTCGGCCACCAAAGAAACGACAGTCATTTGAAGGCACAGCAACAGGTCCTTTCAAGCAGTCACGTTTTGATCCTGCAGTTAAACGAAAAAAGGTAACTAACTGTTCATCTATAGCTATTATTCATTTGAAAGTTTAAACATAAAACATCGCTTATTGTAACTACCTTGAACATTTTTTGGTAATAAACTTTCCTTACTAGCTGTGCATAGACACTAATTATAAAGTTGAATTAGACTTGAACAAATTCAATGCAAATGCCAGGACCTAAGTGCATCTTTAACTTTGTAATGATGCCTTATGCAGTACCCTATAATATAGCATTCTACTGTGTGTTCCTTGACCAGCTGAACTGCCCTGCGGTGGCAAGGGAGCAGGTGAGACTGACAGAGTTAGGCGTAAAGGACCAGGAAGTCACGGGTAAGGAACGCAAACTGCTGTATTAACTTATATTAGACTTACCTGCATCACGTTAGATATTGAAATTGATGACCTTCAACGCCAAAACATTCTCTATATCTCTAAACACAGTGCTGGTTTACTCGGAAAAGTTCAAAGTTCATATTGACTGATTGCCTGTATATATCTCTCGTGATTTTGTGCTTCAGTTCTTTTAACGTGTGCGGATTTAATGCGTACACTTTATTCTTTAATGCTCTTCATAAATAGAAATCGCTCAAAATTTTAGCACAAGAGGTTAACATTTCCAAGTCGTCAGCTTTAGCAAAACAAAACTTCTGAAACTTAAAAGTTCATGCTTTACAACCACAAGATCCTGTAAGTAGGGTTAATTATTGCAATTGGTTTTATCAGTCTATTCATAATGACAACTGGACCCACCTTTAATGTTCTTCACTGATGAAGCGTGGTTTTATTATCAATTTAAGGTCGCATTTCTACTGAACAATTGATACTGGGTTACCGAAAATCACCATGTTATTCATGAAGTTCCTCACCATATGTAGAAATATCAGTCTCATGTTTGCAACACAAAAGTTTATTCACACATTTATGTAAATTCTATTGTAAAGAAGAAATGAAAGATTGCATGGCTGGTTTCAATAGGATTCAACAATAGCACACACTGCTGGTAATCCTATGCATGAATTGTGAAGTGGGTATGGTGACAGAATAATTAGTCGAGGATTCTGGCCCCCTCGTTCCCCTGATCTACCTGCATGCAATTTTTATTTACAGAGAACTTTAAGAATAAAGCGTACGCATTAAACCCGCACAAGTTACAGAAACTGAAGGACAAAATCATGAGAGAAATACAGGCAATTAGTCAACGTGAACTTTTGTGAGTAAACCAGAATTGTGTTTGGAGATATAGAGAAGGTGTTCGCATTGAAGGTCATCAATTTCAATATCTGATGTGATGCAGGTAAATCTAATGTAAGTTAATACAGCAGTTAGTGTTCGGTACCCGTGACTTGCCGGTCCTTTATGCCTAACTCTGGCAGAGAGCACGCCTGTCCTCGCACACTCCCTTGCCACCGCAGGGTGGTCCGGCTGGTCAAGGAACACACAGTATTTATAACCCTAACAAACCACAAGTATTAGAAGACAACAGCAGCACAACCATCGTAAATATTTTTGTTCCATGTGGAAAACGGTAATAAGCAATCAAATGGGTCTAAACATTATCGAGAGTGTATGAGAGGATTCCATGCAACATATGTTAAAATCTCTAAAGAGAAACATAAGAAATTAACTGGAAGAAATACTAACTTGAATTGGGGTTACCAGAGTGAGGACCGCATGCCTAACCTGTAGTCAATAGCAAAGTTAACTAAGAAAATAGGTTCTACATTGCAGGACTAAAACAAGGAAAATGAACTCGAGAGCGGTATCATTCATTCATGAATGTTTTGGAACAGTGAAGCATGAAATAAAAGAACTTACTTGCAAGATGGAACAAACTGTAAAATAATCTATAGATACTGTGGAAAATAAGACTGAGGAAGTGAAGCAAATACCACCAAAAGAATAATCTAATTATTAGCGGCATACCCCAGAGGGAAAGAGAAAATATCTTTAGATGGAGGCTATGCACAGGTTTCCATGCCCTATGTCTTGATACAAAACCAGAAGATATCTTTGATACTGTTATAAAATTGCTAATGCTTTTGATGTTCATTTGACAAATAACAGTATTGATGGAGCACATAGACTTCCCTCCAAAAAGTGTAAGGTAAATGCTAGACTAAGAGAACCACTTATTCTGGTTTGCTTTGCATCCCATTGGAAGAAAGAGGAAATTACCTTGTCAGAATAAATAAAAGGCAAGTATTCACCAAAGATATGGGATAATTTAGACTCCATCAAGTAATTTTTGTCGATCATCACCTGACCGCTCTCATGATTTCTTTTCAAAAAATACTTTGGTTTTAAAGAGAGAAGGCAAGATTGTAGAAGTGTGGATCAGGAATGGAAAAATCTTCATATGAGAAAGGCAGTTTGGACCATCAATGAGGTTGGAGGAATCCTAAGTACTGTGAAATGAAGGTAACCTCAAACAGAATAGTTATGGTGCTAGAACAACTG
Source organism: Tenodera sinensis (assembly GCA_030765045.1). Taxonomy (NCBI): domain Eukaryota; kingdom Metazoa; phylum Arthropoda; class Insecta; order Mantodea; family Mantidae; genus Tenodera; species Tenodera sinensis. Next base: position 60,576,935 of record CM060967.1, on the reverse strand, counting down.
TGAAAGAAGAGAAACTGCAAAATTAGTGCTAGATTGGAGAAGTGTAACAATTATTCCTGCTATGTGTAACTGTGATAACCTTATAAGTGAGTCAGGACAGGCAGACACATGACAACCAAACAATACCACCAGTAAATCAGCAGCTGATGATGAGAGCAAAGTACTCACTTAAGATGTCCAGATATTGTGCCAGCACTGTAGCATGGTGACAGTGTGTCTGTCTCACATCCAAGAGGTTGCGAGTTAGGGATAAGGTTTTTTCTGAAGTTTTCCCTTATCCTGAGAAGACAAGTTAGATAATTTAAAAGCTCTATGGACCTCAGGCTCATTTGAGCATCTTTTCACACATTTCATCCATTCACCATCCAATATGACACTACGTTGGAGGACATTAATAAATAAATGAAAAAATATTTTAAAAAAAATATTGTTCCTTTTAATGAAGTGTGTAAATGAGTTTTTCTGTTCCTCATTTATTTTCATTTGAAATACTTCACTGTTAACCACTTCTATACCAATAATCCCAAGGTGCAACAGCCCTTTCTGGTCAAGGCCTATCGCTGAACCACTGCGCCCCCCACCTCTGTCCACCACAGGCATCATGAGTGAGGTGCAGTACTCGAGGTGGTAGGTACATGCACTTTGGACCAAGTCTCCCAGCAGGAGAAAATGCTTACACGGTTCCAGGAATCGAACCCGAGTCTCCTGCTTGGTGAGCAGCAGCATTACCACCACACTAAGGAGACAACCAGTTCTATACTAGCACTTATAAATTAGACAACATTGAATTTCTTGTGGCTACAATAACAAATGAAGACGTGCTTGTAACAGCAGAAAACTGTCTCAAGAAAATCATAATAAATTTCTTCAACATACCAGACTTTACTACTCATCACGTTGTTAGATAAAATATTGGAAGCAGAATATCAGTTTATGTTTGAAATATGTGGAAAATTAATAAATAATCAATAAATTTCATAGTACAAGTAAACCTAATGTGTGATGACATCACATTAAATTTGTTTTGAGATAAGAGGTGGGTAGTGATGTCATCACATGCGATGTCAGTGCGAGTGACGTCATCACTCACACATAGCGGTTTTGTAGCAAGGTTCACCAAGGTCAGTTTACCTTGAGAGTGGCAGAAAGGAACTGCTGAAACATGTTGGGCTGTGTAATGTTTACACTTCAATTTTAGGTAAGTGAAAGCTGCTGTTTTCTACATTATTGTGATATTAGTGGATAATATACAGGGTGGAAGTGAAATAATCCGCCAGACTGAAGGAGGTGAGAGAGTGGATGTTAACTAACAAAAAATTCCAGTAATTTTTTTAATTAAGTGTACCATTAATTAGATAATCGCGTTTGAAAGTGAGAAAATGTGGCAACATGGTTTAACCTATTGATTGGGTACCCAGCTTCTATCTGCAGATCAATGAAATATTCCAATGTTCTATAAAAACCATCTAAGTAATCTAAAGTAAAAACAAATTAGAAACTAAAAGCTTCACTTATCTTAGTAATATTCCAAAGAACTTGCAATATTACTAAGATAAGTGAAGCTTTTAGTTTCTAATTTGTTTTTACTTTAGATTCTTGTTGCTTCACTGTTAATAGCTTCATTATTTCCTGATTCATCTAAGTAATGTTAGCCATGTATTGAACTCGGATGTTTCGTCGTGGTGCTCCAGACAGTAGAAAGTTACGTGAAAAATTAAGGTTATGGCTGATTGTCCCATATGAAAACATTACCTCAAATCTTATATTTCGCATAATTACAAATATTTTATTTGGTACATTTAAAGGTTTGAATATCTGGCCTGTTCTACATATTTGAGGGGCTTATGCCATGATGAGATAACAACCTCACTTGAAATTGGATTCTTCTTTTAAACGCTGTGCAAAATTGTTTGCTAACTTACGACAGTAATTGCAGTATTTCATCCATTAGGGGATCACAAATATGATAGAAACATTAGAAAAGAAACTTTTAATATGCTCTAATCAGTCAGAAATGCATAAATTCACTTGAAATGAAACGAACATACATTAAGCCCATGTCTACTTACTGCACATGCACACTGAGGAAAAGCGAGTTGCCTTATTCACTTTATGTATCGAATGGTATGTACCTAACACAATATTCATGTTTACAATAAATAGTAAAGTAGTTAGTTTCTAATACTTACACATGTGGTGAACACGTGCAGTTTCAATATTGTCTGTAAGAGGTATGTATGAAGCATTCGTGCCGAAGCTGGCAGCTAATGGCTGGAGGTTAGGTTATACCTACATTGGATATTTCTGTTCCCAATATGCATTGAACATTCCAAAGGCTATGTGACTCTTGCGTGAAACACCTCTTGCGTTAGTAATACCATTATGCCGTATTGAATTTAAGAATGTAATACTAGTAATTGCTAAACTTTTAGGAATGACCTAGCTGTCAATGGACCCTTAAACCCTACTCCCTCACTCACTTTTAGGAAAGCATAATTTATAATGTAAATTTACACTCCACTGCAACATGTTTAAACAAAATATATGTGCAATTGTTTACATGTTTGGCTCGGTAAGTGTGCAATTCTCTTTAATTTTTTATATACCTGATTTAAAATGGGACAATGTGCTTTATGCAAGCATGTACCTACATATAAAAAAAGGAATTTGTAATATGTGATGGACAATATTTTAGAAGCACTTTCACTTCTAAGAATTAGTCCAATAAGTTTTAACGAGAATCTTATGAATACCAAAGAACTCGAGTTAGTGAAATTGGCAACACAAAATTTCTTATAAGATTTGTGCACTTGAGTATGTGTGAAAGATATCAAAATATTTCAAGAAATGTAGCTAAATAAATCTGACCTCTGGTGTTCGCACCACAGTCTTGGACTAACCATTATTTACATGGTAGTTTAAGAAACAAAAAATGGCCATACTTTTAATAACTAACATATATTAGCAGTAAGAAGTGTGCAATAACATTGGAATTAATTCGAAATAAGAGTTTAGAGCAAGTATTCAATACCTGTAGTCAGGCTTCACATCTTTTGCAGCTTCAACCAAAAAGCAATTGCATGGAATTAAGTAGACATTACGCACGATCCACACCGGCATGCGAAAGAAGTAAAAACAGTTGATGTGATGTTGCCACTTCTACCAGAATTAAGAAGGCAACAAATTGTGGGCTTTTTAAACTTAATTTACACAAAAACCATTGAATCTATTGAAATGCGCCAAAAGAAAAAGTTGTTTTTTATTCAATTTTCTATGAATGTAGCTATAAATCAAGTATCTTCAATCAATAATAATTCAGCCAGGTGCTGATAAATTTGTTTGATAAAAATATTTTTTTCTAGAAAACTATAAACTTTTCAGTGCTTTGGTATTAGACTTTCTTGTTATTCACGACATGAGAAATTCGCTATTAAAGTCTGACAGATTATTTCACTTCCACCTGTATACTCTAGCTGAGAAACAGTAATACAACGTTTGCTTTGAAAATGGGTGAATGTGGCATGTTCCTATCTTTTTGAACCAAAAATATGCAATTTTGAAGATTTCAACCATTCTAATAGCGATTCCAAGACAATGTGAACAACAGAAACTGCTGGTTCCACCCATTGGTTTAAGTGTAAGGAATGTACACCAATGAATAATGATGAGAAAGTGTGTGTTGTCCAGACTATGAAAACACAAAATTGGCGTAGGACAATTTTGTCTGTTTCACAAAAGTCCTAATTTTCACAAATTAGTTATAGATTGTGATGTTTTGAATACTGTGAGGCATTACCTAGCATTAAAAATAAAAACTGGAGCTAAGAAGAAATTACTCACTGCCAACTATTCTGCTAATAAGACCTGCTGATATTCCTGCTACAGTTTATAGTTTGGATTAATAAGCAGGGGCCACTAGTTAGTAATCAAGTACCTCCTCAATTGGCCCCTCAGGGATCTAATGAGGCTCGGTGCACCCCGTAACAGTTCTCCCAGTGTGAGAAATTCCAGATACTGTTATGGGGAATTAAACCCAGGTCTCCTGCTTAAGCAGCAGCGCTTCCACTGCGCTAACGAGACAACCATAGTTCTTTATCTTCTACAACTAATCAAGTGAAATAAACTCGTATTAATATCAAAATCTGGATTATTGATTGACAAAACCATACCATCTGCTGGATTATTGATTGACAAAACCTTACCACCTGCAAACTTCAAAACTCTGCAGATTAAAAAGAAGTCATCATCATTTCAGAATCACCACACAAAAATTGGAATGTTGAGAAATAAAACCCATACCTAGTGCAACCAAGTAAGGAAAATAATGGGTAATAATAGCTAATAGGTACAAAATAGAAAAAAGTTTAAAAATATGTGAAAAGCTGAACCATTATTTTGTACTCCTTTTCACAATCAGTTATTGTATAAAATAGCATTTTTCTATATCCCATAGATAATAATGAACTCTTAAAAATTACTTCCGTAACAAAAGCCACAGGTATTATTTTTTAACGTATATTTATAATAATTTTTATCAAGAGAATTTTATGAATTAAGACTTGTTTATTTCGTCTAAAATAAAAAAACTAATAGACTAAAAGCTTCACTTGTCTTAGGAATGTTTGTAAGCTCTTCAAAATTCCAGACAATTGTTTCATGATCATCCATCACATTCTCAATTAACTAAACTAAACCCTGGCACAACAGCCCATGAAGGGCCAAGGCCTACCACCCAGTTGCTGCATCCCTCACCTCTGCCCACTACAGGCGTCACTCGTGAGGTGCAGTACTGGAGGGTGGGATGTGGTCAGTGCACCAAGCCCTCCCGGCCAGTTATGCGGTCTTTTCAACCTGGAGTTGCTACTTCTACATCAAGTAGCTCCTCCATTGGTCCACCCGGGACCTAACGAGGCTGAGTGCACCCCGTGCCAGAGGTATGGAAAATGAAAATAAATGAGGTAGACCATTGAGAATTGGTGGATGATCATCAAGAAACAATTGTCTGGAATTTTCAAGCACTTACAGTATTACCATAGCGGATAGAAGAGAAAGTGTGAGCTCTCCCGCTAGTTCACTGCATGATCCGTGGTCCCGTGGCAACTGACCGAAACTAGGGCGTGCCGATCGCAGTCGCCTCAAAATGCGGCCGAACTGCCTAGTATGTGATTCGGAAGTACAGACAATTTTATAGGTATGCGTTGTGTGTTGTGAGTAATTAGGTACATAACTTGTGAAATTGCTTCTAAGTTTGTGCATAAATGTGTGTGTTCTTCAAAACGTAAGTTTCAAGCAACTTCAATAATTGATTAAAAATGCCAACTTGTTTTGTACCCAGGTGTCGTTCAGGATACAGAAACTGCTCAGAAGCTAGACATATTTTTACTCCTCCTAAAGATAAAAATCTGTTTTACAAATGGGAAAAGTCTATTCCTAGGAAAGACATTAAATTATCTGTTAATCTAGTATTTGTGACAAACATTTTCCAGAGGACTTTTTAGTGAAAGTGGATTCATTCGTTGTGCATGGAAAACTAGTTGAAATCCCTAGAATTAAATGGCCATTAAAGCCAAGGGCAATTCCCTGTATATTTCCTAATTTACCCAGGTACTTAACTACAGTGCATAAATCCCGAAAATCTCCACAAAACAGAGACAAAAAATTACTGAAAAAGCAATATTCAACAATCAGTAAATTACCAGATGCAGGATCCAGTCAACCAGTTCTTATTTCAAACGCGCCGTCCTTCAACAATGAGGAATTCACAGAAAACAGTTCTAATTCCTCCAAGGTCACAAATGCAAGTGTCAATAATGAAATTGCTACACTGAAGAAAAGAATTAGAAACCTCAATAGAAATTTAGTTAGAACTAAAATCCTGCTATCTAAAGAGAGGGCTAAATTAAAAATAGTAGAAAAGAAATTCGCTACTAATTGTTGCGAACATAAACGCAATTTAAATCGTTTAAGTAAAGAACAAAAGCTGGTTCTAGATACAATGCTTAAAAAATGTCAGACGAGCTCAAAGGGGATGCGTTACACCATTGAATTTCTATTAGAAAGCTTGCTATTTAAAATTAAAAGCCCTAAAGGTTATAGACATTGCTTAACGCATGAATTGCTGCTCCTGCCTTCTGAAGCTCATTTAAGGAAATTATCTAAAGGGATAAAGTGCACATATGGTATAAATAGTAATGCTCTAAATGCGCTTTCTACTACATTCAGTCAAGAAGAAGATGAAAACAAACGTCTTGGAGTTGCAATATTTGATGAAGTCAAATTAAGAGAAGTTAGGTTTAATGCTAGCTCACTAGCTAGGACGAATTCGTGAATCTAGGTGAACACACTCCTGACAATCAGAAAAATTTGATGGCTTTAGTTTTTATGTTTGTTCCCTTATTACATAATTGGAGCCAACCAGTAGCGATTTACGCAAGTAGAAATGCTACACCCGGTGATATAATAGCTAAGCTCCTTATAGAAGTGATTATCCAGTTAGAAAACTCAGCAACAAGAATTGTTGGTTTCACTAGTGATGGAAGTCAATCAAACAAAAAAGTATGGAAAAATTTAGGAATAGGAGCAACATGTGAAAATGTACAATGCAGTATCCAGCACCCACTTGATGACAAAAGAAGAATATGGACTTTTTCAGATTGCGGACACATAATAAAATGCATGAGAAATTATAAAAATTATAAAAATTCGCAATCTCACAGAGTACTAAAAGATTTCTTTCGCATAATAACGTCTGAAAATAACACATTCTGCTCAACTAGAACAATGGAATCTCTTAGTCACCTTAAAAAGTACTTTGGAAGTGTCCGAGTATTTATGGAATAGAGGATTTGCATACGTCTTAACAGCAAAATTCAATCAAGACCCCCTTGAACGGCACTTTGGAATTATGCGTTCTTTAAGCTGTGATGACCATCCTTCCACAGTTGACTTTTTACATTTACATATGCTACAGGCTGTGTATGTCCCTGTAAAACTTGCACTGTCAAATGCTGCTAATTGTGAGAATAAAGTGGAGCCACCACTTACATCTTTTATGAATCAAATTCGTATATTGGCAAAACAAACTGAGCAGAAAAACCGTGAGCTGTTGGATTTTGTTGGAAACAAAATAAAGAACAAAACTAAAATACTTGACTGGGAAAGTGAAGTTCCTGAACTCTATGAGGACAATATTTCCAAAAGATGCTTAATACACAACTTAGGGGGTTATATAGCAAAAAAGATGTTCGAAAAACTTAGTTGTAAAACCTGTGCCTCTACTCTGTCCACCCATCTACCCTCTGACACATTAGCTTCCACTTTCACTACAGCGAAAGACTATGGCACCCTAAAAAATTGTTGGTATTTAACCTACCCCTCTGAATGTGTGGTTAATATTCTTTTGCAAGTCGAGGCTATTTTACAGAAGAAAATGTGCTCGTCTGAAAGTTTGTGGGGTGATATATTTTACGAGTGCTTAGATAACATAGACAAAATCATATTAGGACCCAGTGGAATAGGATGTTGCGTGGAACACAAACTGGATTTAGTTGGAAAGTTAACACTACATTACATGAAGTGTCGCTTCTTTTTTCGTACCAAGGAAATCAGTAGAGAAATGACGTCATCGAAGTCAGCAAAATCAATACGTAAACTCTCCAAGGTCTCCAACATCTAATTCCACGGTGAGTTTCGATATTTTATATACATAACACACATAATTTGCATTATGGTTTAATTTTTCAGCATAAAATCATGTATGCCGATATTTCCCATTGTTTTTCATTAATTATAATACCCATTATTATAAAATAGCATCCTATATTATGTGTCAAGGAAAGACGATGTTTCAAAACAGTATTTCAAATATTCGTTCTTATGATTTTAGGTATTTAAAATGCTAATTGATAATATGAAACCCATTTTCACCATGCATTCATGAACTACAGTGAAGCGGCCACGACACCAGTGCCATCTTGCGAGCGAACCATAGTAACTCCCGAAGAGCTCACACTATCTCTTCTATCCGCTATGGTATTACTAAGATAAGTGAAGCTTTTAGTGTCTAAGTTTGTTTTTATTTTAGATTATGTTGCTTCACTGTTAACAGCTTCAGCGTTTTCATTGAATTGTTAATTTACTTGAAAAATATGTTTTAAGTTTAGATTTTTATTTATTTATTTTAAAGGTTTAATTGAGTAAATAAGTTAAAATGAGACTTGAGCCTTAATTTCTGTTGAGCGTATGTACATAAGAGTTTTAAAATTATGAGACAATGTAACTAAGTTATTGAAACTGGTAGCCTCCCACAAAGACTAGCTGTGATCAGTGGCTGTAATTTGATTTGTAGCTTATGAATGGCACTAAGAGGTTTCTCATGGCCCTGTTTTCATTGTTACTTGTTCCATTAAAGGTTCCATCATCCTCATGCTGGCTACCAGTGCTCTCCATCTTAGAAAGGAACCCTCCCATCATATGGTAGAGTGAATAGGCATAGACATCACTAGAACTGTTCCATTTTGAAATGTTCTCATGTGTTTCAAACAATTTAAAAATTAATAACAATAATTTGTTATGATCTAAAATGGTAATACTTTCATCTGAAAAATTTGATGCCATTGCTGGGATTTGAACCACGGATCTTCTGTGGTTATATTCTGATCTACATCCAGTTGCTCTAACTACTGAGCTATCATGGCAACATGCATTAATGTCATGTTGGCATGTTGCCATAATAGCTCAGTGGTTAGAGCAACCGGAGGGAGACCGGCTACAGCATTGAATTTTTCAATCTCATTCCACCTCTTCCAACCTTGTCTTAGACACGGTTGGTTATTGTGTGGAAGAACAATTAATTTCCAATATTTTCATTTGTTGCAGAGAATGCCTGATATGAGCAATCTGCATGAAGTGCAGACAGTGGAATTACCATCTGACACACAAAATGCTCAACAGATGGTAATCATACAACGTAATTTTCCAAGCATGTTTGTTTGCTGTCTTTTTGCTTTCATGCATGTAATGCACAGATGTACTAAATCTTCCTGCTTGCTCATATTTTGCAGTTATGCATGCTTATGTTAACAAAAAATAGTATACAGCTATGTTGTCAAAGTTCAAGAAGAAGGAATTGGGAAGCCCTGCATTATATGTATTGACAGACACTTGACAAGGAAAGCACAAGAAAATGAAAGAAAGATAAATAAGGTGTGTGTATTCCTATGTTCACAATATTTTATACCAGGGAGGGGCAAACATTATACAAAAGTTACAAAATTAATGAGTACAGAAAGTAGTATTGTTAGATACTGCATATTCACTGCATAATACACACAGACCTACAAAACACAAGTTCCTATTATTATCACCAGCTGGAACTAGTTAACTAAATGCCAGTTTGTAATATTGCACTGCTTCTTAAGGTAGTTTGGCATTACCATTTCTTTAAACCATTTGGTGATAAAAAATGTCAGCTAGTTGCTTTGCATCTTGTAGAATCAATGTTTGGGTTGCATTGCATGTTTTATATATGGGGCACAATATTATCAAGTGTGTTCATAAGGTAAGTTTCCCTGGAGGACATTTACATAAACAAAACACAGTTTAATTTAAAAGGTGAGTCAATAACACTGAACAACACTTACATTTATAATTTTCCGGAATGCGTTTCAGAGGTTAACTTTCCTCCATTATCAACTGGACAATGACAATGGAGGAAAGTTAATCTCCGAAACGTGTTCCGGAAAATTATAAATGTAAGTGTTGTTCAGTGTTATTGACTTACCTTTTAGATTAAATTGATTATAACAACACTGTTTTCAAACTTCTAAGGAAGATATAAAACACAGTTTAATGGAAAGATTTATTGAAAGAGACACAAGAAGTGTTAAGCTATTTTTCAACATATTCATCACCTTACTGTGGGACCAAATTTTGTATCCTAGAAGCCTGCCACCTGAGATTGGAATAACAATGTGACAACCATCTCTGTCTCATGTCATTCTGAAAATGCTGATGCTGACCAGGCAGGAATTTCTTGGAATATAAGAAAAGCCACTGCACGTGAGATTTTGTCTAAGGGGTAGATAATTAAACACCTCCTAGCCAAACTTCTGCAGGAGATCTGCTGTCCAACAAGCCAGGTGTGAGCATTATCGTGCAGCACAAGACAACACCAGCACTAAGCATCATGCACCACTTGATGTGAATGGCCCGTCACAATTTTGTTGTGTTGCACAGTAATGTTCAGCATTCAACATCTCACTTCTGGTCAGGAATTCCATGAGGAAAACGATCTGTCTACCCCAGTTCAAGTAACAAGTGTTCCAGGTGCTCCATGACAATTTCATGCAATAAGCAGCAACAGATATGTAGGAAATGATTGCTGTGTTCTGTAATTGTGAAGCAATGATTACCCATAATGCATTCCTGCACAAGCTCCACAAAGACATCTGTAATGATGGTACCAGGTATGGCAGGTATTGCCGTATTGGAAAGCCCCACAAGTAAAATAACAGCCATGGAGATGAGATATTTGAGACGAGTTATGAGGAAGACTAGAAAAGACATGATTAGAAACACAACAATAAAAGAGGAACTGGGTACCCACTTCGTAAAACAAATTATAGAAAAAAGACAACTAAAATGTCACATGGTGGAGGAAAGAAAACCCAAACAATATTTAGAGACAAGACCAGAAGGAAGAAGGGCAAGAAGAAGGCCACAATGGTATGGAACCAAGATAAATAGAGGAGATGGATAGAGACTGGCACTCCACACTTACCAGTATGAAGGAGTTAGGGGAAGAAGAAGAAAGAAAGCCCCATGGAAGGAGTAGACACTCAGTTGCCTTCCCTGGTTTTGGTGGAGGGAGTTTCGACTGCTGGAGATCCCTCGTCGCTAAGTGTGGGACAAGTGGAAAACTTACTTCATGGATTTGCCCTTTATATACAATTATTTTTACATTCAGTCTTTGGCTTCAAACAGGATCATACTTTGTAATATTAAAATAATGCAGTATTTATTTCATGCTTAACAAAATTATTTATTCTTAGCTCCTGTCATATTAGGTCAGTAGTGCTATATTTTTGTTTGGAACCTCTTACTGGCATTGTAATACATAATGCTTACAAGTCATAGTAGATCAGCTTTCACCTTTCTACCAATCCAGCTAGTTTAGTCTAGTCATTAACTCTTGAGTTGACTCATTAAAAACTAGTTGCAGGTGGAGTTATTTTATATTCATAGATAATAATTACTTAAAGGGGGATTTATGTTCAGAATATAGCATTCAGTCATGTAATTGCAACATGTTGGGGAAACCACAGTGAAGTGTAATAATATTAAAAATTAATACTAAATGGAACTTCACACTCCACTTCACTATTGTAATAAGTAAGCTCAGCAGGTGAGCTGCCAAAAGAATGAAGTTGCTCACGTTTTGTCTGTACAGCAGACGGACAGAACCAGTTCTCCATACTGTGCCGTCACATGCACTATGAATGTGGATAACTTGATTGCTCTTTAATGTAGCAGGACTGCTAAGTCTAGTTGTAAGTTACCTTCAATCATGTTTTAGGGGTGTCTTATATCCATCAACAGCTTGTAGCACTATGTTTGGAATACTACATGTTTGAAGAATTGATATACCAGGAGAGCAAAGAAACTTCCAAACAGGCTGCGCAGTGTTTTGCATCTCCACACTGGTTGACCGATCACCATGAAAATTGGTGCATCTAAGTATTTTTTCATGGAGAAGGTTTTTATGCTATTTATTTTACAATGCAACATATTATATTCACATAGTTTTCTCTACTCACTTTACTTTTATGCAACACATTCACATGTCCTTCTCAACTTTCCCTTCAACATATTATTCATACAATTTTCTATGATTAAAATAGAAATACATGTTACATTCACACAGTTTTCTGTACTTGCCTGTTTACAAAACATGACCACAAGTATTTTTCTACTCCCTCTTATGCATACAATTCATACAAATTTCTGTACATTTGAATCAGAAATGCAATGTACTACTTTCACCTGCTTTTCTCTACTCACTTTTCTTTTATAAAAAATCACATTTATTTTGCTACTCTCTCTTCTACAAGCAATTCATACAATGTTCTATATGTATGCAACTTATTACAGTCACAGTTTTTTCTATTCAATTTTCTTTTATGTAACACATTCATATGTACTTATCTACTCATCCTTCAACATACTATTCATACAATTTTCTATGATTGAAACAGAAATGCAAGTATTCCATTCACAGTTTTCTCTAGTCACTTATGTTTTTTTAAACCCAATTTCACACCTTTCTCTAAACCCTCTTCTACAAACAATTCATACAATTTTCTATCTGTTTGAAATAGTAATGCATTGTATTACATTCACTTGCTTTTCTTTTATGTAACATTCACATGTCCTCTACTTGCTTTTCAAAATACAATTCATACAATGGTCTATATGATTGAAATACAAATACAATGCATTACATTCACATGGTTTTCTCTGCTCTTCTTTTATGTAACACTTTCACATGTCTTTCTCTGCTCTCTGTGCTACAGGCAATTCATAGTTTTCTATGTAACTAAAATAGAAGTACAGTGTATTACATTCACATGGCTTTCTCTACTCACATTCTTCCTGCATTTTTGCATAGTGTCTTCTACCAAAGTTTTTATATATTTGTGTATTTTCTGTTCTTTGCAGTATCTTAGGTTTTAGTTAACTCTTTGTATAAGTGTATTTAGAATATATTTGTAAATGTCTCCAAAGAAACACAAGGCTATTGGGCAAATGCAACCTAAGTCTAAAAGTTGTAGGGATATATGGTCAAATCATGAGCAATGCCAGGTATTTCTGTAGTATATGTTGAAGGATGTGTAGTGCTGGCCTTTAGTGCATCCAGATACTCAGTTGTTAATTTTGCTGTATGTGACAATGTGTTATGATGTAAAATTATTTTTCCTTTTGGGCATTTTTCGAAACTTTTTCAAAAATTTGTGGCAAACAGGCATTTGTGTACCAAGGGGCAGTAACAGTACATCTATCTTTTAATGCTATAGTAATATTATAGCCCATTTCAGAAAAAAAAGCTAGCAACCATCTTACTATCAGTGCAAATTTGTCAACTTTTGTAGGCTAAGGTTCTGTTTGAAAGACCCATTGAGCTGACTTCTCTTTTCAGAATCACAACATATCCAAGGTTCATTACCAGTAATGATATTCCAGATCAAATTTGAAGTGACACTTTGGAATTTTTCTACCGTTTTTCTGTATTGTTATTGTCTGGGAGTCAATTTATGTGGAATCCATCCCAGTGTCACCTGAATAAATTCATAAGATGCCCATCAATCTTCTTCGAGCATTGCTCAAACAGCGGCAATATATTCATTATAACATTTATGGGCGACCTTGATTAAATTCATCTAAGAAAAATGATCTTCAATCTCTTTTGAATTCATTGTACCAATTATAAATTGTTGCCAAAGATGTAGCTTCTTCACTGTGTTTCTAAGCCAATGTTTCCATTGTTTAAGTGTTAAATGTAAACTTAAAATCGTAAAAATCATACCCTGAAAATGTTCTCTAGTCACATTCATTGTTTGGAAACACAAAATCCTTCAGTGATGATAATTAACAAAATATTAGAGCCATCAACTACATGGCAATCAGCTTACAAAACATTAGAAAGTAGCTGTCAAATTTGAAACATGGCATTCTAAAACATTTCAATGTCACCCTCATATGTACATAATTTTGTTGCTCACAACTTCTGTATTAAATGGCTGAGTTGTAGCTAGAGTAATTTTTTAATCACTTAACCAGTCTTAAGGCTGGTCAACAATAAAGTGTGATTGAGAACAGAAAGGAAAACAAAACAAGTAATTTAAATAAGTGGAACGGGATGCCAACTGATGACAATTGATAACAGCATGGATAGTCTACACTTTGGGATGTTACGTTGCAACTGATGAATGATATTGTTTTCTATTGTTTACAAATTAGCCAATCTATTGCAGATTAAGTCCTTAAATTTGGCACAGTAAACATTTTCTAAAAGGTATGCCATTACAGTTCTTATTCCTCTTACAGAACATCATTCCAATCTATTTAAAATATTTTATTGTTGCAATAATAATCCAAATGGATCACTTAACTACTTTAAAGCCTCGCTACTTTCTGAGTGAATGATCCTCTGTGATTATTATTGCAACAGTATGCTTCTTGCATCTTCTGAAGAAGAAAAAGGTTATTGGTTTGTGATTAGCATGTATTAGCACGTATTGTTCCTGTTTGTGCTCTTTGTTGTTCCAGTATGTTTTTCCAAGGAGAGCTCTAACAGTGAGTAGATGTAATTGTCATTGACAAACAACAAGATAGTGGATTAATTCTTGACTTTCCAATCAGATTTGAAAAAACATAGACCAAATTAACGAGATTGATAAGGAAAACAAACTACTCTAAGAGCCTTGCATTCCTTATTTAAGAGACAAATACCAAATTTCAAATTGAAAAGTGATTGGTCTGCTTTTTGGTGCTCGTGGAGTGATTACAAGTTTACTGTTGATTTGTTCCGACACTTTGAGTTGCAACTAAGTGTTTTAGAAAACATTGGTTTACAAACTATCTGTGATTCTTTGTACATTTTACACAATCATTTATATAATACACTAAATGAAATAAATAATTTTAAAACAGTTAGCTGCCCTATTTCCAAATAATTTTGTGCATTATTACACTTTATCTATCACTTATCTTTACATTATACATTCTTTTTATCCTTTATTATTTGTATTTCAAATGGTCTTTTTCTACAGATTTGTTAGCAGGTTGTCGTTATGACAACCCTATAGAACAGCTATCCAACTACTGGATTTTCTCTCTCTAGTTTAGGGCCTTCTTAAATGATTTCTGCTATGAAGGCAGTTGCACACAATATGAAAACAATATGCCTTTTTTGGGAATGGGAATAAAAGAGTTGAAACTTGAATATTCCATTAATGCAAACATTCACATTATAATACATGTAGTTTAACTTTTATATATGTTCTGGTTCACATATTGTTAAGCAGCCTTTATTCTACTGCATTGCTGTTAAATTTTTTGAATGAAAACTGAAAATAAAGCTATGGTTGAAAGTGGAAAAGGTAATTAAGAAATATTGTGGATAAAAAAAAGAGATTGTAATAAAAAGGCATAAACAGGCATGAACTAAAAGCTGATAAATATAATTATTTTTAATGTTTTTGTGCCCTGGAACATCAGATCATCTATTATCAGCTGGTAGTAATCAGAAGTGCACTCATGTACACATATGTGCTGCTATAAAATATAGTGGATTTTAGACAAAAATGTATGATTTCGGAATTTAAATGTAATATGCCAAAACTTTTCATAGTATCTATTTCTGCAGAGTAGTGTTTTATATCTAAATTTGTTATCACAGATAGTAAGAAAATTATTTACACAAGGATTGATGATGTTTTTTCAGGTATATGTATTTAAGGATATGTATTTCTTATAGCAATGAATGAGTCAGAATTTTATGAACTTTGTTTAATTTAAGTTGGCAAGAGTTAAGTATGCACTTGATAGCTATAGGATTCACACACCTGTGAACAAATAGGGCTAGCCTCATTTGCAGGTAAGTGAATCCCATAGCTGTGAAGTGCCTAGTTAGCTCTTGCCAACTTTAACAATCAGCCAGCTAAATAGATTCAACTTTAACATCCTTACTTATCTCACTCACTAACAGAAAATGTTCATATCAGTTGTTTATTGATTGTATTGGATACTTTTAAATGTTTCTTGTTACATTTGATGAAACCTCTGATGATCAGTATATAAAGTTGAAAATGGGTTTATCTATTTCCAGTGTATTAAAGTTCATAAACAAGTTTGAACTTTTTTATGCATATCTTTACCAGATGTTTTAACTTTTGGGGTGTTTTTTTTTTTTTTATCTGATTTCTGTATCTTTCTCTTCAGTTCAAATATGTATGAGCTACTTCTATTGGTTTGTGTTTGATGTTTCACCTGTATTAATCAGAAATATCTTATAAAAAATAAGCAATTGCATCTCATTATTGAACTGAAAATCATGGAACAGAAAGTAAAATAAGATTAGTGAAACTAGCCCAAAAAATGCAAAGAACTCAACATATGGAGGAAGATATATATTAAAATGTTGTTGAGCAAGAAACAGACAGTTCCATCCAAGGAAAGCAGTTGCTGCTCTTGGAATGGCTATGAAACATGATTGCATGGAAAATCAAAAATGTAAAAATTCTGATAATTGTATAATGTGCAGTGATCTGAATGCAGTTATGTACAAGGAGCAATTGTTATAGTGCCTTATTTTGGACAAGTAGAGCAGCATTTGTTACTTGTCTCTGCACAATGTTTTCATCTTCTTTCACTCCTAACCACCGTGCAGATACTGTTTTGTCACTAAGATTCTCACCAAGCACATGACTCTTATTCACAAAGGTCCACACCAGCAGTTGCAGACATATTGCTAGTGCTGTGACAATTGTTGCTGGCGCTGTGGCGATTGCTGCTGCTATTGTTTTAAAGGGCCCTATTTGGTCCACAATCTTTCAGCTAACTTCCTTCCATTAAATGAGGCTATGTCCAAACCTTTTTTGGAAAAGGGCCATTGTCGTTAAGGTGAATTGGTTTGTGAGTCACATAATTCAATTCCTTTACTGTATTAAATAGGATCTAAATTCTGAGAGAAACCAGTTAATTTAAAAAAAATAGCTAATATATTGATCTGTTACCTTTATTAAAATATTAATCATCTATTAGTCAAGTTAATTTTAAAATTAAATATGTAAATTATATTTTTTAATGCATACAGTAGAACCCCGTTCATCCAAAATAAAGAGGGCGAAGCCTTTTCGGATAATCATGAAAAATATTTTTCGTAAAAGTAGGAGGGAATAAGAGATCGTTAAGCTTGCAAATTTTAAATACAACTTTAATTAGGCAAATGAATCATAATCATACTTTATATATTTCTGCATCCGAGAGTGTAATCAGTTATTTTCTTCTTTTTTTCTTGATTCGTTTACGAGATGCTATGTCACACCAACGCATCATGAACAAAAATTGCAACATGGGTGAGATGTATGTGCATACATTCCCAGGGGTTCGGTTAAGTGGGGTTTTACTGTAATCTAATACTAAAATATATATTGAACAATATAAATTAGAAATAAAGTATTATTAACCCCTGTATGTTTAATGCAAATGTTAGTTTAAAATTTAAATAAAATTGTTATATCAAAATAATTTAATTTTTTGCTTGTCAATGCGGCATTTGGCACTGCTTCTCATGATCAAGGCAACCAATATCAGGTTTGATTGGTAGCAACTAGCGAACTCTCCAGGTGATTCACAATTCATATGTTTCATCCTGGAGAACACTTGTTCGCATGTGTATGTGCTACCAAAAGTGATGCGAAACAAAGTGCATGTCTACTAATACCTGGGGAAAATGGTGATAGAATTGCATTACATTGTTAAACGTATTCTTTAGGCATGACACTCATCGAAAATCAACGCTCTCCATTTGCAGATCCTGGTCTATATTAATGGAGAAAGGAGAAGAAAACATTGAAATTTTAACATTGTCCTTGAAGTCTTGAAATCTAATGTGGAATTCGTTTCTTAATTCTGATATAATTTTTGCATACTTTTGAGAATTTTGATTATTACACTTTTGTAGGACTGGCAAATGCACAAAGTTGTTTTTTATTTGTGATTCCCAAAGTTGCAATTTTGTTTCAAAGGCCTTCATGTGATCAATTGGCCACATCTTGGAGATGTGAATTAAGTTCATTCAATTGTGTTGTTATGTCTATCAGAAAGGCAAACTCAACATCCATTATGTGTCTTTTAGTCAACAATAGGTTTGCCCTTCTCCTCCATAAATGTTTGTATTTCGTTTTTGAGATCAAACACTCACCTCAACATTTTGCAATGACTCAGTTATCTTATTTCAATATAATAAACAATATCTTCTAATTCTGAATTCACTTATTGTAAGAAATTTTGAAATTCACTACTTCTATAACGATTTTCAAAACAACATCTTAATTTGGGGATTTAGCACAAAGGTTTCCTTGGTGTATTAAGCAGTGATATTATATTACAGAAGTGTTTCCTAATTTAGCTGCCTCTGCTTGCAGTTATTTAACTAAACCTTCTCATTTTCTGCAAATACAGGAGCTCAGCCTGTTGTTGCACCGGATAGAGTTGTATGTTTTAAGCCAAGCCGGTTTTAGATTTCAGTGACACCACCATTAAATAATTGGCTTTAGTGGTGCCTTTAAGAAGGACAAGAGCAACTAATTCTTTGTAATATTAAAATCTTTATCAACTCCCATTAAGAAAATTGCTAATTGGGCAGTATCACTAGCATCACTATTTTCATCAAGTGCCAGAGAACAGAACTAGCCTGGTATTTTAAAGTTCTCCCTATATTGGTTGCTAATTTGTCAATACAGCAAGCTAGTCTGTCACGACAAGCGAAATTGTGCAAACTGCACTTTTTTTGCCAGGATATTGTTGTTGTTGGCTAATGCTGGATTTCTGACAATGAAGTCATTAATCCTCTTGCTCTCCAATATTTTTCACTGATAGATGGGGCTCTAGAAGTGGCTGGGCATATTTGAAGGTGGTCTTAGTCCATTTCCTCTTGCAGATCACATAGAGGACAGAGTGGTGAAAAATATATCCCAATCCTATAGATCTTCTAAGAATATAATGTTTGGGTTCTCGAGAAGTAGTCCCCGACAGGAGATCAGAATTGGGACTATTTTAACTCTGGAATATTTTTCTCCTCGAGTGATATTTCATTATTCATATTGGAGAGCTATATAGCATTAAAAGTAACCGCTTTTTAGAGAGCACCATATTTTTATGCTTAGGTGGTCACATCGCTCTCTCACAACCCCCAGAATGTCTGGAGGACCACACCTGTCGTTGGTTTACGGGTCTCACCGACCTGACCGGGAGAATTATCAAAATAAATTCACCGACCATATCCTCTGATCACCAATCAGAGGACGTATTACATGCCATGACAGGTCAGCATGTTAAGGGTTAAGATTTAGATTTTTGTCAGGATATATAATATACAATACAATATAATACAATATTGTCAGGATATATAATATTGGCAACACTGAATGCATTCAACAAACTCATCAGGGTTCTTTTTTTCTTTCTTTTCTTCTTCTTCTTTTTTTTTTTTTTTTTTTTTTTTTTTTTTTTTTTTTTTTTTTTTTCCAATTATTTCTACTACTGCGTAACTCGGTTTTACCAGAGATTCAGTTTAAAGTAATACATTCTTAAAAATTAATTACTGTCCCAAAGGTTTAATTTTAAGTTTGGATACCCTGTCTCCACGAAATTGACTCTCACATTTATCATATGAAGACATGCTTGGTGTTGTAATGTCCCTTTATGTCAGTCCTTAAACACTAAAACTGTTTCACTGCAAACTTGTTTACTAAAGTACTCAATTGTCTACTTTGAAATGATCTACCTTCGTCTGAAACTTGTCTTTTCTTGCCGCTACACTTAGAAGCCATAATTATCACTTACCCTAGGCACTGGCTTGTAAGTCCTTCCTAGGGGGTGTAAGTCCTACATAAGGGGAGGATAATCAGGGAAAGAGGAAGAAGAAGAAAAATTGCAGAATTATCTTCTTCAAACCTGTCAGTAACACTGGCACTACAATGTGAGCGAACAATTGCAAACTGGAAACTAATTTGAAATTTCCACAAAATGTAATGATAATAAAACATCTGGCAACATTTGCCTTTGAGAGTATTAACATTACCACACGGTTAACAATACATGAAGACTTCAAAGCAATCATAAATAAAAATCTGGGCTGGGTATTTCTTAAAATGGATGTAATTTCTCCATGTTTTTGAGTAAGAGGATGACTGATAAACTTTCACAAACACATGTGTTGGAAACGGAAAAAAGTCTTCTCTTTTCAAGTTCTATTACAAATAGAATGACTTATTTCATAAATAATATTGTAGCTTACAAATATCACTGGATTACATGTTTTGGGATCGAGGGCCACAAGCAGCCCCCAGACCATGGGTTGGACACACGTTAAATGATTGGACCCATTTTCAATTGGAGTGGTGTCCAGCAGTCAGTGCCCAATACTTCTGATGGTAGAGCTATGAGGATGGCACTGGAATGAGAGGGTTTACAAACCATGAACTCAGAACCATGTTGGGGCTTAGAAGTATTCCACATGAGACTCCATCTGAGCTTGTCATATGTGAAGGCATCAACAGACTCACTTAAAATTGCCTTCAGGGAACCAGGAGTAAAACTATGGACCCTATGAGAGCTATGTTTAAAACCACTGAGTAACCCTGGTGCCTTCAGCAACAAGCATTTAAAAGTCCTGATTTGGAGTGTCGATTGAAGATATCCACTCATTATCGAGATATGCCATAGTCTTCTGGGTGAGTCTCCACTGAGTAAGGCAACCTTTGTCGATCAGAAAAAATTTATTAGAATCATGGAAGGCATTAGTCCAAAATCATCCTGCTAACCTCTGTTTAGAAAATTAGGTATCCTTCCACTTCCCTGCAGTTATATTCAAGAAACAATTATGTTTATACTTAAGAACATTAACACTGTTGATACACCATTTACAGCTAATAACACAGTACATAAACATAACCCCCAAAAATGCACATCTATATGTAACCAATCACAATACCTCATTCTATCAGAAAAATATTCTACACAAGCATTAAATTGCATAATAACCTGCCAAGCTACATCAAAGGAATAAAACCAGTAAATTATTTCAAATCATGTCTCAAGGCACATCTAATTAACTACTACTTTTATTCTGTCGGGGATTATCTCAAATATAAGTGTTAGCCATGAAGGTTTGACTGGAAATGTATTGTTTATATTTTGACATGTCCAATGCTGAATGTATCTGTGTGCGTGCGTGCGTGCGTGCGTGCATGCATGGGAGTCTCATAGTTTGTAATGCTAATCTTGATGTGTCATCAATTTATGAGCATAGCTCAACAATGTAAGTGTTGTGTGACAAATGAAGTAATCAACTCGTACATTAAATGGCCTTCCCAGGAGCTGGATTTATAAGTATGCTGTTGCCTTGCTCTGAAATGTACGTTATTTTCAGTGGCACCAAATGATGGTGAGTGAGAGACTAAGTTTGGGATTATGACTCTGTAATGTGTTGGGTAATTTCATTTTAATGAACACAACATTCATAGAAGGAAAATCATTTTAATCCAATAGTAATAATTTGTGATACAGGATACTTTAACATTCTTAAGATTATGCATGCACATATAATTTGTAAACTTAAACCTCTGTATGGTAATATTAGAAAAAGAGCCTCAAACAAATTTCAGTTAATATTTATGTGGCCAGCATAACACTTGTGCATTATGCCAAAACACACCATGAGATTTCTGTGGCAAGAGAATGTATAAGGCCATACCCAAAACAACAGCTGCCACTTTTAACTGCAAACCCCCTAAACGAAGTGCTATATCTCCTATTTATCTACGTGGGAATAATACAGAGAGAGCAAAACAGTTCTAAACAGGCTGTGCAGTGTTTTACCTGTGTGCATCCTTGGTGCTCATTGCCATCTGCCACTATCATAGAAAGGGACGGATAAAGCCATATAACATTTTAAAGCTATTTTTAAAGGCATTACTTTCAAACTTAATGAAAGAAGATGCTTCATTGTTCATACATACATTTTTGGCACCTCTTTAGGAAACTATCCATCACTCACCGTAGTTCACATTGAGAAATGCTGGCAATTTCCTGGTGGATATTTTGTTCTTCCAGGATGTGTGGGTTTGTCTTGTACACTTTGTTTTAAGCTACACCAGAGATAGAAATAATGTTAACTTTACACAATGTTTAACACAATGTTACCACTAATATTGTCCAGTGAAAAACAGAATTTACATTAACGTCTATGTTAAAACTTAACATTGGTTGGTGAAACCAGCCCTTAGTCTACAAGTAATTTACATGTTCGAGAAGAACTTGTGTACAATCTTATGACAAAGTGTCATAGTTGCTTTCAGCGAACTAGCGAATCTGCAGCACTTTCCTCGGATACCTCAGAATTTTAGTGTAGTTTGTAGCAAAGATATTACTCACAATAATGGAGTTTTATATCTTGTATTTTTAAAAAATTGAATCTTAAATTCATTGACAGTTCTAGCTTACTATTACCTTTTGTTAGGTCTGACTTTGGTAAACAGGTTAGTCAGCTCTTATTTCTTCCCTGCTTTTCTTTAGGTGACAGTTGCATGTAATACAGCCAGGTGGAGCAGTGTGATGTCTGTCGTGCAGAAGCTGTAACTAATTAGAAAGTCTGATATAAGCCATGAGCAGAAGTATTAAAAGCGAGCATGTACTTTTTTATTTGTTGTGAATGGTATACCATGCAGTTGTACTTTGTGGTGATTTAATTCTTGTTAAGCTCAAGATTTTTTCACATAGAGCCTTTACTTTTTCCCCCCAAAAAGCATTAATTTTTGTTTATGTATTTTCATAATTGAGTTAAATGGACAAATGATGAATGTAATTGTGCACCTGATCACAGCATGCCACTGATCCATGACACTAAGTTTTTAAAATCACCTTCATGCTTAAGCAGTAGTGCATGTTATTTCTTTGCATAACAGTTGAGTTACAGTATAACCCTGTTATATGCTTTCCCTGGGACTGAGCCTGAAACTCAATGAGAAGGAGAAACAATTTATGAGATGTGAATGAACAAGTTTGGCACCATGTCATAGGTGTGCAAGTTTTTCATTTTCATTTCCAGATACATGTTTTTGCTTTGGAATTTTTCACTCCCACTGCATACTATAAAAGTGCACAATCCAGTGAAAAATGAAGTTTATGGACAGGTCAAAAAATTGAGAAGGAATCTTAAATTACTTTCACACAAAAGATGTTAAATAAAGTTCCTTTTATTTAAAAGTTTTAAAAGACATCCTGCTTCAGGGTGGGCTGGCAAGGTGCACTTCCAAGTTGAGCATTAAAATGTATTCTTCTAATTAGTCAAAGCAACTTATCTATTCACTATGTTTGTGAAAGATTAGAATTGTCACAAAATTTATTAGGTATCTTCCTTAGGTATGTTTATCCCTTTATGGTGAGAAAAAATACTGAATGTAGTGTTTATTTTGAAATGTTATAAAAGGTTTAAGTTATGCAGAATTATACACAAAAACATACTATATTGAGCATAATGCATGGGATGACATAGGAGAAGCATATTAACAGGGTTGTATTACCACATTTTTTAATGAATTTGTAGGTATACTACAGCTTCAGCTGCCAAAAGGTGGAGGTGATAAACCTGAATTCTGCTTAGATATAGCTCCTTTTAAACTTAATTTTGACTGCCAGTGCACAGCTCAAATGATGATCCTTAGTATCATGGTTCCTGAGAACATTCACTAAGATTGGTAGTTGCATTTAGTGATATAAACTTGTAGATTTGCAAAAGTGGTGAAACTGTTTGCCAATGGATTTGTATTTTTTAATATGTAATTGAATATGTTTTTCAGGAAACTGTTCCGCAACCAGAGGAAGAAGAAGATGAAGAAACCAGGGAATATCGTAAGAAGATTGAAGAACAAAAAAGGATTCGGGAAGAGTTCTTGCAGAAGAAGGAGGCAAGAAGAAAAGCAGCTGCACGAGTCAAGCAGTTAGAGCTACAGAAAAAGGATGTAGATCTGCAAGCTGAGGGTAAACCTATGCCAAATTTATGTGTTTCACACAGACATATTAAATGCATAAAAAGTTATTAGTCATTTTATTTATATAGATTATTTAATATATTGTCACTCAGATCATATTTTGCATGTTGCACCCTTGCATGTACCTTGACATAAGCATGTATGTATACTGTAATTTTTAACATCAGTTACATATCTTATAAGCTAGTTGAATACTTATACATCAAGGCATGTGATTCCTTCAACATTCTATGAAATAGTTCCTAAAGTTTATGTATAAAAATATGTGGATACTAGCAAAAGTCATTTGTTAATATAACATCTTGTAATAGTTACAACCTATAGCAGTATTATCATCTCATCATGGATTAGTATTTCTACTTTTCAAGCCTCATGTTTCTTTCCATCGTACCTTAGGTCTTATTATATTTCTTCTGCCAGTTGACTGGTAATTGTAGGCTAACTTCAGAAAGTGACTTTCAATCCATTGTGAATATTCTCTCCATCTATTTCTGTATTTTTTTTTTCTAGTCAGGATTCTTAGTAACCTGGAAAGTCAGGGAATTGCAAAATGTTCAGGAAAAGTCTGAGAAATATTTAAAAAATTGGTTCAGGGAAATTAGTTCAAATTTCTCTATGTCTATTAATTCATGCTGTATTTGTCACTTAATCTAAATTTTCTAGAATAGTTTAGTGACATCAGACAATCAATTTGAAGCCTATTGTGAAATGTGCACAAAGAATTTTGCCTTATGAGTGTTCATCTAGCAATTAATATTGTTTAAAGTTATGTGTTGCACATCTTTAAATCTTGAAAAAGGCTGTCATCTTCAATTCCTTTCTATTCCTCCAGGAAACATAGGTCTGACACAAAACTTCTCTACCTCAGTCTATTGATAGCAAAGTGCCTTTATTTCATTCCAACTCTTTCCCATACTACTTGCCTCTCTTTCCACTGATCTCTTCCAAGTTTCTCTTGGTCTTCCTCTCCTTCTGGTTCCAATCTATTGCTTCCTTTGAAATGCATTCATTTCCTTGCAGAAATTCCATTTGTTTCTTCATTTCGTTATTTATTTATTTATCTATCTATTTATTTATATTTGTGTTATGCTTAAAAGATTTTCATTTTTAATTATTTCTGGACATCTGAGTTTTAATATACTTCTGAGACATTTATGTATGAATGTTTTTAGCTCATGCTTAATATTATGAGTTGCCCTCCAAGTTTCAGACCCATACAATAAAACTGCTTTTATATTTGTATTAAAAATTCTCAATTTGGTTTTCATTAAAAAAGTTTTTGATGGCCATATTGTGCAAATGCTCCTTTTGCTTTATTTATTCTATTCATCCTCATCTTGACTACCTTTATTGGACACATTGCAACCCAGATAACAGAACTGGTCTACCTTTTCCTCATCTAAGGTGAAACTTTCTATCTGTTTGTTATTTATTCTCATTTCTGTTTTTCATTTATTAATTTTTAGGCCGCAACTTTTTCCTATCTCAGACAGATCTTCCATTATACTAGCCATATCTTCAAGCTAGTAAACTTATGTCATCTGCAAAATCAAGATCTTCCAATTATTCTGTAAAACTCCACTGGATTCCTCATTTCCATCTTTTTGTTATCTCTCTATGAACTCTATACATGACCAATATAAACAACATAGGAGGTAGTACACAGTCCTACCTTACTCCTGTGTTCATTTGAAAGGGTTCAGAAAGATTACCATTGTTTCCAACTTGACATGTGCAGTCATTATACATTGCTCTCAGTATATTTATTATTTTGTCTAGTATTCCATTGATTTTTATAGTGCTCCAGATTGTCCTTCTTATTAAGCTATTAAAAGCTTTTTTGTAATCTATAAACATAAAATAAAGCATAGACTGATAGTCTAATGACTGCTCTAAAACAATACGAAGCTGTGGCATTGAGTTTTTAAGTTGCAGTTCTGCCTCTCAAATACAAAGTGTACTTAATTGACCTATACAGGTTTTGCTTTCTCTAAATCTGTTCTTTGCTCAGACAGTTGTTAATTTCTTACTTACTATTAATAGGTTATCCCTCTCCAGTTTCACATTTGTACAAGTCTCCTTTTTTGGGGATTTTTATTATTAATTCCTTCTTTCAGTCTGTTGGTGTCTGTTTTCAATACTTCTGTGGATATACAGTGTGTCCCATTGAATCATTACCACAAAGAAATGCAAATATCTCCTCACACAGCCAAGTTGTAAATATGCTTTTCGGCTTCTTGTGTAAAAACTCTAAGTTTCATGACAATCAAAATTAAGGCACTACTGCGCATGTGCGTGATATGTCAACACACAGAGTTAAAATGGCAGATTTCAAGGTACAGCAGAAAATGAAATGTTGTTGGTTACCCGAATTGAAGTTTCCAATTGCAGTACAAAGGAGATTTAGGCAGGAATATGGTGCAAATGCTCCAGATTGTCATACCATTGTAAAATGGCATAATCAACTGTTGGAAATAGGATCTGTGCTGAGGAATAAGGGAAGTGGCAAAAAACCAGTGCCGGAAGCGACAGTTGAAGATGTAAGGTATACATTTCAGCATAGCCCAAGGAAGTCAATTTGATGGACCAGTTTAGAGCTAGGTATTCCAAAGACAACTGTTCACATGGTTGTCCATAAGATTGCGACTTAGAGCATATAAAATCCAACTTATGCAGAAGTTGTAACAGAATGATAAACCCAAACGGGCCGAGTTCGCTACTGCATGGTTAACCTGCATTGATGATGACAATGAATTCCTCAACCACATTGCACTCTCAGACGAAGCAACTTTTCACACATCTGATAAAGTGCACTGCCATAACTGTAGAATATGGGAAGAAGAAAACCCATGTGTCGTAATGGAATATCAACGTGAAAGCCCCAAAGTTAACATGGGGTGTGCTTTAACTTGTGATACAGTGATCAGACCTTTTTTCTTCACTGAAAGCACAATAACAGGTACAACATACCTAGATATGCTGGAGAACTGTGTAGTCCTGCAAATACTGGCTGAGTTCTTCCAGCAAGATGGAGCCCCTCCACATTATGCCCATAAAGTTTCACACTATCTCAACACACAATTTCCAAGTAACTTTATTGTCATCAATAGACCCTTTACAAGAGTATCTGACATTTTGCAAAAATATACAATAAATCTTAATTACAGATATATTCAATCATTATAATTCCAAACAAGTGGTTTGGAAGATCAGGTCCCATTGAATGAGCTTTCAAGCTCATCAGACCCCCCCTAATCCCACAATCTCCTCTTAACCCCCTAGATTTCTTTTTTGGGGGCTTATGTAAAAAGTATTGTTTATCAAACTTCTGTCACACCATTAATGCTGCAGAACACATAGAGGGAGATAGAGGTCAGTCTTGGTATTATTCATTCCACCAAAGGTGCGCATGTGGAAATTTATTGAAGCTTGGTGAGTTTTTCTAACATACAATCTAATTCCAGCTATTCTGTGTCTCTTAGTTTAGGAGCTTCAGGTTGCGTTGTGGTAATGATTTAACAGGACCCACTGTATTATCAAGGCCAGAAACTTTTCCTACCTTTGTTACTGTTAGTGTTTCTATTATTTCTTGTTTGCCTGATGGATTTATATTTAACTTCAAATTTCTCCAAGGAGTATCTTGATCAACTTGGTTTACACCATCATTATCATTTTGTAATCTATTCAATAGCTCATAGAAGTATTCTTTCCATCTTTCTAATTTGTTTTGTTCCATAATTATGAGGTTCATTACCTATTTTGTCTCTTAATAGATTTTTTTTTCCGGATATCTTCCTAAAAGTTTCCTTATCACTTGATACAGTTTTTTACTGTTACCTTTGTTTGCTGCCTTCACTTTCTCCATTATTGGGTTTTCCACCCAATTTATTTTATATTTTCTGTAACTTTTCTTTACTTCTTTATTCTTTTCCAAATATTCCTTTATTAACTCATTTCATTGATCATTATTGTTACAACTATTTAGTTTTAATTTTATACTTCTTTCCAGTATTTTCTCCCATGTATTGTTTGACAAAAAGTCTTTTCTGTGTTTTTAAAACCAACTGTATTTTCAGTTACTTTATTTAATGTATGTTTGTTTCCCAATGTTGATGTATCTCTAATTGTCCAGTAGAGAAAATCTACTTTTTATATCCATCACAAATTGGGCTTTTATTTCCTGGTCATGTAATTTTGTAATATGTCTTTTATTCCTTTTAATTTTAAGAGAGTTTTCACTTCTATTTGCTGTTACTTTCAGCCTTATATTAGCTGTCATAAAGTAATGGTCACTACCCACATCTGCTCATTTATTTCTTACGTCAAATAAGGAACTTCTCTACATCCTCTTTCTTGGAAGTTTGAAAACAGTGCTGTAATACTCAATTTAAACCAAAAAGGTGAGTCGATTAATAACACTGCTCAACACTTATAATTTACTGGAACATGTTTCGGAGGCTTACTTTCCTCCATTATCAACCAGACATCCACTGGTTCTCCCTGGTGTGGATGGTGATGTTTCCTCTGATGTCTCCTCTGATGGTGATTCAAGAAACTTGCTGAAAATATCCTTCTAGGGAATGTCGAAATTGAATACTCTGTTTCTATTTTTCAAAATGAAGAATGTTCCCACATGGACAGCTCTTGTTTTCCTGTTACATGTTTAAGGAGTTTCAGTTCTGGCTTTGTGTTGTGGTTTTTTGTTCAAAAGTGATGGTAACTGCTGATTTTTCCAACTGTTTGTTTTTTACGTTTCTAAAGTGTTCCTTGGATCTTCTTTCTAAATTTCTTTTGGGTTTTCCTATATACACTTCATTACAGTCACTGCACTCAATTTGGTATATGCCAGAGTTTTTATTGGGTGGGATAGCATTTTTGATGTTTGAGTTCAGTAGATTTTTTATGGAGTAGTGGTTCACTGGTACTACCTGAATGTTCTGTTCTTTGAAAATTTTTTGAATTTTTCAAAGGTCCAAGGATGGATTATCATTATCATTATTTTTCTTTAGTTTTATCTGTCACTTAAGCCTTCCAAAATTCCCCTGGAATACCATCTGTATCACTTGCTTTGTTAGCTTTTAACCTCTTAATTTGTTCACACAAATTTGAGTATCATAATTTTCCTAATTCATTAGTAACTTGAGGGCCCTCATGTAAAAATAATTCTACTTCCATTACGTTATCTTGACCTAATGATGACTTAAACTATGTGCACCATTTTTCGGGTTTATATTCTCATCTATCCTTGATCCATTTTCGTATAGACCTTTTATATTGATCATACTTTTTTGTGTTATAGATTTTTGCTGCTTCTTTTAGCATGTGACTCATTTTTATACTTCATTCTCATTTTTCTCTTCAGTTAGGCACCTGTATGTCCATTCTAGGGGTTAAAAGTTTTTGCTTGCTTCCTTTTCCTCAGATTGTCTCCAGCTTCTCAATTCTCCCACTACTCTTTTGTTTGCTATTTGGTAACCTTTGTCAAACCATTTCCTTTTACTAGCTCAGATTCTTAGGTTCTGACTTATTTTATTCCAGATCTCTTAGTCTAAATTTCAGTTTATTTTAATGCTTTAGGTACCAATGAGTATTATACTTCAATTTTGTAGAGTCTAAATTGGCCTACTTTTACATTAGGACCTAATAAGACCTATTTTTCATGATAGAATCTAAAAATAGCTGATTCATATGCTTAAGCAAATAGCTTACATTTATTTATATAAAATAATTACAAAACAGAAGAACATTCAAATAAGGAAAATGTTAAATAATTATGATCTTATGAAAACTTGTATAATATTCTGACATGATACTTATTACTAATAAACTGTAATTAAAAGGTCTACCATCAATTTATATAATTTTACTGACTTAGATTATTGTTGAATAAGAGACATACAGTTTCTGAAAAGTGTGGTGTTTACATGCAGAAACTATAGGTTTAAACTGGAGGCATACATTTAATAGCATTTTTTTTATGTCAACAAACTTACCACTGGCAAGTAAGTTATCTTGTCAGACTGGCAAGTTGCCACGGTAGCTCAGTGGTTGGAGCAGCTGCATGTGAAGCGTAAGGTCCGTGGTTCATATCCCAGCTGTGGCATTGTATTTTTCAGTTCTGATTCTACCTCTCAAACATTTAATAGCGTTATTATTTATTTATGCCAACAAACTTACTGTTGGCGTTTTTAAACACACAAGCCGTGTGTGGGCAAAGTTTGAGAGGTAGAACTGGAACTTAAAAATTCAATGCCACAACTGGGATTTGAACCACAGACCTTCCGCTTACCGGGCGGCTGCTCTACCACTGAGCTATTGTGACAAACAGCCAGAATGGCATTAAATTCTCAAACCAGTTTGTATTTCTCCTGGTAAACCACAAAGGCAGTCTCACATCAGAGACAAATTACACCAATGGTGACTTACAATTGTAAGTACTTTATATCCCAGGATTAAATAACCCTTCAGATGGTAATTATTATTTATTTATGCCAACAAACTTACTGTTGGTGTTTTTAAACACACAAGCCGTGTGTGGGCAAAGTTTGAGAATTTAATGCCATTCTGGCAATTTGTCACAATAGCTCAGTGGTAGAGGAGCCGCCCGGTAAGCGGAAGGATTGTGGTTCAAATCCCAGTTGTGACATTGAATTTTTAAGTTCCAGTTCTACCTCTCAAATTTAATAGCATTTTTTGGTAGTATTATAGGGAGTTCCAGTAATTAACATACACTATAAAATCCAGTTTTAGTGCACTGTTAGACATCAAGGTCATAGAAACAATGTGGAACAGAAGTGCAATAACCCTAATGAAATAACCAAAGTAAACTTCACTCCTCCTATCTCATATGAAGTGGAATGCAGTTTATCTGCTTTCAAGTGCATTTTAACAGAAGACAGAAGAGCGTTTATGCCTGAGAATCTTTCAGAATAGCTACTCTATTGTTCAGTGTCATACTATACTAGTTTTATCGAAAGGATTGGTCCTTACGTAAACATTAACACGGGCACAAACATGAATCAAGTGAATGTTCATTGGCTGATGCCACATATTACAAGGTACACCAGTTGCAAAGTAGTTCATTCGACACTAACCAAATCTGCTGGATCCTCTCTGTATTATGTTGTTGTTTTCCAGTGCCTTGCATCTGGCAATGAAGCCATTAGCATTCTTGCTTTCCAATACTTTTGAACTGTAGTTCCTTCTGATCTTAATGCTTCACAGGTCTTCAAGTGGTCTTCGTTCATTTCTGCTGGATCGTTACACAGGACACATATTGGTGAGGCTGAGATACCTATTCTGTAGAGATGACTTGCTAAGCAGTCGTGATTTGTCAATAGTCGGAAGGCTGCAACCGCTGTTTTCCTTGGTCTCTGGGGGATTATATCTGGGTTGGAAAGTAGTGTAATCCATTTTTTATCTTTGGCATTTGTTTCTATTTCTTGTAGGTATGAATGAGAAAATTTTTTAATGATCAAGCGTTTTATTGAGGAATATGAGAAATTGAATTTAGACTTTTGTTTTATTGTTGTGCCTTTCTTTGCAAGTGAGTCTGCAGCTTCGTTCCCCATGACTCCACAGTGTGCTGGAATCCATTGGAGATGAACAGTCTTATTAACTTTTTGGAGTTGTGTTAACATTTTGTAGCATTCTCTAATTTTTGTTGACTTCTTTGTAGTATTTGAACATATTCCCTGAATTGCAGCTTTAGAATCTGAAAGAATTACTGCCTTGTTAAATTTATTTAAGGGAAGATTTAATAATGGTCGGAGAGCAATGTGTATAGCCTCTATTTCTCCATCATAATTTGTTGTGTCTCTGCCAACCGAATGATAAAAGGAAAAATGTGAACACGTAACTCCAGCTCCAGTAAGGTTTTCCTTGGAGGATTCATCAGTATATATGTGCAGCCATTCTTCTGTGGGATACCTAGTACTGATTGTTTCCAGAGCTAGGAGTTTTTGTATTTCTTTTGGTGTGTCTGATTTACTTATTTCCTCTATTAATTCCTCCCCCTGGGGGACCTACCACGGTAGGTCCGGGCTTGGCGCACCCGGTGCCCCGAGCCGCTCATCCCCATTATCATCCCCTCGCCTCCATCAGGTCTAGCCACGTTGTCATCCACTTAGATTTAGTCTCTTCCTCTTCTAGGTCTTATGGTTTTATGTAGGTTAAGTTTTAGAATTATAACTCCTGTCTCACCAACAGGGATCTATCCTGTCTCCGTGGCTCCTGTCCCACGGTTTCGGCGCAGCTTCCAACTTGTGTGCTCTTCGGAGGCTCAGGCGTGAAGATTGAGTGGACCCTCCTCACTACTCCTTTTGTGCGACACTAGGTGCGGAGCCGTTCCATTGTCAAGTACACCCCCGTAGCTCCTTAGGGGCCGGGTCCCCATGGGTATCTCGGCGGCCGTGCTGCCGCTGGGGTGTACAGGGGGACCCGACGTGTTACCGCTGTCTGGGGTCCGATGTAATCAACCACAAGTCCCCTGAATCCA
Source organism: Tenodera sinensis (assembly GCA_030765045.1). Taxonomy (NCBI): domain Eukaryota; kingdom Metazoa; phylum Arthropoda; class Insecta; order Mantodea; family Mantidae; genus Tenodera; species Tenodera sinensis. The sequence goes on along the minus strand of CM060967.1, from coordinate 60,544,604 downwards.
CGCTGACTCCGTTGAGGCAGCGTGGGCTAGAGTGGGGAGCCACAGGCGGTTATTGCTGTGGTAGGGGCATAAAGTCGGGCCTGCCCTTGGTGGAAATGTCGCATACCGGTAAGTAGTGATAGGCGGAGGGTAACTTTTTCTGACGTACTCCTTGAGATCGGGTCTGAAGCGGGTGCTTCGGGCCGGCACAGATCGGAAGATTTAGGTGTCTTTTTCCTTTATCCCCCGGATGGCAGGCTGACGCCGACGGTCCGGAAGGGGGACCCTTTCATAATGTCTCCTCTGCGCTCCACCCCTTCAACTCCACGTTTTTTGATTATGCGGCTTATCAGTGAAGAAAAGACCATGTCGACTATTAGTCCATTTTATATTAAGAAGGAGCTGGACAGGATCTGTGGTCCAGTAAAAAATGCTACCCGATGTAGAGACGGTAGTTTATTAATTGAGGTTGCTCAAGACACCCAGACTGCAAAACTGCTAAAAGCCAGTCTGCTTGGTTCATACCCTGTCAAGGTCGAAAAACACAAGACCCTGAATAGCTGTCGCGGTGTGGTTTCCACCCGAAGTTTGGACGGCCTCTCTAATGAGGAGATCGCTAAATGCCTGGGGGACCAAGGTGTAACTGCTGCGTTTCGCTTAATAGGGAAGAGAGATAACCAACCATTCGAATTACGTACGGTTTTCCTCACATTCGAACGTACCACCCTACCCCAATACATCTTCTGCGGGTATGAACGTGCCACCGTACGTCCTTATGTGCCCAACCCCATGCAATGTTTTCGTTGCCAGAAGTTCGGGCACACGCAGCAGCGCTGTTCCAGTTCACCCAACTGTCCCCGATGTGGACGTGCTGCTCACGACGGCTCCCTGTGCGACCAGGACCCCACCTGTGTCAACTGTGGAGGTGCCCACCCGTCGAACTCACGCGATTGCCCCCGCTTCTTAGAGGAGAAGGCAATTCAGGAGCTTCGAGTCAAGGAAAACCTGACATTTATGGATGCGAGAAAGCGATACCAGGAGCTTCATCCCACCACCAGTTTGAAGTTTTCTGCAGCTGTTCGTCAGGTTATTCCGAAGCTGGACGCCGCCGTACAGACTTGCCCAGGTTTGCCGTCTCGTGTTTCAGTGGGAGTGCAGACCAACTCGTCTGCCGCACATGTTTCTCCTCCGCTAGTGGTTCGCCCACCGACAACATCCTCTGCCATCCAGACACCAGCACCGCAGCCGTCCCAGAGTTCTACTGCCTCCGTGACGTCTGAAGAACGACACCGATCAAGGCCCAAACCTCGAGCGAGTAGCCGTACGTCCTCTGTGAAATCCCGGTCTCGCTCTACGAGCCTCAGGTGATCATCAGACTCCCGAACATCGGAGGAGTCACCAGAGGACGGAGAACCTCGTATTATCGGTCCAAAATGCGCGAAGGTCAGAAAGAAAATCAAGACTAACCGTTAACTCTACTCTAGAATGGAAATAATCCAGTGGAATATTAATGGGTTCCGGGCCAGGACTCCGGACATACAGCATTTAGTTTTTCAACGCTCGCCCTCCATACTCTGTCTACAAGAAACCCATCTGCAGCATCATCACGGTTTACATCTACGTGATTTTAAGGCATTTAGACACGACTCTGCACCTGGTAGGCGAGCAAGCGGTGGTGTTGCTACCTTGGTGGCGCATAATATCTCTGCCGCCAGCATACCGCTTAACACACCATTTCAAGCTGTAGCGGTACGTGTGCAGCTGCAGGACCTATGTTTCACTATTTGCAATGTCTATCTGCCCCCGAGCATTCTCGTGCAAGAACACGATCTTCGGGCTCTTCTGGCTCAGATTCACCCACTTCTCCTCTTTCTAGGGGATCTGAATGCCAAAAACACTTTATGGGGCTGCGACACTGACGATGCTCGCGGGTGCCTTATAGCAGACGTGTGTGATATGTCCGGCTTGTATTTGCTAAACACTGGTGCCCCTACATTCTTATCCTCCACTTACGGCACACTTTCAACCCTAGACGTTGCTTTCTGTAGCCCGGCATTAGCTCCGCTGCTGGATTGGTCGGTGCTCTCCGACCTATTTGGCAGTGATCATTACCCCATTAATATTCACCTCTACCATACCCATACTGTGCCAACACGGCATCCTCACTGGATTATTTCCAAGGCTGATTGGGGGAAATTTCGCTCTCTCATTCAACCTTAGCGACAATGGTTATACCAATATTGATGAAATGGTGGATTATTTTACATGTTCTATCTTGCTCGCAGCAGATTCTAGCATTCCTCGAAGTCCTTCGTCGCCTCGGCACGCTCCTGTACCCTGGTGGTCCGAGGAATGCTATTTGGCTATCAAAGCACGCAAACGCGCTCTGAGGCTTTTTAGTTTACACCCTACTGAAGAGAACTTTATCGCTTTTAAACGTTCTCGTGCCAGGGCACGTTTCGTGCTTCGCAGCGCAAAACGCAGATCCTGGGAAACCTACATCTCTTCCCTATCACGTCACACTTCGACACAAAGGGTTTGGACTGCTGTTCGGCGAATGTACGGCAAGTATCGCCGGACAACGATCCCCGGTCTTGCCGTGCAGGGCTCTATTTATACCTCTGAGCAGGACATCGCTGACGCCCTTGCCGACTCGTTTGCTGCTGTTAGCCAGACCCAAAGTTACAATACTGCCTTTCTACCGATTAAGCAATCTGCGGAGCGGATAGTCCTCGATTTTAACAGCGACTGTAGCGAACCGTACAACGCCCCTTTTACAGAAGCGGAGCTTGCGCATGCTTTGTCTCTCGCCAAGGACTCCTCTCCTGGTCCTGATGATATCCATCGCCAAATGCTACTTCATCTTCTACCTAAGGCTCTCTCCTTCCTGCTGGACATTTACAACCGTATCTGGCTTCAGCAGGTTTTCCCGTCTTCCTGGCGCGAGGGTATTGTCATCCCGATTCCTCGGCCCGGAAAAGACCGAACACTTTTCTCTAGCTACCGCCCTATTTGCCTAACGAGCGTTGTTTGTAAGATCTTGGAACGAATGATTAACACTCGCTTAGTGTGGTGGCTAGAAAAGAATAACCTGCTGAATAACGTTCAGTGCGGTTTTCGTCGCCATCGTTCGAGCATCGACAATCTGGCACGCATGGAAGCCTACATACAAAATGCCTTTCTTCTGAAGCAGCATGTCGTGGGTGTCTTCTTCGACCTGCAGAAGGCCTACGACACCACCTGGCGCTATGGTATCTTGCGCACTCTGCACGGCTACGGTTTACGAAGTCATTTAGCGATCTTCCTTCTAAATTTTTTAAAACTACGCCGTTTTCGTGTCCGGATTGGCAATACACTATCTCACGAGAGGATCCAGGAGAATGGTGTACCCCAGGGGTCGATTCTCAGTGTCACGCTGTTTGCCGTTGCCATCAACGGCATCGCTAGCGTTGTTCGTGGCGGAATATCGATGTCACTGTATGTTGACGACTTTGCCATCTACTACCGCTCGTATAATCTGGAGCACATCGAGCGTCAACTGCAGCTAACCATAAGGTCCATCGCCGAGTGGTCACTTCGTACCGGCTTTCAGTTTTCCCCCACGAAAATGCAGTGTGTGCACTTCCATCGACTTCGTGGTGTACACCCTCCACCCGACCTTGATCTGTGTGGCACACGTTTACCGTTTGTTCCGCACCTTAAGTTCCTGGGCCTTCACCTCGACAGCACACTCAAATGGGAGCACCATATTCGCCAGCTTCGTGCTTCGTGCGATCGTTCACTTCAGGTACTCTGGGTTTTGTCTGGGGCATCTTGGGGTGGCAGTTATGTTGAGGTTGTATCGCTCACTGGTCCGCTCAAAATTGGATTACGGCTGTTTTATTTATGGCGCGGCGTCCGCCTCTAAACTTTGCCTTTTAAACACAGTACATAATGCTGGTATCCGTCTTGCCACTGGGGCTTTCCGCACTAGTCGAGTCGAGTGTCTCTACGCTGATTCCGGGGAGCCGCCACTCTCGGTACGTCGCTCGTATATGCTGTGCTCTTATGTAGCAAGGTTAGCGGCTCACCCAGGCCATACTTCTTTTAACCCTGTTCTGCGTCCGGAACTGGTTCATCGTTATATGCAGAAAAGCACCATCTCTCGCCCAAGCGGTATTCGGTTTCGTGAATTGCTCGCCGCGCATGACCTCCGAATGCCTGCCGTAGAGCGTTTTACTCTTGGCCGCTATCCTCCCTGGGAACTCCAACGTGCCCGTTTCGATCTAGAGCTTTCTCGCTGTGCCAAGGTAGCCACCCCTCAATCGGTGTTTCGACAGCTGTTCGCCGAAACCCTGGGACGTTACCGGAATTACATTCCGGTATTTACTGATGGATCCCAGGTGAGGGGTACTACAGGTTGTAGTTTTGTGTATAATGGTGCGGTTCACCAGTACCGTCTTCCGGACAATAGCTCCGCTTTTACTGCCGAGCTTTTTGCCATATTTTATTTCCTGCTGTTTATATCCGGTTCAGTCCCTGGAAGCTTTATAGTCTGTTGTGACTCTCTTAGCGCTCTTCAGGCGCTGCAACGGTTTGTCGGCAGCTCGGCATTGCTTATTAAAATTCAGACACTCGTATCTCAGTTACTTTCACGCGGATACCAGCTCGTTTTTACCTGGACCCCAGGCCACGTGGGAATCCCCGGCAACGAGGAGGCGGATGCGGCCGCCAAGTCCGCATGCCGCCTGCCGGAATTCTCAACCCGTACTATGCCTTATACAGATGTGCGACGTTATTTCCATCGGCATCTTCTAGCTGTATGGCACCAATCATGGGAAACGTTGACTGGCACTGAATTGCGGACGATTAAGGACAGCGTACAACCCTGGGTGACGTCCTGTAGGGATTCCAGGCGGGAAGAAGTCATTCTCACCCGCCTGAGGATAGGTCACACGCGAGCCACTCACGGACACTTCCTGTGTGGGGACGAAGAGCCTGTATGTCCGAGGTGCGGCGTCCAACTTTCTGTGGCTCATGTCCTCGTAGATTGTCCGCAATACGATCGTGAGCGCCAGTCCATTGGCCTGGGGCGAACAATTGGTTCCATTTTGGGCGACGATCCAGATTCTGTCTCTAAGGCGCTGCGTTTCGTTGCCCATATTGGGTTCGCTAAACAAGTCTGACTTGTATTCACGTTTTACGCAGTTTTTAGCTTTTCAGATTACCTTAATGGTATTTTTAACCGCTTAGTGTTTTATAAAGCCTGAGCTGTTGATTCATTTTAAAGTTTTAGACGTGAGAGTTTTTTATATCTAGCGTTTTATTTAGAATTTTCTTTGTCTAGCATTTTAGTCTTATTTTAATACTTGAGTTTTAGTTTTGTTTTATTAGGGGCCAAAATGACCTTGTTGTTGACGGGCCCTTAAATTTAACACTCCACTCCACTCCTCTATTAATTCCAAATTGAAGGTAGGTTGCAATAATTCCAATGGATTTTCTCTTATAAGTAGATTTTCTCTGGTGTTAGGAATGTTCAATTTGGATTTGATCTGTGTTACCTTTTCTAGAAAACTACTATGAGTTTTAAGGATTGAAGGGGGGAGGTTCTCTTCTGTCCATTTAGAGTTTGGCAGTCGTAACATTTTCTCGTGTTGGAGCAATGCTTGTTCTTCTATTTTTGTTGTTATTGATGGGGTCCGTGTTAAGGCAAGCATAGCATCAATAGGTGTGGATTTAACTGCTCCAGTGATTAGGCAAAGAGCCTGATTTTATATTTGTTCAAGTTTATTGATGTTAGCATTTGCTGCTGTTATTAAAGCTTCAGAACAGTACAAGAGGTTTGGTTTAACATACATTTTGTATGTTGTGTTAAGGACTCTCCTTGAGCAGCCCCATTTAGCACCAGCTAACCTTTTCAGGATTTGCAGTTTCTTTTCAACCTTTTCTGAGATGTTTGTTATATGTTTTTTCCAACTTAGCTTTCTGTCGAATGTGATGCCTAAGTATTTGGCATCATCAACTGCTTTGAGTGGTTTACTATTATAATTTATGTTAATATTAACTGGTTTGTATTTTAGTGTAAATAATTCATAATTTGTTTTTTCCACATTGATTGTCATGAGGTTTTTGGAGCTCCATTCATGTACTTTGTTTAGGGCTGTTTCTATTCTGTCTTTAATTAATTCAGGTTTTTTTGGAGAGCCTGAAGTCCAAATGACTACATCGTCAGCAAATAAAGCAATTTTGGTTTCTAAAGTTTTTATTACTGATGGAAGGTCATTTATATATATATGTTAAAGAGTGTTGTGCTCAGAACAGCACCTTGTGGAAGTCCTCTGTGTGTTTGTTTATATTTGGAAATGTATGTATTATATTTTGTGGCACAAAATCTTTGTGAAATAAACTGAGTTATCCATTTAAGCATGTTACTTTTCACACCTATTGATTGCAACTTCTCAATTAATTTGTTTTTCCAGACTGAGTCATATGCTGATTTAAAATCAATGAATACTGCTAAGGTATCCTCCTTTCTATTGAAAGCTTCCTTGATGTCTTGGCTTAGTAGGAGTACATTTTCACTTGTACTATGATTCTGTCTGAAGCCGGTCTGTGAACTATTAATTAAGTTGTAATATTCTAGGAACCAGTTAAGTCTAGATGCCACCATTCTTTCCATCACTTTTGCAATAATACTGGTCAAAGATATTGGTCTGAAACTATTAATATTGTTTGAAGGTTTGTTTTTCTTTAAAATCGGGATGATAATGGCTTTTTTCCAGTCGGAAGGTACAGTCATTCTCCAACACGTGTTATACAGTTTAAGTAGAATTTCTTTTCCTTTCCTGCCAAGGTGTTTAATAAACTCTGGGTGGATCTTGTCAGGTTCTGGAGATTTTTTGTTCTGTAATTGTTCTATTGCTAAATCCAGTTCTGTTTTGTTAAAATCCTGAATAAAAATATCGTTTCGTATACCTTTTGGCTTATTAATTTCTCTGATAGTTTTTTGGATAGCCTTATCTTGTTTTTTATACGCTTGGGGTATTCTTTGTGACTGAGCATAAAACTTGTTAAGGGATTCTGCTATTTCCCTATCTGTAGTTAAGCTTTTGTTATTATGTTTTAATGGTTCAGTTGTATTTTTTTATAATTTTGTTTTATTAAGGAATTTGTATATTTTATTTCCATCTGCCAAAACATAAAACATAAAAATATGGTGCTCTCTAAAAAGCGGTTACTATTACTGCTATTGCTCTCTTCAATATCATCAGTGAAAAATATTGGAGAGCAAGAGGATTAATGACTTCATTGTCAGAAATCCAGCATTAGCCAACAACATAATATTTCACAAATTTTTTTATTCATTTCATCTGTTGACTTGAACTCTGATTCTAACAGTATATTACACTTCCCTTCTATCTCATTTTGGAAACTGGACCAATCTGCTTTTTTAAAATTCCAAGAAGTTTTAATTTTTGGTTTGTTACTTTTATTTATTAGACCTCTTATGGAGTTTATGGTGATTCTGTGGCCTGAACCTGGGTCTTCTATTATTTCTCTTTTTGTATTGCCAATTATGTCAGATGACACCATCAGAAGATCAGGATTTTTACCCGAACCATTATAATGAAGGTAAGTGGGTGGATCATTTGGATTAAATATTAATTCCATTGTTGATGAGTTTAATAGGTCTTCTATGACTCTTCATGCTGAATTTATATCTCTGTAGCCCCACCTAGGGGAGTGTGCATTAAAATCACCTATTAAAATACTTTTGGGTTCTATGGGAATAGAATTTAGATCTAGTGTATTGTCTGGAGGATTGCAGATACTGTAAATTCTATAGGTGCACCCTGCTTTTAACAGATGAGGGCTCTGGGGACCGAATAACAGCGGTATAACTGTTTCATCTAAAATGGAGGAAATGTCATTTACATATGTGCTGGCCTATCACAGCACAACAGCGTCCCTCAGAGGCACATGAGGGGAAGGTCAGTGGATCTAAATACCACATATTTAGTCCTCCCGGCTAGGTCCGATGGACCCGTTGACCAACGATAGGTGTGGTCCCCCTTGCAAAATGGGGGTTTAAGTCGGGTGACGTAACTGCCACATTGTAAAACTGGTGCCTGTTAAGAGAACAGTTACATGAAAGCCACATACATGAAGATGAGTTCTCTGTATTATGTAAAAATCATATGTTTAATGTGTTATTATAGTGGTGCAGTTTTTATCGTAGCAGTGTTTCAATTTTGAGTGATGTGGCTCTTATTTTCCTAAGGGCGTGGTAACGGATGGAATGAAAAATCACACGATGTTTCTTCACCACAATGTATTATTTTATTAACACTTTTTCTCTATTTTCCATTTAAATAAATCCTCTTAGCACCGTTTTAAATTATTTAAATCTTTTCACTTTTTCAAAAAGTGGAACAAAAGCTTGATGAAAGTCTGGTAACCGTTCTACAATGTTCACACGTTACCTCAACACGTCTTTTCACCTTGAATATACACATGCTAGTAAAAAGAGTCTGGCATCACCTCATGTGATACTATCTTTCTTGTATACATCCGCGCATGCGTCCATCAAATAGTTCCTTCTTGTTAGGGAAGTGACCCCTAACCATTCTCCCTTCGCTTTTATTATGGAACACATATAATTCTAATATTTATACATATATATTAAAATAAAATATGGAAATATTTATGACATCTTTAAACAAACTTAGTTGTTCGTAACAATGAACATTAGTAACACGTTTTCGTCATTTAACCATCTCATACCAACATAAAAAAACAAATTACACTCCTAACAAATATTCACATAAACGATTTTCTTTTGGGGTCTTCTAATATTCTGTCTCACATGCCCCTTGTTTTGTTTTTCAAATTGTCACCTATATTTACAATCTTGAAACACAACATTTCTCCCTATTCCTCTGATACAATCACTTTTTTTTCTTTACAGTCTTCTTCGGTGTATGTTTTTGTCTTTTGTTTTGGCATGACACATGTCTTTATAAATTTCACATATTCAGTTACTACACAATACATGTTCAGATCTTATATAACACATATACAGTTATTATACAACAAATATTCAGTTATTATACAATACATGTTCAGATATTATATAACACATATTCAGTTATTATACAACATATATTCAGTTATTATACAACACATGTTCAGTTATTATACAACACATATTCAGTTATCGTACATTTGACATTGACAACAAATATAATTTAAGTGTATCATGGTTTATTATGTGGCTTTTGACTTATGTTCCTTGTTATGAGGAGAGAAAAACAGGATACAAATTTTGAGCTAATGATTATGATCATATTTATGGCAATATTTTATTCAGTTCTTTGCCTTCTTTGTTTTGTAAGCTTATTATGTATAGGCAGGTCGTTGAGTCGGTTCTCAAACTCTGATGTTACTAATGGTACCATTTTTTTTAATTGGGTTCTTATTCCTTGTTGTTTGGTTCAACATTTCTTCAAGCTTAGCATTGGCTATATCCATTTTAATTCATGGGCATTGCTTTTCTGATTATGGTTTTTCTTACTTCACTAATTGCCAACTCTTTGTCTCTTATCTCTATAAGAGAAAACTTCTATACTTATAATTATTTTGCAATTGTATTATTTTTCTTCTCAATTCACCCTCGACACCTTTGTGTCGAAATATTTTATCTTTGTCATCACAATTGATTCCTTTTTATTTTTGTCCCTGACATCCTTATGTCAAAAACACATTATTTTCTGTCGCTATTCACTTCTTTAATGACAATCAGTGTCCTCATCTGTCTTTGTTGACAATGCTCTTTGTGGTCAATATAGCCAATGACTATGTTGATTTTCTTTCTTGTTGTATTTTCCAATTTGAACATAATCTTCTATAAGTAACCCATTAAAAATTATTATTTTCCATCATCTCTACTATTCCTGCCTTACATGTTTGTTGGCAAAGACTATTTGGTCCTTTCTTTGTATGGTTTTAATTTATTTTTATGATATCTTCCTACCAACTTGCCATTTGTATTGTGTAGCTCATACGTATGGTCACCCAGCTGTTTTGTTATGACCAGTGGTCCAGTGTACAGTAGTTCCATCTTTCCCTCTGTGTAGCCATCATGGTGTCGATGCCAATTGTCAATCACTTAGGTTTGTGTTGTTGGTCATCCACTCAATTGGGACGAACTTAGTTGTAATTTCCCTGAGTGTTGGTGGTGGTTGTTGTTTCTGTATTCTGTGCAACATCTGCCCTATTTGGCACATTTTCATCTACTTCCTGCTGTCTTATGTTGCCAGTGTACCATTGGTTTCTGCCCCCTTGGCGTGAACCTCTGTTGTATGACGGTCTTTGGTTGTTTAAGTATTCCCTACAGAATCGTATGTGGTTCACTTGATGGGTACGGTCTCCTGGTCTTCCACGATCATATGTATATGTTTGGTGTCTCGATTCACCCCTTGGTATCGTGTCGTGGTACTGCCGTCTTGTGTTCTCCATCCTTTCGCCATGACTGTATGGTTGTGGGAAATGGTGTACCCCTCTCCCCCTTTCATGGGTGCTCCTAGTATTTCTATCTTCTCTCTCATTCTGGTTGTTCGTAGTCGTGCTCCTGTTTAAGATAGGTGAGTTTGGATGACCGTTTCTATGTCTTTGCTCATTAGGCCGACCATTTTGTGTTTCGAAGGCTGTTAGTAATTCTATCATGTCTGCAAAATCTACTGGTCTCGCAACAATTAACCCTGTTCTCACTGTGTTAGGGAAATGTCTTGTTATACTGGTAATTAACTCTGCTTCCAACAGGTTAGGGTCTAATAGCTTTCCTTTGTTGGCTACTTTCATAAAATAATCGACTAGCGATAACCCTTTGGTTGGATCATATCTACCTGTCGCTAGCTCTACCCTAGTTTGGTTTTGCTTAGCTGGGCCCCAATACCTTGATAGGAATAGATTTCTGAATGAGCTATACTATTCATGGCCAGCTAGTGTTAACCTAAGCCATTCCAATGCCTTGTTTTTTAAGCTTTTCTTGACTATCATCATCCCAAGCTCATTTGGTATCCTTTTCACTTTAAAATACTCTTCCATCTCTTTAACAAAGAGTTTTGGATCGTCTCCCTTCTCCTCGTCAAATGTAGGTGGTGTGATTTCGTGTAGTATGCTGTTGGTGTAACATGTGTTGTGTGTTGTGTCATTGTTTGATTGTGAACCTCTTTCTCTGTATGGTGGGTCAACATTTTGTACATTATTCAAATAACTCTCATCTTGTACATTACTTACATCTAAATCATCTTGCCTTTGTAGTGCATTCACAACATCATTTACATTAGCCAAACTTTCTTTTCCTTTTTTCATTTCTTCACAAATTGATTTAAAATCATTCTTTATTTCTAAGTGACTTTGTTTCATATAATTTATTCCTGTTGCGAATGTACTACATCAGCCATAGTCTTAATTTTAGGAATGACAATTTGTTCTACAGTTTCATTAATAATGCCTTTCTTTACTACCTCAATCTCTTTCCTTAATTCCTCTGTTATTTCATCTCTACATCTACCAATTTCTTCTTCTAATGCAATCTTATTTTCTCTCATTTCTGATTCAATTTTTCCCATCCTATCTCCTATGATTTCTATCCTAGCTTCTAAGGCTTCCTTTGTCTCATTTAAGTTTTTATGTACTAATTTTAAATTAGTTTCCATTACTTTCATATTTTCTTTACACTCCTGTCTTCCTAATTCTCTTTTCTGTTCTAAGTTCTGTCTTCCTAATTCTATTTTCTGCTCTAAGTCCTTTCTCACCTCCTCCACTTTCTGACCTATATCTTTTTTATTTTGTTCTAAATCCTGTCTCATCTCTTTTTTATTATTTTCTAAGTCCTGTCTTATATGTTTTTTATTATATTCTAAGTCCTGTCTCACTCCTTCTATTTTCTGACCTAAACTTTGTTCTATGTCCTGTCTCACTCCCTCCATTTTCTGACCTAAACTTTGTTCTATGTCCTGTCTCACTCTTTCCATTTTCTGACCTAAACTTTGTTCTAGTCTTTCAAACATGATCATTAATAACCTTTGGTCTTTTCCTATTGCTACCTGTTCCTCACTTTCTGTTCCTATCTGAACTAGGCCTATCTGCCCCTTCCCCTACTCCTGTTACTAGATCTCTCTCTTTTTGCGACATTTTAGTTTCTTTATTCAGTTCACTTTGGCTTAAAAGTCCTACTATTTTGCCGCTTCGCAGTAACATAAAAATAAACTGGATGTAAAAATAAAAATGTTTGGTGCTACTTTTTTTTTTCGTTGATTTGTCCAGTTCCGTGCGTCTCCTGGGCAGTTGGCTTCGCTAGACGATCTCTGGTGTTTTCCCGCGTTGATTATCCGTTCATCGGTGTTCTGATGTATTAGGTTTCAAACGATGGTCTAATGGCGTCTTCTTTCTTTTTGGCGCGAAGATATGGCGTCACTTGGTATTTCGCGTAAGTTCATTTCCCGTAATTTCCATTCCATCCAAATTCGTGTTCCACGTGGGGCAAGCCATTTGGTGCAGTTTTTATAATTAATCATTGTTGGGTCTTTGAGCTATTGAAATCTTTGTGATCTCAGGGCGTGGTAACGCATGGAATGAAAAATCATACGATGTTTCTTCACCACAATGTATTATTTTATTAACACTTTTTCTATATTATACATTAAAATAAATCCTCGTAGCAACGTTTTAAATGATTTAAAAAGTTTCTACTTTTTCATTTAGTGGAACTAATGCTTGATGAAAGTCTGGTGAAAGTTCTACAAAGCTCACACGTTACATCAACACGTACTTACACCTAGAATATACACACGCTAGTGGGAAGATTATGGCGTCACCTCACGTGACACCGCCTTTTTCGTATACATCCGCGTATGCGTCCATCAAATAGTTCTTTCTTGTTAGGGAAGCGATCCCTAACCATCCTCCCTTACTTTTATTATGGAGCACATATAATTCTAATATTTATACATATATATTAAAATCAAATATGGAAATATTTATGACGTCTTTAAACTAACTTAGTTGTTCATAACAATGAACATTTGCAACACATTTTCGTCATTTAACCAACTCATACCAACATCAAAAAACAAATTACACTTTTAACAAATATTCACATAAACGATTTTCTTTTGGGGTCTTCTAATATTCTGTCTCAATATCAAAGAATGAAATGACCATAACTTTTCCGGCAGATGCAACCATGTTTGCTTTTTTGGGAATTGGTGGTGAAGGAGATTTCCACACTGAGCTTTGCTGTTTGCTGTCAATGATGTAGCCAAGTTTCATCAGTAGTGATTACATTTGAAAGAAACTCTGGATCTTCCTCTAACATCAACTTTAACTGCATGCAGATCTGCACGCGAATGTCCTTATGTTCGGGAATCAACCGTTTTGGAACCCATCGCGCACAAACACATCTCATGTGTAATGTTTCTTCATTGTGTGGGTGGCAGCAGTGTTAATGTTTTCTTCCATAAGAGCAGTAACTGGAGCACCGGGTCTACCTTCCTTTGAAATTGATTGTCTCCCCTCTTTAAACATTTTAAACCACTCTTGAGTTGGGGCGGCACCGTGGCTGAGTGGTTAGACGCTCGTCTACCACCTAGGCGGCCTGGGTTTGATCCCAGGGACCCGCATGTGGTATTTGTGGTGGACGAAGCGGTGTCTGGGCGGGTTTTCTCCGGTTTCTCCTGCCATGTCATTCCACCGGTGCTCCATCTCCATTCCATGTATCATCAGTGTTACAGCCAGCGGTGCCTTAGTAGTAAAAGCAGGCGTTAAACACTACACAAAACAAAAAGCTCTTGAGTTGTATCATAGGGAAGAACAGACTCTTCATAGGCCTCCTGTAACATTGTATAGGCCTCAGCTTAAGATTTGTTGAAACGAAGAAGAATTTCAAAGCCGCATATTGTTCCTCGCATGTTACCTCCATTTCAGCGGTAGGCAATACTGAACATGTCTGAACTTGCCTGCCTCTCACAGGCAGGAACCAGGAGTACCAACAACGAAACTAATACAGCGTGTTTGTTTCACATTAAGCTAACAGAATATCATAAGATTGAATTTTTGCACAACAAATTATGAACGTAAAAAAATTATGATCATTCTTTATTGAACAGCCCTCATATTATAATAATAATAATAATAATAATAATAATAATAATAATAATAATAATAATAATAAGAAGAAGAAGAAGAAGAAGAAGAAGAAGAAGAAGAAGAAGAAGAAGAAATTACTAGGAGTAAAAGTATAACTCAAAGGGTAATAAATACCTGCCAGATGGGAAAATAAACCTAAGCCATAGATGCTATAGGTACATGAGGTGTGGCAATAAAGAAACCAGACTGGTTATTATTATTTATTTATGCCAACAAACTTACTGTTGGTGTTTTTAAACACACAAGCCGTGTGTGGGCAATATTTGAGAGGTAGAACTGGAACTGAATAAAAATTCAATGCCACAGCTGGGATGAACCACAGACCCTCCACTTACTAGGCCAGCCTGTGGTTCAAATCCCAGCTGTGGCATTGATTTTTTAAGTTCCAGTTCTACCTCTCAAACATTGCCCACACATGGCTGGTGTGTTTTTTTGTGGTTTACCGGGAGAAATACAAACTGGTTTGAGAATTCAATGTCATCCTGCAGGTTGTCATAGTAGCTTAATGGTTAGAGCACCCGCCTAGTAAACGGAGAGTCTGTGGTTCAAATCCCAGCTGTGGCATTGAATTTTTAAGTTCCAGTTCTACCTCTCAAACCAGAATGGTTGTTGTGCGCATTTCTGGCTTTGTCAATGACAAAGAAAAGAGTGGGGGATTGGCCTTGAATTCTTCCTGACATGCGTATAAAATTTCACACTGCTATGGTGGTTAGTCTGGCTGTGAGCCTTCTTAGAAGCCGGTCATGTGTCTGAGCTCCATTGAAATTATGCTACATTCTAAAGTAGAACAATGTGTTAATATAAAATTCCTCACGAAACTTGGAAAAGCCGCCAAAGAAACTTGTGATTTGTTGAATCCAGTTTATGGTATCTATATTATAAACAAGTTTTCGAGTGAGTTAAGAGGTTCATAAACAGTAGAGAAGACATAAAAAACAATCCAAAACCAGGCCGTCCTTCCACTTTGAAAACTGAAAAGAATGTGGTTCTTTTTTATATCCGAGGGGTTATCTACATTGATTGGATGCCTGAAGGTCAGACTGTCAATCAGGTTTAATATAAAACTGTTCTGAAGACTCATGAACATGTGCGACAAAGGAGACCAGATCTGTGGAAGAATCACTCATGCATTCTTCATTGGGATAATACTGTCTGTGAAGAGGGTTTTGACAAAAAAACAACATTCCAGTGATGGAACATGGAACATCACAACATTTGCCTGACCTAGCTTCATGCGACTTTTTTCTGTTCCCAAAAGTAAAGTCTGCACTTGAAGGAACCAGGTTCAAGTCCATGGATGCAGTGAAGGAATTCCGTCGGAGCTCAGACACATGACCTGTGTCTAAGAAGGCTCACAGCCAGACTAAGCACCACAGTGGAATGAAATTGTATACACATGTCAGGGAGAGTTCCAAGGCCAATCCCCCACTCTTCTCATTGTCATCGACAAAGCCAGAAACGCTTACAACAACCACTTCAGTTTTTTTATTGCCATACCTCGTACTATAATGCAACATTATGAAACTACAGGTTAATATAAAAGCATCACCCTTGGCCATTAGCCTCTTGAGCGATGGCCATTTAAAACGTCCGTGAGCCGAGAACTGCTACCCAATATCCAGCGCAGGGCGTTTAAAGTGCGTCGTATGTACACAGCTGTATTTTGTGTAAATATTAAGTTATTTTAATGAAACATAAACTGGTATAAAACTCATTATATGCAGTATAAAAGTACGTCATCAGCAAAGTTGAGTTGTATTTACAAAACGTTGAAATGACACTATTTTGTTTCACTGTGGTGAAAAGTCAACTTTGCTCTGTCGAACGCATCTAATATAAGTTCTCGGAAAGAAACAGTAAAGAAACACCCATTGTATGTGTGGCTTATGTGTCAGCATACTGTGTAATAAAGCACTACTGTATGCGTGGTCTCTTGAGTCATCAGAATAGAGGCACATTACAACTTCTGCTTACGCGAGTTTCGTAACTTAGTAGAGTCCCTTTCTTTCTTTGTTGAAATACATACATATACTTTCCTGCTTGCAGCTGAAGGGAGAAGTGGTATAAAAAGATATTTTTGCACCAACTGGATATAACCATATACAATTGTTTGGTAATTTGGAGAGCTCTCTAAACCCACACAGGACAATGACCGACCTTGACTTCCGACTATAAAGAGCTCGCAGCCTAATTGAACAATACCACGTTGGGGGTTGAAAATCCAAAACCCCTGCACCCCTCAGACTTCAAGGAAAACATTATCCTAAAAGGATACCACCAACAGCCCATCTCGAAAGTGTTTCGTATGCCGCAAGAAGGGAATTCGCGAATGTGGAGATGTAGGTACCCTTGTGTGTTTATCTCTGTTTTGAGGTAAATCACTGCAGAACGAACATATTAAGGTAAGCCAATAAAGTGTATAGACTTTACTAAAAGGTTTCATAAAGGGAAAATTAAAATAAGTTGAGTTGGATAAGGGATAAATATGGGTTAAATGCTTGAACGCACAGGTCGTGTATACACGCCCATATCGCTCATCCGTCATTTTAAATGGACGTGGTTTCACGTCCATATCCCTCAAGAGGTTAAATAGCATACATAGCAGAAGTTAGCTATACTGTCAAAGGGTTATCCTTCCAAGTCAATTAATAATGGTTGAATTGGTGTCTAGTGTTGGTTCTTGTTTATTATTTAGCTTTGTTCCAAGGAGAGAAAAACAAGTTAACAGCATATGAAATGTAACACAGCTTGAGTGTGTGTCATTAATCTCCCACTTTGATAAATAAGAATAGCCTATAACAATATGTTATATAACATTTAGATAAGGTTTTATTAAAACGCTAAAAATGAGTACTGGCATCCTCAAAAGCACTGATTGTATTCCAAAGGTGCTAGAATATTCAACAAAGCACAATGAATAACATGACAAGCTTACTAAAATGCATTGCACAGTGTTGCATTAAGAGTGTATATATGTTAATAAATCAATCACAAAAAGAAAGGAGCGCTCATAATAATACAACAAGCTGCTATAACCAATTTATGTAAACGTAAAGTAGATGTAAGCTAAAGTACGTGGCAGAAATGAACCTCATTGGTTGGTGTATTTTAATACTCCCTTATTCTTCCACAATATAGTTCCAAGGCATATTTAGCTTCTTGCTTTACTTGCATTCAATAAACCATTCAACTTGTATAATATAGAGTATAACATTGTAATGTAATATACTGCAATAGTATGCTTTATACCTTATCGCTAATGATTCTCTTGTTTTGAATATATGTCAATTGTAGCATTTGCCTGTTGCCTCAGCGCCAACATAACTGGCGTGCAAAATGGAAGCAAGATAGTTCATACAGCTATCTCTCCATAAATAATGAACTCACATCAGTACCAGATTTGTAAGAATTACTCATTGAGAGAAAAAGAAATGTCATAGTCATAAAAATGATCCATGCAAACAAGAAAAAGAGAAACTCTGTCATGAATATCAATATTTCTGACAATTCAGTACCTCACTAGATCAACACTTCACCTTGTGGTTTTACCTAAAAGAAAGATGATCTAAATTAAATAATCCTCCATCTACTTCAACACAAGAGGGGTCCCATTACATGCCCATAGATGAGCATTGTAAACCAAAGGCGATTGTTATGAACACAACAATCAATAGGACTCCTGACATTCTCTAGGTAGTAACAAATAACACATTAACATACATCTGTAGGAAAATAGATTATTTCGTTATGAACCAATTATCCGAGATGGAACCGTCTTACTTGTCTAAGTATCAAAAACAGGGTATGATGACAACCACATCTGAAAAAAGTTATAAAGAGTGAGCTGAACATAACTCAAGGTTAGTAGCAAAAGTGATAAATATATTACTAATTGCAGTGAAACAATACTGCTGCATCTGTTATTGCTTTTTGTAGGTGCTAGACGTATTTAGTAAGTGGCCTTCTAAGGTGGAGTAAATCAGTCTTTCTGAGTACTCAGACTTGCATCTGATGTCAGCAAAGTATCAAAGAGTAAATATGTCTGCAATCATAACTCAAAAAAAAAAGAGCAATTTGTTACATTGCATATACAGGTCCAAAAACGAAACATAATATATACAGGTCATTTGGCAAGCATATGCCTATCACTGACAGGCTGAAAAATCATATCCAATCAAAAAAATAGAGCACATCAGAAAGGCATGTTATGTATAAACAGAAAAACTGATAAAGGGTAAAAATATACATATGCAGTAATTACAAAGCTAAAGCATTCGCTGTTCCCATTAGGAAACAATTATAGGGTAGTGTGTTTACCTAAGTTGTGCTACATCTTCCTACACGTGTCAATATACTGACTGAATATATTGATTCTTATAGTCAGATAATAATTAAGAGAAATCATGAATGCGACATTTCTATTATGTAATATATTGGCAGTATATCACAAAGTCTGCATGTATACAAACTACATGTAACCAGCAGAGGGAAAAAAGAACTCCATGCTGTACATGAAACAGTTAGGGGGTATATGCAGTTAGAACCATACTGCAAGTAAAGGCTTCAATGCTTAAATGAATGATAAAAATGATTACATTATCACTTGATATAAAACACATGGAGAGTGATCTCACAGAATATAAATTGTACAAAGAAAGAAAGACACAATGACTTGAGACCATTATCGGATGCTATTGCATACTCCAAAACAATTACTAGTATCAGGAAATTGAAAAAAAAGTACACATGCAAACATTTACATAGAATCATGCTTTGCTATTATCATCTACAGCACTATGTGCTGTACATGTGCTTTGTAGCTAGTTCACATGGGGTTGCCAGGTTTTGTTAATGAAAGAAAAGATTTCCCTTTTTTTTGGGGGGGGAAAAAGGAAGATTTTTTTAATTAATACAACTAAACTCCAATATATAATTTTTAAGATCATTTTGGTCATGAGCACTTTTATTGTTGGTATTTAACTTCTCTTTTTAAACAGTTATGCATCACATTTTGCAATTTTAAAAATTTGTTTGCATGAATATGGAAAGTGTACAACCACCTATAATTCAGATTCAATCAATTCCTTAGTACACCTGTTTCACATCTGTCCATTTCTGTTTCATCATAGAGAATATTCTAGAAACAAATGCATTGGACCCAGGAATACTAAATAAGCTTCCTACAACTTGAGTCATATTATGTACATTCTTGGGAGAAAAACTGGAAAAGAAATAAACCCATTTTTTAACATCAGCTTTTAGCTAACTGTTCCTTTGTATCACAAAACTCCTCATA
This sequence comes from Tenodera sinensis, assembly GCA_030765045.1. Taxonomy (NCBI): domain Eukaryota; kingdom Metazoa; phylum Arthropoda; class Insecta; order Mantodea; family Mantidae; genus Tenodera; species Tenodera sinensis. The sequence goes on along the minus strand of CM060967.1, from coordinate 60,525,139 downwards.
AAGCCTATCCTTAACTTTGCATATATTAGAAATTAAGTTTTGTTCTTCAGTTAACGGTTTGCTTGGTTCTATGGTCTACACTATTTAAACATGTCCAACTTCAACCATGTAAGAAGTTCAGGTTTCTTATCATGTCTAAATCCTGTCATATTTAATCTCCAAATATTGGGAAGCCAGACAGAATGATTTTATGAGGGTTATCCGTAAAATAAGGTTCCCAATTTTTTTTTCACAATGAAAAACATATTTACTGGCATTGAATAATACATTTTTGGAAAGCAGACTTTTTCCTATTTTTCGACATAATCACCATTCTCATCAATGCATTTTTGCATGTGGTGTACATCTTTTGTATGCCTGCATCGAGAACTCTCCCGCCACATGACGAAGATAGCTTAAAACAGTTTCTTTAAGTTCCTCTCTGATTCTGAAATACATCCCACGCAGGTGTTTCTTTAAGTAAGGGAAGAGATGGTAGTCACTTGGGGCTAGGTCTGGGCTGTAAGGAGGGTGTTTGATAGTATCCCATCCAAATATGTTGATGAGATTGGTTGTCACATGGGCAATGTGCGGACAAGTGTTGTCCTGATGGGAATGCACTCCCTTCGTGAGTATGCCACTTTGGTACACCCTAAATGATCGATCAACATTTTGTGAATGTAGGTCTTGCTGACGTCAAGGTTCTTGCAGGTCTCCCGAACTGTCACCCTTCGATCTTTCAGTATTGCTTCTTCCACCTTCACAATCATTTCATCCAAAACTGGCGGCCATCCAGAATGCTGGTCGTCCTGGATGTCTGTACGTCCGTCTTTGAATTCTCGGCACCATTTGCACACATGTTGTACACTCATACACTGCTCTCCACACACTTCACACAGTTGGGAATGAATGTTCACTGGTGCAGTCTTTTTGCACACACAAAATGCATCACAAAGCGTAATTCGCACCTGGTGGGAGAAGCTAGTGGAAGCTCCATTTATAACAGCTGCCAAGCCAAGACTGAGCGTCACAGACAGCTCACAGGCCAGGGGACTGGGAGAGGGAGAACCAAGCTACTTGCCAGTGTTGCCAGATCTCCTGTAACAGCATTCCTCGCGACTGCAGATCGTTGGGCACCTTATTTTAAGGACAACCCTCTATTATTAACTGCAGAACAATAGACACATACACACGCACCCACCCACCCACGCATACACAAACACTTCCAGCTGTGTCAAAAAATATGAGGTGGAGAACATAACAGTGAACCACGATGCTGCACTTGTGTTTCCATGGTACAGAACAGCCAACTGAATTTTATCGCTGTTTACCAACATTTTCTAAATAAACATGGCTACACAGCAGTGCAATCTATCAGAACATTGCTACTTGCATTTTGCAGTCAAAAATATATTTCCCTCTCCGAAAAGTAGAAAGACAGAAGAAACTGTCTTACAGGAGGGTAAAAGGGTAAAATGTGAGGTTAAGCCAGAACATGTACAATTTACGGGAAAAATGTAAGACCAGGCAATCCTAGGTTGACATAGACATTGCTTATTATTATCCCTATCACAACTATAATTAAGTGTAATCCAGTAGAGTATTTCTATCTAGGAGCTGATTATGTGTCATGGAGGATAAGAATTGCAAGGTTACTGCATACAGAATGAATATGACAAATAATATTAAAAATGAAAGAATAAAGGGGTTTTCCTTAGAATAATCTTTGTCTCTCTGTGAATAATCTTAAGATTACATGTCAGGCAGTAACAAACTGTATAAATATTTGTATAAACATTACAATATTCAGCTCTGGGTGATCAACAGCCATGAGAAATTTTAGGATGTATACACAAAAATGCACTAACACCATCACAGATAGCTACTCCTTGAAATAGGTGTAATAGGTGTACTAACATCTCTTTATTTATGTAATTCAGAGTACAGTTCAGAGCTCCGAAATTCTCATATGACATCTGATTTATGAAATACTAATTGTGGAGTGGCCAGCACCATCACTCTGTATACTGTAAACCAACAATAGGTTCTAATGAGACTACCACCGCTGAGGACCTTTAAGAAGTGAGATAGTTCATGCGAAATTCACCCAAAAAATTAAGTAACCCAAATATCTGAAATGGAAAAACAGGGGACTTTAATTCTCTAATAGCATAATTATGAAATATTTATTTAACCTTGGCATTAAAATATGGTCTCAGAGTGAGTTAATCTATGCTAAATTAAGAGTGTGTGACCTATAGCATTACACCACAAGTAAAGTTTGGGACATCAAAAAGAAAAGTTGATCACAGATTAACTGAAAGCACATAATGAAAATCTAAGCTAAGGTTCAATCCAATCACCGAAAAATGAAAAAATGTGTATGATCAAACATAATATTGAGTCAAAAAAAATCATTAAAATGATAACGCTTTTGAAAACAATCATCATAGACAAAATTATTAAATGCTAGATGTTATCCCTAATGAAAAAAAAACATATCCAACACGTAGTTTCTGCATTTGGACCAAGCTACAGTAGAGCACATACACAAACTGTCCCATTGCCTACAAGAACTTTAGTTGGGTTTCCCGACTACATACAGACCCAGCTAACCTGTTGGGTATGGATATTGGGTCAGGTTCTGGTGTGTCTTGAGGCCTCTGTGCTGGAACCTGATGAGGAGATGGTACGCCAGGTCATTATCCTGGAGCAGACCAGCTTAAATCCAGGACATCATGCTAAGTGACCCAGAAAATTAGCTATAAAAAATTTGTTTAATATTATAGGGACAAGAGAGGGTGGGGGAACTGAGCAAACTTTTGGCCAAAGGGCCAGAGGCCACTCATAGGATACGGATTAACCCGTACCTTTTCCAAAGTTAAATGAAAGGCTGACACTTCCATCTCATATCCAACTTTAAAGGGAGACAAGAGGAACAAAAATAGAGACTAACATGTCGCAAATGTGCCAAATCCTTGGCCTCCCATTACAAGTTGTAGAGGTTAAAAACTTAACCGTAGCTCTTTTAAAAATAGATATAGAGAGGTCGGCACCATCACCATAGACAGCGTTCTAATGGTGGATTGGCATAAGGAGGTACAGGATCAAATCTGACCTCAAAAAGTTTTAGAGAGGCCGACGCCTTGACTATATGTCTCAAGCATGGGGAGTTGCCCATCACAGGGAGCGTAACTAATAGGGATAAGTTGGTAAAGCAGAACTCAAGGCTTGACTTGCACAATCATTATATTTGCATTGAAGTAGGGTAAGTGTTTGGTTTACACTAATAGGACATAAGTAATAATTATAATAATAATAACTATTATTATAGTTTAGACTCACAGATCTAGTCAGTCTTCCCCTTAGGGACTTAGATTAAAGGATGCTTCAAGATGTGCCGAGGAGTGTCAAAGTTAGGAAGGCCTTAACAGGTCAATCAAAGTGGCTGCCGGATGGCCAACCATAGGCTGACATACAGTAGGCTAGCAACAACCACATCCCGAGCAGGCTCGAAGCACCAGTTATAAAGGTTTCAATGTCCTATATGGGTCTCCTCATTATGCTAAGGGCATTACCACTCGAGCGAACAGGATGTTCTAAAACAGCATGTATACAGCTTAACGCACCTTCAGTAAGGTAAGAAGATGTAAAATGTAATCTGTCATGAATTTAGAATATTGTAACTGCCCTATAAAAATCCTAAATTATTCTAATTAATTCACTCCTCAGTTCACATACGTGACAGTATAATGGTGATAAAGTTCCTGTTTTACTCCCCTGATCTATAGATTGACTCTTTTTACAAAACCCTTTTTCCATTGTCCCTTGCATTCTTCATTTCCATTAATGCTACCAATTACAGTGCCCATTATTTCTTTCCCAAATATTGTTCAATGAATATTTTTCTGCCCTTTAATTGCTTGCTGTTCCTTAACATTTTTCATTTGAATTTCATCGTAGCTGTTTTAAAAATTATCTGTCTCTGCCCTTTTCTTTCAATGATCCCCCATCCTGTAATATTTAGTTTCTCTTGGAAGAGGTCCTCAAAATCCTACCAAACTTGTTTATCTCTTCTCCTTCTATTCCAAAAATTCTTAGGTTTAACTTTCTATTTCTTTCCTTCAAGTTTCCCAGTTAGATTAATCTTCTTTTGCACTCCTTTATCTTTCCCTTTGTTTCTTCGAATTTTCCTATTGATGTTTTGAACTCTTCAAAATTGTCATTGATTTTCTCATGTATTCTATTTTTCATGTTCTTTATTTCTTTGTCTCCAGGATAGTTTCTAGCATCTTGCCTATCTGCTCTGTTGTTGGTCCAGGATTTGTTTTGACACCACCGATTACTAGTAGTCAGTGTCACGAAAATATACCAAAAAATTTTTCTAACCATCCTTGTTCTTTTCTCCGATACTTCTGTTTACATTAAAAACATTGATTCTTATATGCTATATTTGTGTACCTATATCCATCTTCTTCCGATGTGAGCTTGTGTGATCACACATTCATCTCCCTTCACAATTTGTAAGTAACTCCATAAAAATTTATTGAAAGAATGTATGAGTGATGTGTCAATATCATCCAACTTTTCTTCTGTTAGAACCTGATGTTTAGGCCCATGTGTTTTAGAGTTCAGCAAACCTATTCCTTTAAATCTGTTGAAAAGGTTTCTAAGTGTACCTCTATTTGGAGGTAGAATACCAAGAATACACACTTATCTGTTCGGACATAAATATCATATATAAATATTTGTTGTTGCAGAACAAATTTTTTCGACTAGCATTTCAATTATCTAAATAATTTAATGCACACACAGCACACACTTTCAAAAGTAATTCAAAGAAAATACACAAGAAAATACGTCTTCTAACACTTACACTGTACAAAGCAGTGACCGGTAACATAGAGCCCAAACAAATGCATGTTCTATTGCTAAGACCTTAACTGCCACGCCATAGCCGAGTGGTTAGACCATTCCTTTCTCTCCAAAGCAGCTCGGGTTCAATCCCAGGCAATCACATGTGGTATTTGTGATGGACAAAGTGGTGCTGGAGCGGTTTTCCTCCGGGTTCTCTGGTTTCCCCCGCCATCTCATTCCAGGTGATCCGTCTTCATTCCATGTATCATCAGTGTCACCGCCTGTGGTGCCATATGTAGTAAAAGCGGGCATTAAACACTTCCAAAAAAAGTAAAAAAATAATACCTTAACCTATAGTAAGCATTAACCGGAACATATGGGCCCAGGCAGCATTGAAGGAAAATTATGGCATATAGAGTGCTGATGTGTACCTCACACTGTGGGCTTCCTCTGCTCACTTTCGCATTTCAAGCGTGACCTGGACTTTCCATTTTGCTAATTAAAAGTGGTATCCTTTTATCACTCATACCATTCATGTGCTCTTTCCAATTATGTTTAGTTTCTTCAACTTTATTGTACAAAATATAAATATTCACTTCTGTAGTTGTTTCATTTCTTATATAACTGTAATACTGTGAAAGAAATTAATGATGTTTAGTATTCCAAGTCTTAACTTATCTTTATAAATACAGAGGCTTTGCCTTATTTTTTACTTGTATTTTCTGTTGAGTAACAAAAACTGTGTTCTACTCCATGGCATTTTCATTTTATTATAAAATACATATAAGGTAATAAGAATTCCCAATAGTCTACCAGCTATATTAATACATTTTAACACACAATACATATTGAAGGAGAATGACTTTGGTGTTAACTCCTGTTCATTAAACACACACACACGCATGTGTGCACACTGTAATAAAGAATTCCTGATTTAGAAAAACTGATGTCTGTTGCTGCAGAATTAATTAAGAGTTATAATGTGCTTGTTTTAGGTGACACATCACAGCAGCCAGAACCACCTCAAGGCAATGCTATAGCAACCATAGTGAACCGTAATACTGTGGAGCCACAACAGGCTATTATCCCAAACCAGGTTGTTAGACAAGTTATACCCAAACAGCAAAGAGTACAACATCAGCAGCAGATACAGGTCCAGGGTCGCTTGGGAACACAGGCACAATCTCTGCAGCAGAAACAGGTTCAGCAGAATGTAGTGACAGTGGTAGCAAATAGACCACAGGGAGCAATAGTGGGGCGTGGCATGGTGAGAGGTAGAGGTGTTGTGAGAGGAAGAGGTGCGATAATGGCTGGACGTGGTCCTCAGCAGGTGCAGATAAGAGCACAAGCTCCAGTTCCACAGCAGAAGGTTCAGCAGGCAACCCACATTTTAGCAGCTGCTGCTCCAACAGCCCCTGGTTCTGTTGTGAAAGTCGTTGCGAAGGTAAGTGAATTAAGTATGTTAAACATATAGGGAGAGAAGTATTATTGTCAGCAGTCAGAAGGAGCTATTTTGTATCTTGATTATTTTATCAACTTACTTATAACGGGAGAACAAAAAACTTGCAAACACAAACCTGAAATATAGAAAATTCACCTACCATCCCTGGGCTTTTAGGAAATTTGAATGAATCTTCAAAAATTTAAATGTAAGACTAGCACCCAAGACAAATTCAGTCTGAAGAGCCTGCTAAACAAGCCACTTAAAGATACAATCCCCATAACTTTAAAATCTGGGATTTTTTTTATTTATTTACTTTAAATTAATACATACTGAATATGACAGACATTCAGCCCAGGCTCTTAGCCTGTCATATCCACCCAACATAATTTCTTATACATGCATTTTGCTTCTCTATAACTAACACAAAATTTTTAATACTGTTCTCTTTGTACAGACCAATTCCATTTTTTCTTAACTCTACGTAAAAACTGACCTAAGTTCCTGACCTCCTTCTAAAAATCCTCTTAAATGCTGTTATCGTGTCTCCCTTCTCCCATTTCTGCCCCAGAAATTCTTTCCTCCATATGTCCGTTCCTTGGCACTCAAAGACTATGTGTTCCAGATCTTCCTTCCCTCCTCAAATAAGACACTTACTCTGAAGGATAACCTTTCTTAGTCCTCTCAACCTCCAAACACCAGTTCTTAGTCATGCTATTGCCTCCCTTTGTTCATTGTTTACCTTATCAACATAAAATCTGGAATTTACCAGATCAACTGTGAGAGTTGAGGAAAAAACCTACATAGGAAAAACTAAAACAAATTTGGAAATCAGACTAAAGGAACACCAAAAAATGAAACAAGCAGAAAAGTCTGCTGTATCACATCATTTTTGGATAGAAAACCACAACATTGGCCATAACATAAAATTATTAAAATCACTTACTTAATAGAATTGAACATTTAGGAAAAAGGCTGAGGATGAGATCGAATGATCCTGAAAACATTCCAGTTTTTCCAACACCTTAAAGTGAAGATGTGCGTAAATAAAGTGACTCAAGAAATCGAACTCAAAATGAGAAATACATTACAATAAGCTGCCTATTCTGTACTCTGTCTTGTGAACCTATGCAGCAGTGGCACATTATTTTTCAGTATTTCTCATTAGCGAACACTCGGAACATTAATGCAACAATTAGGTGGTGAAATGCTTAAGTTCTCATTGCTTATCTATAAATCAAGCTGCGACCATTATGGGAGGGCAACATTTATGTGATAAAATACAAGTTCATATAGATATGTATTAAGTGACCACTTTATAAGAAAACAGACTGCCTGTTATTGTTTTCCTCTTTCAGCAGTATCGGTACAAATTCCATTTTCAATAACAATAAATACTGGAAGTTGAGAGCATTGTTGGAATCGCATTAAAATAGGATTTGAGTCAATTAATAACACTAAACAATTCTCACTTTTTAAAATTTTCCAGGACATGTTTCAGAGGCTGGTTTCTCCTATAGACTGCTCTGGTGGTGGTTTTAAGAACTCATGTAATGGATCGCTTTGTAGTATATCAAAATTGAAAACTCTTTGTTTTCCCAGATGAAAATCTGCTCCCACGTTGACAATTCTTGGTTTCCTAATATATGTGTTTTAATAATTTTGGATCCGGATTAATGTTGTGATTTTCTTTCCAAAAATGGGTGGTAACTGCTGATTTTTCTAAGTGTTTGTATTTCATACATCTGAAGTGTTCTTTAATTCTTGTTTCCAAATTTCTCTTAGTTTTTCCTATATACACCTGGTTGCAGTTATTGCATTCTATTTGGTAGACTCCGGAATTTTTATTTGCTGCAATGCTGTCTTTGGTGTTTGAGCCAAGTAAGTTTTTAAAGCTATATCTGTTGATTGGAGCCAGTTGTATGTTGTATTCTCTAAAAATTTTTTGAATTTGTCAAATGTCTTTGGGTGGTATGTGAATTTTGTGCTTCCTTTGGTTTGCTTAGACTAGTTGTTTCTATGGGAAATGCCCAACTTTATGTAGGTTAAAGCTCAGGTTAAAATTAATTAATCTTCCCCAGACTTGGCATAGGTTGTTTTCAGGTGTAATGGTAGATTTATGGTGTACCATTATAAAAATTCCAGAAAAAAAATTGACACGTGAGCTAAGGGCACCCTACTGGTCACTGAACACAGCTTGTATTATAATTGGCCAAATGACCATATGGCCAAAATAGCCAAATTTAATTCACACAACTCATAAGCCTGATTAAAGCACAAATATTGGGACCAAAATATCTTAATACAGGAAAGCAATACTGTGAGTAATGATAAATCCTGGTTTTATTAACATGTAATGATAACTATTTTGGAGCCCATAATCAAGCAATAAACATGGGAAAATGATATTGTTGTGAGAATAATTAACTGAGATTCTACTGTGTAAGATATAAACAATTTTTATAAGAATGTCTCAAAATAAAAATGTCCAGTATTCAGGCCAGTAAGATAGATATGCTTGCAGTGCCAAATTTCAATGGATGATAGCCCTATCCAGCATGTCATTTAGTATTGAGGAAAGCTGCCGAAAACAAGAATGCATCCCAGAGGGAATACCTTTGAATGTAAAAGTAAAGAAATTGTTATGAAGAAATATCATACAGTAGTACACACAACTCCCCTCCCAGTGTTATAAGGTAAGAAATCCATTAGATGGCACTGCAAGCAGAAGCTCTGTGATTCAGATCCCAGCTGTGGCATTGGATTTTTCAGTTCTGATTCTACCTCTCTAACAAATCCATGTTACTGTAATTGACACAGGCTAGGCACATGCTAATCACATCTTATTTTTCAGCATTGTATGCATTGCTATGGAAATATCCAACCTCTAATTGTTTCATCTATGACCTATTATAACTGCTATGCTACTTCAGTCCACTAAACCTCTGCCGTACATGCTCAGTAAGTGCCAATCACTTTCTTAACATGTGCAAACAGTGATTAATTTGATTTTTCTGTGAACTTATATAATTTTCAGATAATATAGGGTGAATTAATTTATGTTGTATGGAATATATTAGTAAGATATTCTTGAATTATCCTTTTAGACAAAGAAAACGGTTTTCAGAATATTGAAAATTTAGTCAGCCTTTAAAAACACTTTTGCTTCACTTACTTATCAATAACAGCAGTACATGTTTCAAGAAGACATCCTTCTCATTCTCAGCTCTGGTTCTTATCACATATATGTCTCGCCTTCCCTTATTAGTCTGCTGATGTTCCTATTGATGAGTTGTATAACATCTTACTCCGGAATTTCAAAATTCATGACCATGTTTGAATTCTTAATAATATAAATATTTTCCCACACTTAGCTCCCAGTAATTCTTGGCTGATTTTAAATGTTTTTTTTCTTTGCTGATGTTATGATCATGTGACCAAAAGTGATGTTGTGACTGATTTATTTTATGTGCAACTAACCAACCTTAGCAACAGCCCTTTTCCAGCCAAGGCTTACCATTCAGCCACTGCATCCCCCACCTCTGCCCACCACAGCCTTTGGTATATGCAGTCTTCACAACAGGAGCCATTACTGTCAATCAAGTAGCTTCTCCATTGGCCCCTCAGGGACCTAACGAGGTTGAGTGCACCCTGGACCAGGTCTCCCAGTGGGAGAAAATCCCCGTGCCAGTACTGTAACGAGATGATCTTATTTTATATGTAGTTTGACAACATTTTTTATGTGTCTCTTGTATCCATTTAGTCTTATATCAATATCATGAGTAATATCCTTTACCTCCACTTCCTCCAAGGATTATTGGAAACTAACAGTTTGGTAAAATATTTACATTAAAAAGGTCATGAATTTGAAATACTGATATGCAACTCACAATGGGAATGTCAGCAGACCAAGCAACAGAGAAGGGGAAGCCAGATATTTGAGAGAACCATTCAACTAATTACCATTTAGCTGAGGATAAGGATGTCTCCTTGAAACATGTGTTGTTGTCAGAATGGAACAAAAGTGTTTTTAAAGATTGGCAAACTTTTTAATATGTTGGTTCTTGAACCAAATCTTCAGTTGCAATTTAGGAATATTCTATGTTCCCCATGAATGCAATGTATGCTGTGCTGATAAATAATCATGTTGCCAGCTCATCATTCAAAATGGTTTGTGATAACTAAAAAGGTATGAGTAAGTTCAATAATCAGTTAGGTTCATGATGTATGAATATGAACTTATTGAATATTAGAGCATACACATCTTGGACTGTCCATGAACTTGGGCCCTAGCCCCTCTGTCATTGGATAACCCTTTGAAATTCTCTACATATAATTTTTTATGTGTGCTGCTTATTCTTTGACTAGGTACTGTTAATTAACTTTATTCAAATTTGTCTTTTCTTTTAACTTTCTCCTTTTATTTACTTATTTTCACCAAATTCTCTTATACTTTCCATTTTTCCTAAGTTCCTTATTATTTTGAATTATCTATTCCATAAGGAAAATTGAAGCTATTAACAGTGAAGCAACAAGATTCTAAAGTAAGAACAAATTAGAACATTACTAAGATAAGTGAAGCTTTTAGTTTCAAATTTGTTCTTACTTTAGTACCTATTCCATTCTAAGATTTATTTTCCCTCTCATGTTTTCCTATGTTTCATAATCATTGGCTGATAATTCCCTTCACCTTACTGATTCAGTTTCTTCTTACCTCTTTGTTGCTTCCTTTCCTTACTTAATTTTCACTTTTTTATGTAATACCTACTTGACTGTACCCCTAAAATTTTATTTCCATTCCTCCTACCAACCTAGAACACATTTAACTTAATCACTTGTTCTTCCTTATTACATGGCATGGTATACCATTTTTCTCTCTTTTTATGTTTCCTGTGTATTAACACTTTTTCACTATCTGTTACCCACTTTTGTGAGTTTTATCTTTCCAAAGACATGCTGGTCTTTTCTGTTCACCCCTCTTGCATTCCATTCTATCTACATACGTAATGCCTGTGTCTTTATCCTCTCATTCCACGTGGTCATATGCCACATCTTCTTATTTGCTCTGTTTATTTCCACTTAACTTTGAAACTGCCCCTTTGTTATTTGAATAATTAGTACTAACATCTGTGCCTACACAGCCACTCACTGATTTCTCATCACCTGCTGCTAACTTTTGCATTTTCCCATCACCATCTTCTTTCTTTGTCGAATTTCTGTAACCAATCATAGCTTCTTTCTGCTTCTTTGTCAACTTGTCACTTGCTAATTTCCCCACTTTTTTCTCTCTCGCATCTGTCCTTCAGGTAATGTAGTGCCTTTACTATCTCAGCAATTCTTCGAAACACAATACAGCTGACTTACTAATTTTCTGTTTCCTGAATCGTCACTTCTTGAATGTCTGTTAGTTCATTCTTTTCCTCTGCAATTTGTCCATCTGTCCATAATTTTAGACCTCATATGTATGCCTATTTCCCCTCACTTTTTGCTCATCTTCTATGCTGTATAAATTTCATTTGCTGCTGTTGGTCATACGATAAGTTTCTTGATAAAGATATTTGTTCCTGACAGTCTTTTTGTCTGTTTCAGTATGTTGTAAGTTATCCTTTAATGCCTATGTAGCTTTGTTAGTAATTTCTAGCTCATTTTATTCTGTATAAGATAATCTGAATGACAAATCATCCTGCAAATGCTTATGTAGCTTTGTAAGTGATCTCTAGCTTCTTTAGTGACAAATGATTGTTAATTACATTTGATGCCTGTGTGAAAGCTACTTAAATGTATATGTATAGAACAATCTAACAAAACATGCCATTCATTGCTAATTGTAACTAAACAATAGGACGTGGCTGGAAAAGCCTAATGAAAGTTTAAAACAAAATTAAATTTGTATCTGTAAATATACATTGTGTTAGTCTTATAATTCCAGGGAAGTTTTGATCATGTTTTTCCATTACCCTTTTTGTTGTTTGTTTGTTTGATTTTTGGGTATATAATGAGCTTTATGTGCTATTCTGTATATTTATTAACATGTTTGTACCAATTGACATGTTCAATGTTCACCAACCTCCATGGCTATTTGTGAACTTGCTGAATGCAATCTACTCTAATCTATATGTAATTGTAAATTTTACTAGAATGTTTCTTCTTCCATCTCTTCTTCCAAATCTAAATGCTTTCTGTATTTCATGCTTATGGTCATCTGTAGCTTCTTCTCCAGATCTTCCTTTATCTCTTGCCTTGGATCAAAGCCTGTCCTTTCCTCTATTCCTACGAACACCAAGTTACATTTCCAACTTCTGTCCTCCCATTTTTCCATTCATTCTTTAATGTTTTGTAATTCTTTTATTGTTTCTATATTTTTTAGTATTTCCCCTTCTTTATCGACTAATTCCCTTCTTTTATTTCCCTCTGTCCTCTCTTCCATTACTAGTATTTTCTCTATTTCCCCAACTCTGCTATTGCTTCATTTGCAGTATCTTTACTGGCATCCTTTTTCCTCTTACTCATGGGAGCGTTCTCGGCACATGTCTACACTCTCACTGCTTGCTCAGTACTCCATTTATGATATAATAATAATAATAATAATAATAATAATAGCAATAATAATAATAATTAATAATAATATATTTTTATTGTGCAGGCACCTGCTCCTGGGCAGAGGATAGTCAGAGCTTCTGGTGCACCGATAGCTACTACTCAGCAGGCTGGTGCCCAGCCACGGAGGCTTGTTGTCGCACAGGGGATTGCACACCAGGTCAATGCTGTGAGGCAGGCAGTGCCTCAGCAGCAAGTATCACGTACAGTGGTACTCCGTGGAGCTAATAGTACAAAAATAATCCAACAGCAAACAAGTCCACAGCCACAACGTATTGTTGTGGCAAACAAACAGCAGAGCACTGGTGCTGTACGACAAGCAGTAAGTACATCAGGAAGGAGATGTGGAATTTTTTTTTTTTTTTTTTTTTTTTTGGTTTCTTACAGGGCTTGTTTTGCTGAACCAAATATAATAAGTAGTGTGATTTATTTTTAATTGTTACTTTTTGTACTACATGTATTCAGTAAAGAAAATATTGTATTCTACTCAAAATGTCAATACTAAAATTCCACTGGAAATACATGTTTTGAGACTCCCTAGTCCATCTTTTCTATAATTTAACATTTCTATAAACGCATTGTATGCACTCCTTTGGGCATTAAGTCGAAGTTTCTTGAAAACTGCAGCTTTATTTTTCCATGTTAAAATAGCAGTTCTATCTCTTTTAACATCAGCTACTTTTCTAGTGGTCCAGGAGCAACATGCTAGCATCTGGTTCCCAAAGTCATGGGTTTAAACCCAGCAGAGGGTGAGGATTTTTTCCAGCGTAAAAGTTCTTAGCATGGTTTTCTTTGGAAGGGAAGTAAAGCTGTTGATCCTATGTCATAGATTTATGACATGTAAAAGAACCTTAGGACTGATAAAGAGGCATCTGAGCAGAATTAAATAATCTTTCATACTCAATTTAGAATGGGATGTTTAGAACCATTAGAACCATAGTTAAAGAGTATCTGTGAATAAAAACTCAACTTCAGCTACTTTCCTAGCTTGTTATCATTCATTTTTAAGCTTTTCTAATTCTTTGAACCAAAAAGGTTTGAGTGTTATGTTAGTCTTATCTGATGAGTTTAAAGTATTTTTTATCACATTTGGAAATTTTAGTTCCAGTTCTATATAACTATTCCAATTCCCTTTTCTAAAGTTCCACAGGTGTTTATTTCCCTTATCAATTTCTTTTGTCTTCAACTGAATATTTGAGTGCAGCCTTATGGTCAGTACCAAAACTTTCTAAATTCTTTTGATTTGTACTTTCTGCAATATTGGATGATACTGTAGTAGGCACAGCTTATTGGCAATTCCCAAGAATTTAATATGGCTAACATTACACTAAATTGCACTGAGCATCACACCAAAAAACATGCTACCAACCTACAATGGAAATTACTAATAAGTCTGTGAGAAAACTCCAGGGAAACAGGACAAGATTTTCAAGGCACATTTTAATAAAGGCACCTATGAATTAAAATGTATGATGCTATCATGCACAAAAGCATTAAGTTCAATAAGCCATATTTATATTGAAATCATCAACCAGTTAAAGGGGTACATCTTGTTTCTTGATTAAAGTGAAAATTCTTTGTATTTTAATACCAAACAAATTGAATGCTTTCCCTACAGATAAGCTGTACTCCACTTCTACAGCGAAAGAAAAGTTCATTGACAAAAAGTAAGAGTATAAAACTGATTTTGATAGGATTAACTAAAGTTGTTCCTTGTAGAGAAGAAGTTTTTTGAACTGTGACCCATTTCTTAAACTTTAGACTCCTGCACTAGTGAAAAAGATTATCATTTATATATTGGTTGCAATTTTGCTTTTCTAAATTCTGTTATTACTGTTTGTTACTGTCATTTCTACTTAGGTATTTGGACATTGATGGATGGATGGATGGAGTTTAGGGGCCCGTCGACAACTAGGTCATTTGGGCTTTGGACATTGATAAAGCTGCAACTAAGGCTAGGACTATCTAAATTGGCTATTTTTGTCAGTTTTCTATATTATTTAATGCAGGTCGAGTATTTTCGTTATCACAAAGAGAACCTTCCACTCTTTTAACTGATTTTACCCATTATCACAGTGTATTCCACAATAGCCTTCCAAAAACAATGCTTTATAGAAAATCGGTACTGCAAAAATTAGAACTGGTGCGCAACTACTTTGCTATAAGAACAAGTTCCAAAATATGCAACTACACACTGTATTTAATTTAAGCACAATCTGGATTATGGCTTCGGAATTTCATGGGATTATTTACATATTACCACCGCTAATAAAGAAGTATAGGTTCATACTGGATAACTTATATATTGAACAATTCTACAGGTTGGAATACAAAAAAAAGCTAATTCAATATTTCAAGAAGTCTTAAGAGGAATTAAATCTTGAGTTAACATGGGAGTTAACCTTGGAGGGAAATTTTTTACTTGTTAAAAAATAGTCTTGCAAATACACATTTAATATGGTTTTGACGACTGAACTGCTTCTCTCGTCTTAAAAAGAGCTTGCACCTTAGTTTTCTTTTGTCATGTAAGCTTCAAATGAAAATGCATTGGGAACAATAAGGATAAATGCATCTATTCTTGCAAAGTAAATACACAGTACAAAACAGTACCTCATATGTTATATTTTATTAGCTAAGAAACAAACAACTGGAAAGAAATAGCAACCTTGATCAATCATTAATAATTATTTTAATTAATATGTTGTATTTTAATATACTATGATCACTCATTATAGAGGATGTTCAGATGAAAGTACAGTAAAACCAATTGGAACTTAATGTTGTCCAGATTGTCAAAAGTCCGGATTAAGTGAAATAAACACCACAGAGAAAAATTGTGAATGAAATTAGACTATGTACTGTATAATTTTATTAGAGCATAAGATTCAATAGGCCCACCTGATTTTAATTACACATTATTTGTTTGTTTGGTTTGAAGAAACTATCAATTTTCTTTTGTGGTTTATCACAGATCTCTTTCACAATGGGATCATGAAGACTCCTCATATGATGGTAGTATGTGGAAATCTGTTTGTCAGTGTATTACACAATTCAGATGCTCTTTAACCTCACTTAATTTCACTTTTGACTTTCCGAAATCCACATCCTCAGCCTCAGATTCCCTACTACTGTCCCTTGCATTGCTTACACTTTCCACAATTTCTTCGTCAGACAATGTGATAGCCAATCTCAGCCAGTATTTGATAAAAGTCATTTAATTAAATTGGTGCCTAATTCAACACTGTCATCATACAAAAGTTTCTTCCACACAATAGTCAATGTAGAGTACGAAATGCTATTTGCTGCATTAGAAAATTGAAAATCATGGATGTGAAATCATATGATTTTATATTCTGGAGTGGTTTTTCCCATATATCTTCACCATCCAGAGACTCCTCAACTTCGAAAACCTCGGACAGGAATTTCTTTCTGTACAGCTGCCTTACAGTTGTACAGATAATGCCTTGGACCATCGGATGTATCAGGAAAGTTGTTTATTACAGTTTCACGGGCGATCAGCCGTGTGAGGTTTAAAAATATTGAGCTTTCGGCCATTGTAAACTCCATGGCCTTCGTCAGAATTTATAAATGACCGTTAACTTTCCGCTCCCCATATATATACAATGTTAGGTGGGAGGGGGTTGCGTTGCCCTGGCCAATGAGCGGGTGACGATTTGTGATTGGGCCTGCTGTTTCAGGCTATGTTTGTCATCGGCCACAGTGTTTTCTTTGAGGGTCAGTACTTGGTGCAGAATCACTATAGTTGCTGTTGTGAATGTGTTTCATGGCTATTGTCCAGGCAGGGCTTAGCTGAAGTCTGCAGTCCCTGTTGTAATTGTTTGGATGTAGTTTGATTTGAATGGCTTCCTTAATGACTCTGTCCCAAATTCTAAAACATGATCATAGGACTGCCTACTGGATCCAATTGTGAACCTAAACCATCCAAAGATTAACAGCACATAAATTAATTTAAAATATTTTCTAAAAGATCAAATTGTGAACCTAAACTATCCAAAGATCAATAACACATAAATAATTCAATGAAAAACTGAAGCTGTTCACAGTGAAGCAACAGAATCCAAAATAAAAACAAACTTAGAGACTAAAACCTTCACTTATCTTAATCTTTACTTTCAGATTGCCTCAATGCATTTTGCATAAATGATGCAATTCCTTTTTGGTTGCATTGTCTGGCACTCCATTTTGTCTCAACAAAGTCTGAAAACAGAAAGGGAAATATTATATACTCAATAAATACAAAAAATGAACATTGCTTGTTTCTTAAAATACATAAGCATGATAACACCATTAACTGATCTTTTCTCCACTTTGATGTGCTGCCCTTCTGCAAGTTTAAAGTGGTATGATGCATTATCCATAACAAATAGACTGGGTCTTGCACCACGATAATCTTGCCCAGTCTTCAGATTGGAGGAAAATATCAAATTGGAGACTAAACTTAAGATGCTATTAAAATCCAGAAAAACAAACCAAAAATATAACTGTGAAGCAGCATATCACTCATCAAAAACTACGTTATCAGGAATAAAGGCATCTTTTGTTCCAGCATGTATATTGAATATTGTTGTTAACTAATACTGGATTTCTGACAAAGAAGTCATTAATCCTCTTGCTCTCCAATATTTTTCACTGATGGATGGGGCACTAGAAGTGGCCGGGCATATTTAAAAGTGGTCTCTGTCCATTTCCTCTTGCAGATATCATAGAGGACAGAGTGGTGAAGAATATATACCAATTCTGTTTAAATGTTTTGCCAGACAATCATGTCCTGTAATCAACCTGAAGGTTGCAACTGCTGTTTTTCGAGGATACTCAGGAATTACTGTTTGAATGTTTGGTAGTTCCCATCTTTTATTCTTTGATTTTTCATAGTAATATTTTGCAATAATTGTTTTGAATTCAGAGTTGACTAATCTTTTAGCTGCATAAAATGGTAGATTAACTATAGATTTGTGTACACTGCTGGTACCCTTTTTTGCAAGAAAATCAGCTTGGTCATTACCACTCAGTCCACAGTGAGCTGGTATCCACTGGAAGACTAGGTGTTTCTGAAGTGCTGTTAGATGGGTAAGGATTTTCCAACATTCTATAATTGTTTGGTTTTTTGGTGACAACTTGGAAGTAATTGCTATAATTGCTGCCCTGGAATCTGAGAGAATAACTGCTTGCTGAAAATGCGAAATTCTGTACAAAAGATTTTGTAGGGCCATTCTAATTGCTTCAATTTCTCCATAAAAGTTAGTAGTTCCATAACTTAAAGATTTGTAATAGGAAAAGAGGTGACACATGACTGCAGCCCCTGCTCCAACTTGGTTTGATATCAATGATCCATCAGTATAAATATGGAGCCATTCGTGTTCTGGAAATCTAGTATGGATTGTCTCTAATGCCAATAATTTTAGAACACTAGTTGGAGTATCACTTTTCTTAACTTCTTCTGTAAGGTGTAAATAATATGTGATGTCTAATGTTTGTGTTGGATTGACTTGAGATATGAAGTTTTCCTTTGAATTAAGAAGGTATATAACCTTCTTTATGTCTTGAATTTTGGAAATAAAGCTCTCCTGTGTCTTTAGTGTATGTGTAAAAGTTCTCTTGTTCCATGTATTGAATGGGAGTCTGATCAACATTTCGTGTTGTGTAAGAGCTGCTTTTTCTATTTCATATTCAATGGGGTATTGTTTGGTTAGTATTTCCATAGCTGGTATTGGTGTGGTTTTGGTAGCACCTGTAATTAATCTCAGAATTTGGTTTTGAAAGATTTGAATTTTTTTGTGTTTGCTGTTACAAGAACTTCACTGCAGTAAGTAAATAATGGCTTTATATATATACACACACGCACACACACAGGTGCACGCATGCACACACACACAGGTGCACGCGTGCGCACACACACACACACACACACACACACACAGACACATTGTATGTTGTGTTAAGAGTTGCTCTGGGACATCCCCATTTCATTCCTGTACGACGTTTTAACAGTGAAAGACGCCTTTCTGCTCTTTGTATTACATTTTCTATTTGTTTGGTCCATGTATATTGAATGTATAATGACCAATCTTCCTCCCTCAGCAGGTTGACGCATGACTCCCCTGGATGAAGTAATCATGAATATGTTGCAAACTCTATAAACAGATAATCATGAGTAATACCTTCACATCAAACATTTTCTAAAAACACTATCTATGTATCTAATCTTAAATACTGTTATAGGCTTACCATTCATAAATATCTATATTTCATTCAGAAACACCACAGGTTGTGGTCTTTCACTTTCCAGGTTTCTTGTATATTCTCTTAAAAAGCAAGACCTCTTGAACTGAATCTGTGGAGTTCCTCTTACATGTATAAGGCTATTCTCCTTACTCTTACACAGCCTTTAAAAGACATAAAATAACTATTGCTTATTGTTTTTCAAAATAAAAACATTATCTCTAACCTGAAATATCACAGAGTTAAAGTAATGCACTTTAACAAACGATAATAATGTTTGAACATCGTTATCCACAACACATGGTGTATGTTACTCACCTTTTGCAAATCTTGTTCTGCAATAACACTTTTGGATAAAATCACTTCCGAACGCTAAATGTTGTAGAAGATTTAATACGCTCCTATGTTACAAACACAAAAATAACAACAGTAACTATACCTGTATACAGTGCTCTAAAACAACTCAAGACAAAGCCACAAATACTCGAGGAGTACAATGTCTTCTACAGATTGATGTAGCGTACTGTTTTAAAATCTATTGGTTGTCTTTCCTGAACCTGCTTCAAAACTACAGGCTTAGGTGGCAACATAACAGATGCAATAACACCAGCTATGGCCATAGCTTTACCATGGTTATATGTTAGGAACAGTTGGCAGTACTAATGCAACCTAATGGATGAAGTATCACCAAACATAACTATACTGCACCACAATGGGGGGAAAATGTCGAGTTTGTTTTTTGGAATATCTCAATAAGCTGTGCCTAGTATAGGAGAAGATCTGGGTTAAAGTATCTGTATGATGGGTATATGTACCATCTTGATTTTTACAAAAATTATAACTCTAATTTATTAGTGATTAATACTTCCTGTATTGTTTTACTAATGGAATTAGCACTTGCATAACCCCATAATTTTAAATATCTATTAAAGTCTCCCATTTAAATAGTTTTATTTGTAATTTCTAAAGAATTTAAGTCTGTTATGTTGTTTGGAGGACCCAAACGGTGCTTCCTAAAGACCAAATGTCTAAAATTTCTCTCTTAATTTTGTATCTTGCAGTTTCTACTTTGACACTACTAGCAATCACATATTGTTTTATTTAAATTTAATCCTCATGTTACATTTACAATTTCCTGCACATAACCCATACCTTTGTTGTCTTGGGCAACTAACTAGCTGATTAGAAAAAATGAGATTTCAAATGACTGGGCAATAAGGAGCATTTTTGAGGGAAACCTTTTGCTTGTGCAAAATGTTTGTGATAATTTGTTACCTATTTTCATTTGAAATACGTTGTAGGTTATCCAAGATATAAAAAGTGTTAATGAGAATTATCATTATTTTAGGTTGCGACAAGAGCTGTGGTAGCAACTCAAGAAACTGTGAAACCTACAAAACTTATCTCCATAGAAAATTTAGCTGCTAGCACAACAGAACAGCAGTTGAAGAGGATGTGCCAGGATGTTGGAGGTGTAGAGGTAAGTTTACTTGCCACAGATTTTACTTGTAAAAACAGTGCTGACTTTTACTCGAGAATTTTCTGCAGCAGAAAAATCAGCTTGCTGGCTTCTAAAACCGCAGGTTCAGGATTCAATTCCCCACTGTAGCGAGAAAATTTTTCTCTATTTAATACGAGGGTCGTTCAATATATGGTGACAATATACATTGACACTTCTTGTCCATGTCCTATTTTTCTACATTGTTTCCATCATGCCATCATGTTCTACGGCCCTATGTCAACGTTGTATAAGAGCATGCCTTCCCTGCCAGTAAAAGCTGTTGTCCTGTATGCATAGTCATGTTTTCCTGCATGAATTACACTCTTGTAATCTTCAAAGTGAGTCACACCTGGAGTGTTCTCTGGGTCATGTGCTCACCTTTAACAATACTTCATCTCCATGGTAGACAGGCATCTTGGTTGTCTAAGGTAAGTCTTTCGTGAATTTTAAGGGTAATAACCTTACTCTCTTTCTTGACAACTTGTTTGCTTTTCACTGTTACAAAAACGAAGTACACAGCTCATTGCCTCTTGGCCTGGTAGTTAGCATGCTAGCTTCCAAATTCAGAGATCCAGGTTTCAGTTCCTGACTGGTTAGCCAGGATTATTCCTTATTCTCCTTAGAGTTTGGAAGTATGAGTGAGAGTGCAAATGTGTGTGTTGCTGTGGGTGTGGATAAGAGAATTTAATGCTTATAAAGAAAATCCAAAGATTAACACGAAGTTATGGGTGAACGTCACACCAATGAACAATTGTTCCAAGGGCAAAGCCACAATATGGCCTTAGATATTAAAGGCGACATATACTCATAAATGGAACAAAAAAATATGTGTTGCACTCAAATGACTCTCTCTACTTAACTCATGTACAAACTATTCTTATAAATGCTTATTCTTCCGTCTATTTCAGGTTAATCAAGTTAAACATTTATAGAAATTGTGTTATATACTAGCTGAAATACCCAGTGTTGCCCATGGCTTAGGTTGCATTTGCCCAATAGCCTTGAAGGCATTTAGAAAACATTACTTAATACACTTAATTAAAACTCTTAGGATACTATAAAGATCAAAAAGTAAATTAAATAAATAAAAACACCGGAATAATGTTATGCAAAAGCAAATCCCACAGGAAGTAGAAAACCCTGTGAATGTAATATGCTGCATTCCTATTTCAGTCATATAGAAAATTGAATAAATTGTTTGTAGAAGAGTAGAGGCAGGCACGTAAATGTGTTACATAAAAGAAAAATGAGTGGAGAAAATCATGTGAATGTAATACATTATATTTGTATTTCAATCCTACAGAATCTTCACATGCAAACTTTTTCTAAAAATGCTTTTTTTATATTATTTTTTATTCAATGATTCTCAAAACATGTATTTCCAGTGAAATTTTAGTATTGAATTTTTGGGTGGAATGCAGTACTTACTTTATTTATTGTAAGTACATAGTAGAGAAAGTAAAAATTATTCTTGATTTGCTTGTGTGCATATTTTTCTTTTAATATGATTTAAATTGTAATCAAAACACCTCATGAGACATAATTTCTAATACAAATTTCTATTACAGTAGAGTCCCATTAGTCTGAAAATCTGCCTAATCCGAACAGGGCTAGGAAGAAATATCTACCTTTTTTTTTTTTTTTTTTAATTTTAAAACAGAAAAAAATAAAGATCAAGATTAAACTAGTTTTTCCAAGTAAAAACATCAATTTATTAACACAGAAAAACATGAAATAAATGCTACAGGAGTAAACAGTGAATCTGTCAGCTATCTTATACAAAAAAACTTAAAAAACAGAAGGCATAAACCTACTAACAATGTGCATAACAAAGTTTGAATGCAGCTTTTTTACATTAACGAGAAAATAAAACTGAAAATCAAATCAAACCTGCTGATGTCTTCACATTAGCAACTTATCCTTTCTTTCCTGGCACAATAAATATTATGCAAAAGAGTGTCATGAAAGGGAAGATTTTTTGGTGGTAATTATTTGAAAAATTCGCATTAATTTCGCACATATTTTCGGGTAAAATTGAGGAGCGTTTGTTATTATGTCCTAACTGTTCAACAATGGCACAAATTCTCTGTGCATAGCGTTTATTGCGTCGGCTTTGATGACAGGGAATGTGACCTTATGAGATAACCTTTTATTGTAGCCTCACCGATTACATTGTCGAGATGTTTTCTTTGTCTCTGCCAACTCTTCTCACCGCGTGCACTCATATTGTGCCTGACCAGTACACGAAAGGAAGTGCAAGGTTTCATAAATGATTTCTCAAAATGTTATTTTACTAATTTATGGTTAGGAAAAATATTTTTTAAACAAACTGCCTTCTATAGCAGATTAAATCCACGAACAAACTAGTCATATTATTTATTTATGCCAACAAACTTACTGTTGGTGTTTTTAAACACACAAGCCGTGTGTGGGCAAAGTTTAAGAGGTAGAACTGGAACTTAAAAATTCAATGCCACAACTGGGATTTGAACCACAGACCTTCCGCTTGCCGGGCGGACGCTCTACCAGTCATATGTTATGTCTCTTTACCAATACATCAAAACATGGTTTTATGTGATTGGCAGCTGAAAGAAAAAGTGCTGACCTTAATGAAACGTCAGTCATAGATGTTCGATACCTGTTTTTATTTAAGTTCATGATAGAAAACAGTTGTTCACAGGCGTACGTCGAACCAAACATTGAGATCATTTTCACAGCTAGCCTGTGTAGTCGTGGATATTTTTGTTGAGGTACAGTCTTGTAAAAATCACTCAGGTTAGTGGTATTGTTGAAACGATCTCTAGCTCATATATCACACTGAAGATCAATAAATTCAAGTTGCAAATCATGAGACACCGTTTCAACTGATGTTGAGAAAGGAATTGCGAGAAATCTGAAATTCCTTCTCAAGTAAATCAAGGTTTTGAAATCTAGATTCGAATTCATTTTGAATATCAATTAACACTTCTACGTAATCACTGAACACTGCTCCATCACAAGCACTTTGTAAAGTTGGAAAGTGAGCCATGTTCCCACACCGTAATTGACTTATGAAAAGTATAAGTTTGCGACGAAAAGCCCGTGATTCATTCATCAAATCGAGAATGAGCTGGTTCTTTCCTTGAAGAGAAATATTTAATTTGTTGAGGTGTCCAGTAATATCCACAAGAAATGCAAGGTTGGCTACCCAGGCGGGAGCACTTAGTTCTGATGCGGGTTTCCCCTTCATTTCAAGAAATTGATAAATGGCTTCACGAAGATGGTAAAATCTTTCTAACATCTTACCTCTGCTTAGCCACCGGACCGCACAATAAT
The DNA here is from genome assembly GCA_030765045.1 of Tenodera sinensis. NCBI lineage: Eukaryota > Metazoa > Arthropoda > Insecta > Mantodea > Mantidae > Tenodera > Tenodera sinensis. The sequence continues at coordinate 60,501,209 of CM060967.1, read as the reverse complement.
AGAGAATATCTCCATACTCTGCGTCGACATCACGGAGAAATTCTTGAAACTGTCAGTGTGTGAATCCATGTGATTTTAAATAATTAATATGTTTTACTACTGTTTCCATCACAGTACCAAGCTTTGCTACTTTGGAACAGAGAACGTGTTGATGAATGAGACAGTGGACTCTAATCACATCAGAGCCACCAGCATGTTTAACCTTTACCCGAACGAAACTTACAAACCCTGAACATTGGCCACACATTGCCGGAGCTCCATCTGTTGTTACGGATACCAGGCGATCCCAGGGTAGTGCAATGGCATTTAAAGAATCCTCAACACTGTGAAAAATATCTTCGCTCGTAGTAGTGTCTTTTAATGGGACAAAATCTAACAATTCTTCTGTAACGTGGAGATTATTGTCTACACCACGCACGAATATAGCTAGCTGGGCTGTATCAGATGCATCTGTTGACTCATCGAGTGCTAAAGAATATGCCAAACTGTGTTTCCGTTTGTATGAGTTGAAGCTGCACATCTTGTGCCATGTCTCTGTTGCGGTGAGCAACTGTGGTACGTGAGAGTGGGATCGCTTCAAACTGATACACTTCGTTAGGGCACAATAATTCTGCAGCATTAATCATACATTGTTTTATAAATTCGCCTTCAGTAAATGGCTTACTTGCTAGTACAATATTATATGACAGTTTGTAACTCACGCGCAGCATTGCCTCATTAAACATTGTTGATTCGCCACACTCCTGTAAATAATAAATAAAAACATATTCACATTCACAATTTTCCATGTTTTCGTGATATTATAAACATGGAAACTAACTCCACTAGTAATAAAGTATTATGAATTCCAACCTACCTCAGGTAATAATGCATCCTTCAACTCTTGAACCTTTTTACTGCGATCTTCACCAACAAGCTCACTGTAAACATCTTTATGTGTTTTGTCGTAGTGACGCATTATATTATGCTTTTTTCTACCTTTCAAAATTTTCTGACATATAAGGCACTGAGAATTTGTTCCAGCTGCTATGAAAAAGTAATCGCTCTCCCACGCAACATTGAAAGTATTTGCCTGATGGTCACTTTTCCGCCTTTTGGATTCCTCCATTATAGAAGGATACGTAAGCACGGAGCATTAGCAACCGGCTACACACAACACACAGTCCACTAGAGTCTAGTGACTAGACTGCTGCTTTAAAATTGCGCTATGTCATCCTTCTCTATCACACAGTCAGCACTCTATGAGCTGTCATTGTGGCTCGCCCGCTCAAACCGAGCGTTCACGCTCAAAGAGCGCTGTTTGTGCACCCATGGTCTAGAAGGCATCAAAGATACTGACGTTTCGCCAAATATAGCTTGATTATTTAGACCTGACCCTACAGGAACGCGGAGTTAGCCAAGGGTGGGGGAGAACGTCTGACAGTATTATCCTTACTTGCTTTTGTTACTCGCATTGTGAACACAGAGGCTACTCAGCTACTGCCAACCCAAAACCCCTCCCAAAAGATAGTGGACTAGTCCAATTACTGTGCCTACAGCTAAGCAGGTTCAAGTCAAAAAAATCATACTGTACTGTACTTGGCATCTTCAAGGTAGGATGATCCATTGTCTGCGCTGGTCAGAATTCGAACTCTGACCAGTGCAGGCAATAGATCAGCTTACCCTGAAGATGCCAAGTGCAGTATTTGGCGAAACATTGGTATCTTCGATGCCTTCCATACCACAGCCTACAAGTCCAGAAGAGATAAACTTAGCTAAAATTCAGGATGCCGGCCATGAAAGCCTAAGCTTATACATTTCTCCAACTTCTATTCCAACTTTCGCAAGGCTACTCACATCAGGTAGACCCAACAGTGCTTCTAAAAACATTACAGTAATTGGTTTTCGGGCCTCAGAATGTAGTTATTAAATTAATTACAGCACGCTGCACTAATTTCCTACTTTCAATCATTTTAATACTTCAATTCAATTCATTTTATTCACCATATGATTTCAATACAGAAAGATCAGTTTCATCAAATCAAGCAATATAATAGTACATAATGCATAAGATACATATACAGTTAGATAGGTTGGAACAATAGATAATAAATAATGAATAGACACTGAGACAGAATATTAAAAGACCCCAAAAGAAAATCGTTTATGTGAATATTTGTTAAGAGTGTAATTTGTTTTTTGATATTGGTATGAGTTGGTTAAATGACGAAAACGTGTTACTAATGTTCATTGTTACGAACAATTAAGTTTGTTTAAAGATATCATAAATATTTCCATATTTAATTTTAATATATATGTATAAACAAAAGAATTAAATGTGTTCAATATTAAAAGCGAAATCAGGATAGCTAAAGATCGCTTCCCTAACAATGCAGGAACTATTTGATGAACGCATGCGCGGATGTACATGTGGCAGTCAGAATGATAGACTCGCAACTAAAAGAATAGGGACTAGCGTCTGTATATTCAAGATGATAAGACGTGTTTAGGTAGCATGTGAACATATATAGGACATTTACCAGTCTTTCATCAAGCTTTTGTTCCACTTTTTGAAAAAGTGGAAAGACTTAAATAATCTAAAATGGTGCTAAGAGGATTTATTTAAATGTAAAATAGAGAAAAAGTGTTAATAATACATTGTGGTGAAGAAACATCATATGATTATTCATTCCATCCGTTACCACGCCCTGAGAGAAATAAGAGCCACATCGCTCAAAATTGAAGCAACACTACAATAAAAACAGCACCAAAAATAGTAAGCTATGATCAAAAGATCAAAAGCCTTGGGTAAGTCAAGCAAAATTCCTACACATATCAGATTCATTGAGCCTCTAAATTATATTAATGCTGTACAAGCGAATTTTCCTTTTTGAAATCCATATGCAAACCCATATTTGTGTCAGTTTCAGAAAGCTTGAAACTTTCATGATATGGAACATCGTTAATTTTTTTTGTATGTTGAGCATGCAAAGAACGAGATCTCAAAACTTTAAAAGATTTTAATATTGCTGAAAGCCTACTGTATTCTAATATTCCCCTTGCACCTACAAGGAAATAAGTAATAAGATAATTTGTACAAATGTTTATCCCAACTAACACAAAGAAGATAAAGGAATAAGAATTTGTAAGAATGGTTAGTACAAGAGTAGAGAAAGTCATGTGAGTACAACACATCAGATTTTTATATATTGGCTTTATTTTTTCAATTTTTAGGTGCTTTGGAAAAATACCTTTGCTTATTGATTGGCTACACAACACATAAACACTTAAGGTCAATATGTTGTATTTGACAAAAATCCATCTAATACAAACAGGGTTCAGTCCCAATTAGTTCAGATTAGTGGGACTCAACTGTAATTAATATGATCAATAAAGTGTGAATGCACAATTTTAGTTGTCACACCCATAATTGCAGTGCTCTTAACAAACAGCCATTTAGAGCAAGAACATGTAGTATTTTTCTGTGTGAATAATATGCCTTTCAGCTGTAAGAGTGTTTCATTCTTTGCTCATGATGTTTTCTTCTTCAGTACTCGTTCTCATCACAAGCCTCTGACATACTCATACCGTGTACTCTTGACAGGCCCTTTTAGCTTTTAAGTGTACAAGTTTAGTTTATCATTCTAAAGTAAGATAAGTGAAGTTTTTAGTTTCTAATTTGTTCTTACTTTAGAATCTTGTTGCTTCACTGTTAATAGCTTCAATTTTTCCTTATTTAGTTTATCATATTACATGTGGTATTTCTCATTCCTCAATGCTAGAAGTTTGAAACAACAAATATTTAGCACATTTTATTTGCATTTTGCACTTCTACATGAAATGTTTATGATGACATTTGATACAATAAAATATTTTAATATTGTGTGCTCAGGTATGTCATCTTACCAACCTTGATTGCTCTGTATGGAATGTCCTCTTTGTGAACAGATAGGTTTTGCAGTTTATGAGAGTACATGATACTTTAACTAGGCATGAATGTATTTAAACCTTTAAAATCAAAGCTTTCATACTTGATATCCCATTTCTGTTTTACTTAATTTAGTTAATACAGGGAGAGCAAATAACTTACGAACTGGCTGTATAGTGTTTTGCCTGTCTGTCTCTATCATAAAAGCACGGATGAAGTCATATAATATTTTTAAAACTACTTTTAAAGGCTCTACTTACCAGCTTTATGTAAGGAGATGCTGAAACTGGCCACTGTCATTGTCCATACATTTTTGTCACCTCTTTAGGAAACTATCACTCGCCATAGTTCACTTTGAGAAATGCTGGCAATTTCCTGGCAGATATTTTGTTTTAATTCTTCCAGGGTGTGTGGGTTTGCCTTGTACATTTTATGTTTTAAGTTACCGTAGAGATAGAAATCACAGGGGGTCATCTTGGGAGACCAAGGGAGTCACAAACCTCTACTAATAATTCTGTCCTGAAACACACTTTCAATTATTCTCATTGAAAGATTGGCCATATGAGCTGTTGCAGAATCTTTTTGAAAAAAGACAAAATAATGCTCTCTGCCTGTTCATTTTCTATGAAAAAAGGGACAAAATTGTATTTACATATATACCGACGTCAGCTGTTAACTTGAAAAAAAATTGGGCCTATAACTGTTTCTCCACTAATGACCCACCATACACCAATTTTTTCACGTACCCTTGAAGGTTTCTCAGAGCTCCAATAATGATTATTTTGTGTGCACACATATCCATGAAGGTGGAACCAAGTCTCGTCCGTGAAAAATATTAAATGTGGGTATATTTCGCCATTGTATATACTAATAAGAGTCCACTCACAATATGTGCGCCTATTTACAGGATCACCTGGTTGAAGAGCATGTGCCACAGTTATTTTATATGGCTTTAACCTCAACAATCTAGTAGCTGTTCGCAAAGAGGCATAAGAAATGTCTACCTGTTGTGAAAGAGACCTAAGCAATTTTTGGGGAGAATTCTCCAAACAATGACTGACATCATCTAATGTTTCTTTGGTAAGAAACGTACGCCGTCTTTTATATTTTTTAGCCTGAACACTTCCTGTGGCCTGAAATGTAATGTAAAGTTCATGGATTGTTCTATGACCTGGAACTTTTACACCTGGAAATCTTTCTACAAATCGTACTTTCACTTGGCAAGCAGACTGGGTTAACACATATGAATCATAAATAAATACACTCTATGCAGTAGAAAATATGCTGAGCCATAATACACTGTGTGACTAAGATACCTGTGACAAAATAATAAATCACTCATAATAACTGAACCACATCAATAACCGTCAACTCAGTACTGCATGCACAGCAAAACTGTCAGAAGCGTGACCTTGTTTACAGGAGCAGTGTGTTATTATGTTTCCATGTGCCCAGTGGAAAAACATTATGCAGATGGTTTATAGGTGTTTTGCTCTCCCAATATATGAAAGTCATATCCTGAACTCCAGTTAACAAATCTGTAGAGCTAGGTACTTTTACTAAGGTTTCAAGTAGGAGCAAATTGAAACTTGCACTTTGGCATTTCATGCTAACAATACTAGTACAAATCATAGATAATATAAAAATGCTTAGTCCACAATAAATAAATTAGACGTCAACAGATCATAAGAATGTCTATAAATACTGCGCTCTGGATTTCTGATTCTAGTTGTCAGTTATAAAAATCTAGGTAGGTTTTGCCAAATTAACCTCACTGTACTAGATGCAATATTAACCGGGCTTGTGGGCCGTGGTCTATTGGGTTCCTTCTTCTTCCCAAACGTTTCGTCTGCGACTACGGCAGACATCTTCAGTGGCGGCGAGGTCGAAGTTTCCTAGTGGAGATCTCAGCACCGACTGCGCTGGTCACCACCAGAGGTGCAGTATTTATGTCGGCGGCTGGAGGGGAAGTACGTTGTGATAGGTCCGGGTGGCCAGTGGGCTGGACTTGTACCAGTGGAGTACTACAAGGAGCTGGCGTCTGATTGGCTGGAGAGGGGTTCTGGATTTTCGTTTTTGTTAACGCTGTTTGCCATATTCTGTTGAGTTTAAGTCCTTCCTCTTTGCGATTGATATTATTTTTGTGCTTGTGTATTTGGGTCAAACTGAAAAATCAGCAATTGCTGAACATGCCATACTCGAAGAAGGGGAACACATCATCCAATATGGTAACACAGATATTCTGGCATCTACATCCCACTACTATTCTCGCTTATTCCGTGAAGCCATTGAAATACACAAGCACAAAAATAATATCAATCGCAAAGAGGAAGGACTTAAACTCAACAGAATATGGCTAACAGCGTTAACAAAAACGAAAATCCAGAACCCCTCTCCAGCCAATCAGACGCCAGCTCCTTGTAGTACTCCACTGGTACAAGTCCAGCCCACTGGCCACCCGGACCTATCACAATGTACTTCCCCTCCAGCCGCCGACATAAATACCGCACCTCTGGTGGTGACCAGCGCAGTCGGTGCTGAGATCTCCACTAGGAAACTTCGACCTCGCCGCCACTGAAGATGTCTGCCGTAGTCGCAGACGAAACGTTTGGGAAGAAGAAGGAACCCAATAGACCACGGCCCACAAGCCTGGTTAATATTGCATCTAGTATTGACACCGGCCGTGAAAGCCTTAGAACTTTGATGAATAACCTCACTGTGTTTGGCAAAACACACATTTTATATGCTTTAACTATCTGTAAATGTTGTATTATTCCCCAGAGTTTTACATTTTTAAATGTAAAATAAAAAGATAACTAATACCATTGCTTCCATTTTTTGCAGAGCATTCAGATGCTTCCAGCTCAGAGAAGAGCAATGTTGAAGTTTGCCAATCCCAAATCAGCACTTACATTTTTCCAGCGATATCAGCGTAAAATTGTGGATCTTTCACTCATCACTGTAAAGCTGGTGTATCAGTAAACCTGCCTCATCCACCCACTGCCTTATAATCATTGGCTGGTTTGATATGCAGCATCAGCAATGAGAGGAGTATAAGGAAATACGTACCAGAGCTGCAAAGCCTTAATTTGGGACAGAGGCATCTGCTTCAGAAGAGAAAGGAGCAGCAGTTCTTCAGGAGGCTATGGTAGCAGGCAGCTGAAAATTATTACAATTTCTGCAAAGTTAGGAAACGTGTTCATACCTACAAAAGTTTGTCATCAATGCTTCATGTAGCAAGCCTACATGTTATAATGAAACAAAGAAGTCACTGGTTTTTCTTAAGTTATATTGCTGCTGGGAATGAGTCAAAGTACAACTGCTGTTTAAGTATCTATGCTGTTATTCAAAGTAATTTGTCCAATATTGTTTCTTCTAATAGCTACCTCCTGATCTATTCATGTTTGATTTCATTAAAAGGATGTTTTCCTGTGGTCTTCTATTAGACATTGGTCTATCACAAGCCAGTATGGTCCAATGCTCCCATTTGTAAAGGTCTCGAGAACCATTCCCTCTCATCAAGGTGACTGCAAATCTTGGTTAGGGCTAGGGAAGATGAATGGTTTCATATGCAGCTGTGTTCTCCTATGCAAAAAAACAGTGCTGATGGTTTCTTTTATTTTACTTTAAGCAGAAGTGCAATAATTTCAGCGGCTACTCTTTTCTCTGACATAGTCAAGCATTTAATTTAACTGGAATTAAGCCAGTGGATTCAGCAAGTTATTAGTGTGCAATTTAACACAGAATACTGTTATTTTTATAATTGTAGCATATTGTTTGTAACATAGACAATTTATCCCTCAAATGAATTTTAAAATGAATTATTTATGCATTGCAAATGAATGTAATCATGTTATTCAGGTGGCAACAATGCATTGACTGCTAGTTCTGTAATAATTTTTTTGAGAAAGTATAAATCCTTCAAAGCCAATGTAACATATTCCAGCATATTTATCAGCAAGTACAGCCAATTGACTCGTAAAATATGCTACACATCTTTAACTTGGATGGAATTGATAAAGAAAACTGTACAGTATAAAACTTAGAGGATTTTATGTTCCATTGATGGAATTAACGACTAAGCTAAGTGGCATTACTGTAAATGTGGTTCCAAAGAGAATTTAATATTTTTCAAAAGCACCATAATTGTGCTTTTCAATGTGTGTTTACTATAACACAATCTGTCTATCTGATAAAATTATATTGACATAGAAATGTTAGAGTGACAATGCCTAATAAATAGTAACTAGTGACATCAAATGTTTTTTATGTATAGCCAAATGACCCATGAAAGTAATGTTTCTTTTAAACCTATCATTACTATAAAACATCCCTGTATAACCACAAATAGTAGTAGTAGTTTTCTACAAACATTCTACTTTGTATCACAGAAATTAACTAGCTGTTTATAAGTTTCAATAAGACTGAGTTATTTGTTAACAGCATTTAGCATAAAATGTTATGTACTTGAAAAAGCAACTAAGCTTGTTAGTTGAAAACTGATGTTTGGAATGTTCAGCTTTACATTTAGTTTTATTATTTTTCCAAAAGTGGATTGCAGTGGTAATGTACATTACAAATAGTCACCTTTGGGTTTGATGTGGACTATCAATTCATTGTTAGTCATTTGCAATAATAACCAATTTGATAAATTGCTTTTTAAGTTTTAGTAGTGTTTTCATCTTTTTATTATATTTTAAAATAAAATACATTTGACATGGAAGAAGGAAAAACCTTCTAAACCTTTTTAAACTTTTTTCTGTGTTTGTATTCTTAATATTTTTATTTTCAATCTTGCTTTTATAATAAGTAAACCATAAGTACTTTTTATACAAGGGTCTCTCCAAAAGCATTTAACAGTGTAAACCGGGCAGCATTTAAAATCCAAGCACACAGTGGTTGCAAGCATAGTTGTGATTTTTATAGCACTATTGTGATATAATATGCAAGATTATAATATGGCAGTGGTATTAATGATTGATGGATATATGTATGACTCCAACAGCCTGAGTTTGAAGTTTGTATAACAGTTCAATAGAAGTTAGATGTCGGATTCATTTGAATATAAATCTCACACGGCCTTAGCACAATAGTCACAAAGTTAAAATGGGAAGAATACACTTGTTTCATGGCTGGAGTAAAGATACCACTACTAGTGGCTAGCAAGAGGTCAATTGCAAACAGCTACAAATAGGCTGCAACAGTTAGTGACACTGCAAGCATCATGAAACAATTGCTGTTGTTTCCGTAGTTTATTATATATTATTTTAAAGAAACTCAAGCCTTCTGGCAGTAGTATTCACCAAATATTTTAAATAATTGTAGCCAGTGTGCTGTGTTGTAGGTTTGCTGTTCATTTAAGTATTTCTGAGCATTTCTTTAATGATAGATGACAGAAATGCATCAAAATTAACTTTGAATAGTAATTGTCTTCTATTATCATTCACACAGTGATCACATCTTTGAGAACAAACTTACTGTATTGAAAAATCTTTGTACACACACTACAGACCCAGTGGGATTAAACTAAGATAACCAAATATAAATTTTTAAGGCATGTAAAAAGGCACATTTCAATTTTGCTGCATATCTAATCTTGGTTATTCAACTTCATAACTCACTATGTATGCACCATAATTAAAGTGAGACATTTTAGATTTAGGATTAATGTCTCTCCTGTAAAATTGGTAAAGTTTTAAATACAAGGCTTTGCAAGTTCACTGACCATAATATATTATGATCCCAGTCACTTTTGCACAGGTCTCTTGTATTGTGCTTATCCCTCTGGAAGTTTAGTAACTAAAGAAAAATGTGGTAAATTCTTTTGATTATTGTGACATTTGATAGTACCACATGCTTTTCTGTCTTCCCAGTAACATTTTTAGTCAATTTATGTTTGATTACAATATTTAAATCTTGTTACTTCAGCTCCATTCTCACATGAAAAGTGAGCAAATAGTGTTCCCTTTAGCTCACTGCTTAAGAGTGCCACCATAGCATAGGATGAAATAGAAACATACATAGCTTCATGACTGTTATATTAAATTGTGGCTTTAGTGCTAGAAACTATTGCAACTGTGTAAAAGTTATGCATGAAGGATTGTTACATGACTAGCCTGACATTTAGACCACCTGGAATTGAACATTGCCAGGTGCTACAGAAGACAGAAGGTGCTGTTTCAATGTGGAAAAATTAAACAATGACAGAATCTATGAAACTGTTAAATGAGATGGATACTGGATACCACCATTGTAATGCCAATCAAAATAGCAGTTGCCATTGTGATTATTTTCAGAAATGATCAATAACAAAAGTGCAAGGAAGCAGAGTTATGGAATCAAGATGGTACATTCATTTGTTGTAACACTGCTCATAAAACTTCTGTCACACTGATTACTTGAAAACAAGTTACCCAAGAGTGATACATGAATCACAGTCTACTTAGTCATTGCTGTATAGAAAGCAAATAATCCTAAATCAAAGACTGCTCATCTGCTACAAGATGCTTCTGCATTCAGAGGGCCAGAATACTCAAATTCAATTTTCAAAGCCTTCTTATTCTCCAAATGCACAAAATCAAAGAAAATGTTTGTGTTCATTACATCCGATTGTATGAAAAGGTTATTAGGTCTTGCATGGAGGCTTTAAATGAATGCAGAAATGAATACAATGTTTGACTGGAGAATACTTTGAAAAGCTATAAAAGTTACAACTAAATTAAAGCACACTTCTAGCTGGTGTTAAAAGCTTTCAGATTGACCCTGGTGCATAATCAACTATTGCAGTCCAATGAATCAGTTTTATGTTGTTATTGCTAATGAAGAAGTTAATGAATATTAACTGTTGAGTATTAAAAGTTACTGCAAGCATATTTAATTATGCTATATAGAAAATATTTTCATCTGCTTTTTATTCTCAAAAGAAAATTAAAGCAAATACTTTGAGATAGTTTTATGAAGCATTTTCATTTGCACTCATTTAGCATCATTTTGAAATTATTAAATATCTTCATTTTGTTTTCTTATACTAAGAAAGATATTCACTAATATGCATTTGATGATTTTGAAATCACATTTGTATGCATCTTTATGAACCTGTATTCTGAGTCTAAAATAAACCCTTCTGCTCATTTTAAACTCATTGTGTCTATCGGCTAAGTAACTGTTTACAAACAAATAAAATGGGTGCATTCTGAGCCCTAATATACAGTTTGAATATAGATTTTTATTAATCTTTGTATTGTACATTACCTTCAGATACATTAGATGGCATTCACAAAGTTTAAACAAAAAATTATGATTTTCTTTGAACATACTTCTGCTGAAGTAACTACACCTCTTTGAGCTTTATTTTTGTAAGCCATCTTTTTTAAGTTAATACTCTCTTTGCACATTAAAGGAATTGAAGTGCATAATACAGGTAAATGGCACAACAATTTGCAAACCAAAAGTCTTCCAATTATAAAAGTGTAACTATTGTTGAAATGCTCACAATTTTAAAGAATAATTACTAGTTTATGCAATAGCCATTGTGAATACAGCATGTTAGAAGTAAGTTCTCAGATAAAAGGAATATTATATATATATACATATAAAGTTTCTTTTTAATATAATATCCACTAAAGAAAGTAAAATACTTTTAGTTCTTAATCTAGTCACTACAATATATGGATTTGCAAATTTTTTATAAGTATAGTTTTAGAATTTTAAATATTTATAAGTGCATATTGTATGTAATCAAGAATTCCAAAACCCAATATGGTGTTAAGGTACTTAAGATAATCAGTGATCACTGTAAACAGAATAGTTGGTCTTGAAAGACCATTAGGTTTTAAAATTAAATCTCCCCACAGAGTTTTCCTTGCAAGTTCGAAGCTGAACTTCTGCAATTTAAGCTATCTATTTTTCAAGTGTGCCAGCTGTACAATTACTGGAACTGTTAGCATACTAAAGAGGAGAATCCAAAAGAGAAATTTATGCATGTTTCTCTTTTAGTTATATTATATTTATGATCAAGGCATTATTTCTCTTTTGGATTAATTTAAAAAAATAATGTATGCCTGTGTGCATTATTTCAAAACCCATCAGAGTCACAATTTTTAAGATGTTTCATGTCCATTTCTTCTTCCTTGGAGCACAGTAACAGTCACTAATTTCATTACTGAATTTGGAAAAACTTGAGAGAAGTAAGTTTCATGTTGATAGTAATGAAAATATTTTCTGATCGGTAGATTATGTAGGTTGGCACACACAGCTCTAGTTATTGCAGTGGAAATATGATATACTGCTGATGTTTAACATGGAGAAATCAAGAGAGCCTTTTCATGCACTAATTTTTTATGATTATAAACGCTTTTTAACAGAGGCACTATCACTGGAGGACCTCAAAAATTGGGCAGCCTCAACCAATTAAAACTTATGATTCTTTAGTGATAATTAGAATAGTATACTGAGGCATTAGATTGACCAGAGGTATCATTTTATCAATATAGATCTTGCATGAGTATCTACCAAAAGATCAACAACAACGTTGCCTGGGTTTATGCCTTACACGATACAAAGATTTGAAAATGCAACATTATGATGGTTGGTAGATATTGTAGCAAATGATGAAAGCTGAATTCACCATTGCAATCTCAATTATTCAGCACCTGGATCTTTCCAAATGAAGAATCATCTTAGAAATCAAAGTAGCCACATGATCATCTTAGTAAGCTTAAGCATACAAGTAAGCAAGAGGTGCTCACAGTAGCTGCCATGACAACAGTGCAGTCTCATTGAAAATTGTTGTATCTATATCTTTCACTTAAGAGAATCACTTGTGTGTCCACTCTGCCTGAAAAAAGAGGAGAACCTTGAGCATATTATACTGAAATGCACTTCCAACAGTTGTTATAGAAACATCCTTATAAACTCAATTCCATCAATGGAAGAAGCTGTGCTACAATATATTTTATGCACGCCAAGGTTATGGTATAAGGCAGTGGAAACTTATATTGAACACCTGTCCCATAGTGTAGTGCATAATCATGCAATGCAATCATGTTACTGGTGATACTAGACACACGTAATGAAGAAGAAGAAGAAGAAATTAGCCACATGTGACCACTTTCCCTTTGATGGGGTGAAAGGCAATTACTCCTGAGTGATGTGTAGCAACTTGCCTGCCGGAAGCATTTACTGCAACCTAATGCAAGTCTGCAAGGTCTTCTCATTATTATAATGGTATAGGCTCACGATTTAGACAAGTGAGTTTCTGAAGGAATAATGTTCAGGTGTTTGCTGATCCTGACTATGGTTCTCATCAGTACCACTCAGGAGTTAATGAAAAGTTTCCAGGACAAGATACTGCTCAAGTACCTGCAGACATGGTTTTCAAGGAATCAAAATTCCATAGAGCTTGAAGAGAAATATTTTGAGAATATATGGTAATTACTTTGAAGTTCTCAAATTCTGAGTTCAGAAATGAAATTAGTGACTTGCATGGGGCTGTTATAATGTCTAGAAATATGCTCGTATGATGTTAATGAAAAGGATGCGCATTTAACAGTAGAAGGTGAACTACAGTACAGTTTCTCTCGTGCAAATGCAGTACCTTTATTGTTATAAATATTAGCATGTAAAATAATCATTCTAAGAGAAAGATAGTGCATTTGTGAATCTAAAAAGCTTGAAGGCATGCATTGGGGAAAACAATTCTCAAAAATACAAAAAATATTCAGAAAGTTTTGAGACCAAACTATAAAAAATTACATCTGTATCACATTAATAGTTCCCTATCACGAGGGAACTAGGAAGGTTGCTCTTTTGCTGCACAATTGTTTAGCTATAGGCAGAAACATTTATCTGCAGCTGTAAGACATGCCAGCTCAATGGTTTAAGCAGCATTAGCCTTCTTTTTTTTTTTTTACATAATCACAACAACAAGTAAACAAAAAGCCAGCATGATGTGTTGGTAATGTGTCTTAGTAGCCCATCAGATGGGCAGATGATTGGAAAGGTAAATCGTTTAAAATTACAGAGACATTTGGAGAACCAGGTTTCTCATATTCACAGTTGGTTCACTGAATTTAGTAGCCAAACTATCCTCAAAGCTGAAGAGAAGATTAGAAGATCATTGTCCAAAGTGATAAGAAAACTTTGCGTCTGTGAAGAAAACACTCTAGGAAGAACCGAAGTAACAAAGATTTTGAAGTATTACTCATGCAATGGGTTTGCACAGTGCTGCATATTTATAGTGTGGAAGATTTTTCTGCTGAGTATTTTATCTTTTTAAATAAGCCAACAAGTTGCTTAAGCAGAATGAATCTACAAAATACTTCAGTGCATTGATAATGGCATCCTATTTGAGGTGATGGGATATGAAGTTAATATGATCCAAAGGAAAAATATCTGTAATCATTTGAGTCTTTGCGTAGAATAAATCACCTGTTGAAATCAGTAGGACAGAACCAGCTGGCAAGAAAATTATAGTAGTTTACTTTCAAGAGCAGCAATAATTCATTTACAGAGAACAAAACAAGCGACTCACCTGAAAAGGTACAGAAAATTTCCACTAATTTAGGTTCAACTTGCATTATCAGCATGCATTACATCATCACTTTGGACTTCATCAAGGGAATAGCTAATTAATTTCCCACTTTTCTTTCTTAGAAGTCAGATCTTGCAACTAACTAATGAACAATTCTTAGAGAAAGTGGTTTTCAAAGTTCAGAAGAATCTGCATTTTCAAGAGTAAATGCCGACACTGACAAGTAGCCTGTGTCTTTGAATATTGAAGAATAGGGAAGATAACTACTGCCTGAGAAAGACATTTTGGGAAAATGAAACTAGATTTTATTTATTTTTCTGTTATTCATTTTACACCACACAGCATTCTCGTATATGCAATATGGAAACTTTTTTCAGAGTGTAACTTTAGAAACCAGAAAATGGCTTTGAAGCATCACTGGAATAAATGTTTTGGTTTTTGGAAGATAATGCAGAAAAATAAGAGATATTCTATGTAAACATGTATTATCTCTTTGTTAGGTGTAGAATTTTTCAAACCATCATATGCGAAGTACCTGTAATCTGTAGCCATCTTGTTTGTGATTGAAAGCTTTGATGAGAAAAATAAGTACATAGAATCATCCAAAATGAACTATTTTTACTTTGGTTAAGTACAACAGAAAGACTCTGAGGCTCCTACACTATTAAATGTCATGTTGCAAGACAAAAATGGTATTTGCAGGAATCAAAGCACTGATTTTCACTAGGTTTATCAGAAAGCAATTTGCATTTTAGAACATAACCATACACTACAAATATAACAGCCCTGTAAACTTTTAATTTTTAACTTACAGTAGTAGTAAAATACAAATAGAAGCCAAAAAATCTTATATGTTATATGCACATGACTTTCTGTACCCATTCTTCAACAAACTATTCTTAAAAAAACTTATTCTGCTGCCTATTTCATGTTAATTGAGATAAACATTTGTAGAAGTGTGTTCATTAGATATTTCCTTGTAACTATAATGGGAATTTGAGAATACTTTTAAGAGCTGGTTACTGTATGTTGACTTTGAAATTCCATTCTTTATGGAGAATGACCTGGAGAGAAAAAAATGAAAAATGACTTCCCATTTGAAAAGAGTGTAAGTGTTTTAACACTAAAAATAATAACAAGGAATATCTTGAAAATGGTTAACTCCATTTATATAAATTGTGTGCTAACAAGATCCACTTTTTTGTGCAGAAAAATTTTTGTCTGTTTCTTATGGTTTCTTATGCAAAAGTAATTCAGAATGAAGAGAACTTCAGAAGCTATTCCCAGAAAATTCAAGATATACATTACTCATATCAAAATTTTAATTTAATTTTAATCAAAATTCTTTGAGCCATTTTTAAGAAAATTAGGATTTTTGAAAAATTTTCTTGCTTAAAGAATAGTTTGGTGTGGTGGTTTTTCTTGAAAATCTTTGAGTTGCATCCTTGGAAGATGCAAAACTTAAATATCAAGTTCAGTACTTAACCAAAGTATAGTTCTTGAGTTGTGCTGTTAAAGAAACATTGAACTTTTTCTAAAAGTGCCTTTTTAAAATTATAATTTATGCAGAGGACCTCAAAACTTGTATTTTCAATAAAATCTCTGTATCAATTTTTTTTAGAATGCAATGCCTTTTCTATCTACCATGGTAGAGAAAGTAAAACTGAATGAGGATGAATGCTATGCTTGTGAAACAGAGTCCAGGTTGATAGGTCTGTTTTTAAATAATTCCTAGAGTAGTATTGTACTTGGCTTAAACTGCTAGTCAAAGAAGACTTGCCAGAACCCATCTTTTGGCATCATCTTCACAACAACACAAAAAAAGGTCTGCATGTATGTAAATAGACAGTATAGCTCAAAAATGACTACCAAATTTTGCATTAAATTTAGGCACCATTTAAGTATCCAAGGTAGGAAGATTTTCATTATTCTTCCTACCCTGAACTCCCATTTGCATGGAGTATGTTTTTTGTTTTATTCACATATATTCTTTAAAATAGTTAAATAGTCTTTATTAAAAACTTATTTGTGTGACTTGTTCGTTATTGAAAATGTATTCATAATATAAACAGATTTCTTGCATCATGCAGGCTGTAGAGCTCGTGTTTTTGTATTTAGAAACCATTACAAGGCAAAAAATGTTTTGTGATTAATATAAAGTGGATAGAAGAATCATATTTTATAATCATAGGGTAATATATGGATTCTTTAACTGGTAATGGGAAGAGGAAGTGAGGTGAGAGTGTTACACATGATAGTTTTTGTTTCCATGCATTTTGCAAGACATTTTGTCTCACCATTAGTGAGTAATTCAAAAATAATTCATTCTCATTCTTGTTAGCCTCCAGTGCATGCCAGTAAGTAAACTACAAGGAAGAGGAAAATTTTAAAAGATTTTATTCTTAAGAAATTTTTTTGGTCAGCAACAGTGCTTAGCTTCCAATTTCTGAAGCAATTATAATTAAGGCGTTAAACTTCATGTCCTATGCTGTAGATTGTCTTAAGGCAATTTTCATCTCTGAAATTTGAAAAGAAGCCTTATTGTTCAAAGAAATTTGTTTGTTTGCATTTATCCCATAACATATGTTTAACAATAAGATGTTAGATATGAAGTGGCAGGCTTTATTTCGTTTGTGTGTGTTTCATCAGTTTATACATTTACAAAAGCACATGTTTATTTGATCAATCTTCAGGTATTCTGTAAAAAAGATAAGGCATTCCAAGGTTAGAGTAATAGGAATTTTGTTAACTTTAACATGTGTAATATGCTATTTTTTTCATAATAAGTGTATAACTTGCAGAAGTTCTGGCACTTTATCATTTTGATAGTTAACCTTTGGCGTTAAGAAAAGAATCTGAGACTTTTTAGCCGGTTAATACGTAAGTTTAACTTCATTGATGTGGAAATCATGTGCAGTAACTAGAATTCCAGTTTTATCTTGACTTTTGGACAAAATGTAATGTTACCATTAATAATAACTTGTTGATGTAGTGATTTAAGCATCAACAAAGAATTGGCTAATTTATGATTAATTTGCTAAAATTAAGATGTCACTTCTTCGCACAAATTGTTATTCTTGTTTCAAATACAGAAATTAAATCGTTTGATTGTATGTGGCGTTCAAAATTCATGTTGATTGTTTTCAAAGAAAAACCTATTATAAATTATTTATGATCAGTAAGATTTATATAAGAAGTCTGGTGTTGAGCAAGGATAATTATGTAACTGTTAATCATCATAAGTTCCTTTGTTGTCCTCTTCACAGAGATTCTCATAAAATTTTAAACTTGTTTCTTGACCATTCTTTCCCTTATTATAATCTTATCTTTATTGCTTCATTAGCAAATAAAATTTTGTGTTTTAAATCTATAGCACAACTTCTATAGCACTTTTTCAGTGATTGTAAAGGTTGTCTTGGTCAAAAACTACAAGAAGAAATTCTAATACCTCACTGAATAATATAAGTAAGAAAATATTTATCAGAAGTGATAGAGGAAACTAATATCAATCCTTTAAATATCTACAGTGTCATCAATTCATATTATTGCCAGGTTTGAAGACCAAAAAAAGATTTTGTCTGCAGGACTGTAGTGACAGTATTACAATCGGAGTCAATGTTTGGATCAGAGAATAATAGCTATTTCAGCAATTGTCACTCCAGAGACATTAGAAAACATGCAGAGAGAAGCTGAATATCTATTCCAAATGTCATTTGCCACAACTAATCATATTACTTGTATTATTCAGTGAGTTACTAAACTTTCTCACTCCCGGTTTTTGTTCTAGACACCCTGCAAGTTATCAGAATGTGATAAATCCTCCATGGTTTAAATTTAAAAATCATATGTAGTTTGAAACTCTAGTCGTAATGTATTATTCATTATTTTGCAGAATTTAACAACATACTAATGCAATTATATCAAATGCAATTGCTGTCGTATGGTTTCTTCTGCTTACATTGTATCAGTATTGCAGAATGCAATACAAAATTTATCTATTTTGAGTTGTGAGCAAGCACTACTGCTTTCTGCTATTAAATAATGAAGCAAACAAAACAATTAATTAAAACTAATGGAGGATTGCTCACATTTAGCAGATATCTTTTCTTAATTATTTAAAGAGAAATGAAGGCATTTCTGTGTGCAGTGATCATCACCTTCAAGTTTGGCTAAACAAATGCAGATGTGTTCATTGAATTGTATTTTTGTGTGTCACATCAGCTTTGTATTTCAGATCATCACAGTTCTATTAATTTAAAGTTCCTATGTATTTCATGCTGTGCATTTGCATTATTATATGTCTTCCTTCCTAAGGGATTCTTTGTATTAAGGGCTTCATGGAAAAGCATTCTCTTTTTCGAGTAGTGCTGAGAAGTATTAAATGTATCGTCATAGACATGCAAAATAATACTTCGAATTAGCATTTAACACCTGTTCTGCTTTTAATGTGCTAGGAGGAGTGTTCTAAAGGTTCTCAGGCTGATTAAGAAACTTAGGATTTAAGAAAATCTTTTTTTCCCAACATAGTTATGTGAATCCATACATTTAGTCCAAAAGATTTCCAACTTGTTAATATCCTCAGTGAAATAAGATTTGTCTAACTCAGTTTCAAAATCATCATTATGTACGACCTGCATTTCCTCAGATTTGGAAACAAAAAGTAATTACTGGGAGCTAAATGGGGCAAAAATGGCAGATTTGGAAGAAGCAAAGGCAGTTTTGCAGCACATATCGCAAAAATAGGTGAGGGTGCATTATCATAGGAAAGAATATTTTCTTTATCACAAGCTGTGGACATTTAGCCTGAATAGCATCCATCATTTGGACCAATAGTGAAGCGTGATATTCCCTGGTGATGGTTCTGCCTCTTGGAGGTAATCTATGAGCACTGCTATGAAAATCCCAGCAAATTAGGGTTGTCCTTCATGGTCTAAGGGTAACATGCTAGCCTCTGGTTCCCAAGGTTGCAGATTCAAAGCCAGAGGAAGGCGATAGAGTTTTCCATGCGTAAAAATCCTTAGCATGGCTTCCTTCAGAAGGAAGTAAAGCCGGTGATCCCATGATGTAGATTTATGACACATCAAAGAACCTCAAGCCCAATAAAGGGACCTCTGAGCAAAATTAAGTGTTCTTTCATGCCCAGCATAGAATAGGACTCGTAAGAGCCACAGCATTAAAGAACCTCCATAAATAAAATTCAATTTCAATTTCCAGAAAATGACATCCATGACTTTTGCTGCAGATTGAACTGTTTACTTTCCTTGGTACATTTTCACTTAAATTTTATAATAATATATTTTTATTTATAATTTTTATATTATTATTTATATATTATAGTGCACCTTTTGTAGCATAAATATATATATATTTTTTTTTTTTTTTTTTTTTTTTTTTTTTTTGAGGGGGTTTAATTCCAATTTTATTTTTAATTTTTGGTTTGCTCTTTCTTCTTGTTCATATAGTGATGTTAATGTTTCTTGTACTACATATTATAAAATATCAGAGAAACTCACTTAAATTTCTTTTAAACATGTCTAAATACTAAAAAAATAAATAAAAATTCATTTAAATGAATGTTTTGTTCATTGTTAAACATGACATTCTTTGAACACAAAACTTTCTAATGCTTATAATTTTGTGTAAACTACAGAGAGATCCAAAAATATCCAAACTGCTGCACAGTGTTTTTCCACTGCCCACACAGAAACGATATTGCAGCTGCTCACGTGATAATGTGTGAGTGAGTTGTTACATTGTGCTTAATTATTTTGTACTGTAGTGTGTCACAAAGTGTCTTATGGCTCAGCATTTTTTTTTCTACTGCACAGCATATTTATGATTCGTATGTGTTAATTCAGTCATCTTGCCAAGTGAAAGTGCAATTTGCAGAAAGATTTCCAGGTGATTTCTATCTCTGGGGTAACTTAGAACATAAAGTGTACAAGACAAACCCACACATTCTGGAAGAATTAAAACAAAATATCTGCCAGCATTTCTCAACATGAACTGTGATGAGTGATGGATAGTTTCCTAAAGAGGTGCCAAAAATATATGGTCAACGATGGTGGCCAGTTTCAGCATCTTCTTTAATAACATTGGTAAGTAAAGCATTTAAAAGTAGTATTAAAAATGTTGTATGGTTTCATCTGCGCTGTTCTATGACAGTGGCAGTTGGCGACGAGCGCCGAGCAATAGAGACAAAACACAGTGCAGCCAGTTTTGAGTCTTTTGGATCACCCGTTATATAGCCTATTAAAGCCCTTGTAATGCCAACAAACTTGCATACCTTCAATTGGGGATATAGCAGATATTGAACTTTTTTTTTTTTTTTCATTATTTCTTCAGTCCTAGCAATTTTTGGGTTCCCAGGAAGGTCATTATTTTGATTAGATTAGATTAGATTAGATTAGATTAGATTAGATTAGATTTGAATGGATGTACAATCATGCTTAAATTCAGCAGCACACTTTTTGCCTCAAAAACAAAGGGGAAGAATCCTTTAATGTCCTTTGTATTTCTGTTCAATTTAAATACCTTAATTGATGTGCTTTATTGCAGCTCTTATTTTTTATAGAAAATGATAACTAGTTTATTTACATGATTGTCATAAACAAGTGACTACGCTTACCCATCTGAAACGTCATAGCACGCCAGACATACCTAAAAACTACCATAGTAAGTTGGCCACTTTTTTTTCCTTTTTTTCCTTTTTTTTTTTTTTTTTTTTTTTTTTTTTTTTTTTTTTTTTTTTTTTTTTTTTTTTTTTTTTTTTTTTTTTTTTTTTTTTTTTTTTTTTTTTTTTGTAGTGTTCAAAGCCCACTTTTACTACATGCAGTACTGCAGATGGTTTGGCCATTTTCACAGCATGTCTAGTAGGCTGAGAACTTTTAGGCTGTCTCTCATAGCGATATAGAAAATATACGGAGAGAAAAAAGTCTGAACGGGTTGTGCTGTGTTTTACTTATTGGCATCCTTGGTGCTCGTTGCCATCCACCATTATCATAGAAAGGGGGATAAAACCATACAACATTTTTAAAACTACTTTTAAAGGCTTTAGTGGCCAACTTTATAAAACAAGATGCTGAAACTGGTCACCACTGTCCATGCACACATTTTTGGCACCTTGTTAGGAAACTATCCATCACTCACTGTAGTTCACATTGAGAAATCCTGGCAATTTCATGGAGAATATTTTGTTCCAATTCTTCCAGGGTGTGTGCATTTGTCTTTTACACTTTATGTGGAAGAGTTAAAATAAAATATCCACCAGGAAATTGCCAGCATTTCTCAACACGAACTAAGATGAATGATGGATAGTTTCTTAAAGAACTGACAAAAATGTATAGACAATGATGTGAAGCAGCAATGATATGATAGCAGCAGATGGCAATGAGCACCGAGGAAGCAGACAGGCAAAACACCACACAGCTCATTTGGAGGTTTTTTGCTCTCCTTGTATATGAGAAGTATAGGGAGAAAAGGTTAAGGACATGCATTATTTTATAAAATTGAGGGCCTACATTACGAAATTCCATTATGTGTTTTATGTCAAGTCACAATATTAATCCTTTATTTTGGTAGATAGCAGAGCAAGTGAATGTGCTTACCCAGATTTTCCCTTCTGCACAGAAAAACTCAACCATGTTTAGTTATTTCAAAACACAGTTTGTATGAGTTACCACTATACCTTGGACTTTTAGTTCCTAAAAATCTTAAATGAGGTACCTAAAATAGGTTCTATCACAAATCAAAATAGGTTCTAAAATTACAAAAATTGGTGAACTAAAAATTACATTATTTTATTTCCCGTTACAAATTAGCTAAACATTTCACAATGTCTTTATTGTACATGTCCATAATTAGTTACAGTAAACAACTAACACCTTTTTTTTAGCTGTTTGCAGGCTTTATAAGTGAAATGGTTAGGATTATCAAATGACATAGGACTCAGCATTTTGCCAGTACTTTGGCTTATTAGAGTTTTAATTCTTTTTGTATACAGTCCAACATAATTTTCCACTGGATATTTATCAGGTTCTCAAAAAGTTCTGCTTTTACTCTAATATTTATGTTTACTTGTTCTCTGTTCTCATTTTAATTTAAGACTATCCCAGAAATTATGCACATATGTATGCATTGTCCCATCTCATGCACATGAAATAAGCTAGGTTAAAGTACTAGCATTAAAAACAAGCATTTTTAAAAACCTAATGTCTTAGTCACTTTTTCCTAGGTTACTGAAGTACTTTTAGTACTTGCATTTGTTGTAAAATAATAATAACTGATAAAATCTGCAAATGCACAGAAGAGTATGTCTGAAAACAAAGCTAATATGACCATTTGTATCTTTGTAAAGTTCACTTGTCATTTCTGTACCATAGTATGTACATTAGGTGTGTTCTGTATTCATACAAAAAAGGGAAAAGTGGTAATCCATTCTAGACTGTCACATATTGGCATGTAAATACATTAAACAAATTAGTTTTAATCGTATGGAGCTTCTTCACATGAATGTCCATCCATGAAAATGCAACCAGTAAGATGATTTCAGCTGCAGTGTTCAGGTATGATAGAGGCTATATCCTTAACAGAATGACCAGAATTATCAGTAATGGTGAAACAGTAAAGTGAACCGTGTATGTTTTTACATTGACTTAGAGTGCTTGATTAGAGGCATTGGTTTCTTTGAGGACAGAATTTCTGTTTCCTGCGTGTTATACTTTGAATCCAAAAATGAATGAAGAAGTAGGAAATCCTGATTTTGCCACATTAAAGCAGCAGATTGAATATTCCAATATGGATTTGAAGAAAAAAAATCTGATGTGTTGCACTCACATGACTTTCTCTACTCTTGTCCTAACCATTCTTACAAACTCTTATTCCTATATCTTCTTCATGTTAGTTGAGATAAACATTTGTACAGATTATCTTTTTGCTTATTTCCTTGTAGGTGTAAGAGGAATATTAGAATACAGTAGGCTTTGAGTGAGTCAAATCTTTTACAATTTTGAGATCCCGTTCTCTTCGCACGCTTAACATATTAAAAAAATGAACAATGATGTTCCATTTCACGCAAGTTTTCTGAAACTCAGACAAATAACAAGGAATATCTCCAAAATGGTTCACTCTAAAAAAAATTTATTTAGACATAAATTGTATGTTTTATCGAGACCTACATTTTTTGTATAGTAAGATTTTGCCTATCTTTTACTGTTTATGAGTTATTCAAAAGCTATCCAGAGTAAACAAGACTACATAGGCTATAGCCAGAAAATTTAAAATATACATTTCATTTGTCATACAAATATCTTAAACATATGATATTTTAGTCAAAATCGTTAGAGCCATTTTCAAGAAAATCAAAATTTTCAAAAAGTTTTCCATAAAAAGGGTAGTTTAGGGTGGGGCCATTTTCTTCAAAATCTTCTTGTCGCATCCTTAAAAGACATTAAACTTAAATACCAACTTTGGTTTTTAACCGACTTTTCATTTTTAAGTTATGCTGTCCACAGACTGACACACACACATGGACCTTTTTCTAAAAATGCTTTTTTTTTTTTTGGAGGGGATTCAGGAGGTCTCAAAACATGTATTTCTGGTGAAATCTCGACATCAAATTTTTGGGTGGAATGCAATACTTCCTTCTACTTACCAGTAGAGAAAGTAAAAATTGGAAGATGCTAGGAATAAATTTTTCTAAACAATGGGGATGTCATTACTGCATTACAAAAGTAGGTTGATCTAAAATCTCTGTTTTCTGTAATTACATAACTGCATATGTAGGTAAAAAACTGCAGCAGTTCTTCCACCTCCATTAAGGGAGTGTATGTCATGACTGGTGTCATGAACAAAAATGTCATGATACCAGAGAAGTGCCACCAAAATCATAGGGGCACATCAATTGTGGCTAAGTTTGAAGGAGCTCCAAGTATTTAAGACTACATTTCCTAGTACACGAAGGTTATGTGAAGACTTCTTGCAAAATATGAAATGAATATTCTTATTTTGTTTGTTCATAGTATATAGTTTTATAGCGTTAAATATCTTTTCAAATTTTATGAGTTATTTTAGTGACAGTTTTCGTTCAATGAAGAAACTTTATGTAATTAATTCAGAACACATTTAATGTATGCTGAATGTAGCTGACTGCAGTTCATGTTATAGTGCTTACTGGTTACCTGTTACCTGTATAGTATTTTATATAATAATTGCTTAGAGAATATTTTTACTCAAGACTGTAATATGGGCTGTGGGTTGTAATTGTAGCATTGAACTGTGATATTATTGGTGATGTTATTTCATCTAGAGGCATCATTGAAATTAAAGATGACTCCATTATTGCAGGTATGTACTTTTTAGATACATGTGGTATATATGTATGCTTTCTGCTTTTTGTATTTATTATTAATACTTCAATTTTTTTCATTTGGACAACTTATTTTCCTCTTAAATAAGAAGTTTATAGTATGTATCAAACCTTCAACATTCTCAGTTCATTTCTGTAATATACTAGCTGAAATATCCTGCATTGCCCATGGTTTAACAATTTGTCCCTACAACTTGTAGACTTAGGCTGCACTTGCCCCATAGCTTCTTTGGACACATTTAAAAAAATATTACTTTATACGCTTAAACAAAGAGTTAAACTATGACAATATAAAGAACAGAAAATAAACAAAATAAATAAAAGAAGCAGGCGGAGGACAATATGCAAACACTCTGCTAAACTGTCACAAATACTACAGGAAGAAGAGTGAGTAGAGAAAGCTGTGTGAATACAATATGCTGCATTTCTATTTCAATCATATTTGTATAGAAAATTGTATGAATTGTTTGCAGAAGGAGTAGAGAAGGATGTGTCTTGTTATGTAAAAGAAAAGTGGGTAGAGAAAACCATATGAATGTAATATGTTGCATAATAAAATGGATAGCACAAAACCTCCATGAAAAGACACTTAGATGTGCCAATTTTCAGGTGTACAATCAACCCGTGTTTACTTCATACATACCAACATCCGTTTTATATATACTGTATTTTATCGCGTAATTCCCCCCCTTTTTTTCTCAAAAAATTTGCTTGAAAACACTGGGGAGGGAATTATGCGAGTGGTGCTTCTAGGAATTCAGAAAGGAAGGGGAACCATGTAGTATTATGTAAAAGTTATATAGGTATACAGTAATTTGTGAATGAACTGGATACATACCACGGTTTCATTAGGCCTACAATGTATTGTTCCTTTTCTCTGACTATTCTGCGGTCTCACTTTCGTCACTATCATCATTATTTTAATTTATGTCTGGCTCAGATAACACATCTTCATATTCACTATTCCACAACATATCGTCAGAGCCATTAATGGCACAAGAATTACCAGTTTTTTAAAAACTCTTCTTAACAATATGATGACTTGTAACAGACTGACTAAGAAACACGTCTGCAACTTCACATTTCAATTTTACAATAGGTTGTGACAATGGCAATATGAATATTTCTGTGGCAAGCACTGCGTCCATTGCTATCCGTGACAGGCACCGCTGTGGCAATTGTTGTCCATTATCAAGTCATTTGAAGGCCGCTCCAATAGGAATGAACCAGGAGAGGGAATTATGCGATGTTTAATAGGTAAATAATTTTTAGTGATGAAAAATCATAGGGGAGGGAAGTATGCGGGGGGGGGGGGGGGGGGGACATGCGATAAAATATGGTATATAGGGTGTCCCAAAATTAGACTGACAAATGTTGGGAGCTGATAGATATTATTATTTTAAACACTTTTTGTTAAGGAAAGTTTTTTGCTGTGGTGCTTTGTTTAAGCGCTAGACAAGTTAATGTCATAGATCACAGCCTCCCACCCAGTTCAAGTATTTATGAAAAAATCCAAAATGCAAATTAGCATTACCTTATCTTAGTAAGGCACGCAATCTTAATCCAAGAAACAAACACAGAACACATAAACAAAATATAAACATCTCATTGTGTAAGTTAATCATTGCGTTACTATTCAAAATTAGTACACACAAAGCCCACTATAGCTGTAGGTCCTCTTGTTGCTTTACTATTATCACCTCATTGGAGGTAATGGACTCTGCCTTCTGCATACCTCCAATGGAATGAGGTTTCCCCAAAGGTCACTGACCATATGAAGAATGTTGTAAATCAACCAACAAAGTTTGATGCATACTATAGCTCAAAACACCAACTTTTCTTTCCTATACTTTTAGTTTTCAAAAGTAGTATCCCTTTTAAGTTAATATTTCCATAAAATATTTTAATATGATTTACCAGTATTATATCAGTGATAACAATTCCATTTCTATTGCCATAAAATGGATAACAAGTTTGTATGTCATGGCTGAGTGAAAGTAGCAGGATGTGTGAAGACTAGGATACCCTGCGAAGAATTCTTCATAAATTATTTACCATCTCAAAAGACACAGATGAAAGATTGCTAAATTATGCAAAAACAAAAGAAAGAACTGTCTGCAGTTGATTAGATTAAGAATTTTCAAAACTTTCTGAAATAAGGTATTTTCCACAGTGCTTGTATTAGGGAAATTATAGTATTGTGCTTCTGTTTTTCAGATATCACATCATTCTGATGCTGATCCTAAACATGTAAATGATGCCGTCCAAAACAGAGTAAGTAAAATAGCTCACATTTTGTTATCATTTATAAATTACCAGAATCAGTAGCATAACTAAGTTTCATGCACCCTGAAGCAGTTCTGCATCTAGCTTTGGTGCCCCCTTGATCTCAAGAGGTAAGATAAGGTAAATTGAAGATGAAAAATTCAGAATAAACAGACTACTTTATAATGAATGATAATTAGTTTTATACATTTATTGGTGCTGATTAATTTAAGATGGCATATTTAAGAATGAAAAGAAATATGTTAAACTACACAATTAGCTTACTCTAAGTACAAGATAACTATACAAAAATAACACACACATGCACACACACATACAGACATTTTTAAAGTTAATATAGAAAGATTTCATCTTTGGTTTCATCTGAAACAAATCACAAAATGCATTCCATATTATTTTTACACAAAGGAGCATAGCATATTCACGAAGGCCCAATCTTAAAATTAAGACTATAACCTTAAAATTTGCTAAAAATGACTTAAAATTGCCTTTATTTGTTGTCCTCCTGCACATTTTGCTTACAGAAAAATTCAGAGGCCTTCACTTCAGTGGCCGGTAATACCACCAATGCAATATTATTAGGAGATTTTGTTACATATTTGGACTCGCCAACCACAGATTAGTACATCCAAGTTAACAGTTTAGTTGCATTTAAGACAGACTTCTTCTCTAAAGCAGTGTTCCACCACCTTATTTTACTCACAGCACAGCCCAGATGGGCTTAGACTGAACATGGCATCATATGCATCTTACTATAACTATGAAATATTACACCATTTTGTAGTCACCTGTTATTTTTTTTATTGTCGTTTCAGGCCATCTATGGACCAAGTTAATCATCACACTGCATTTATATTCATTTCTTTTTTCTTTCTCTCTTTCCAATATTTCTTCACCCTGTAACATTCTTTACTTTTATATTATATGTACATTATTATTGTTATTATTATTATTATTATTATTATTATTATTATTATTATTATTATTATTATTATTATTATTATTATTATTATTATTATTATTATTATTATTATTATTATTGTTATTGTTATTGTTATCATCAAACTTCTCTTGCCTTCAATATTAATTCTGAGCCTATTTAGCTGCACACAAATGGCTGATTAATGGTGGAATCATTGATAAAGTAAGCCTCATTTCTTATGATGGATTTGAGTCTCTCTCTGCATGTGTGCACATGATTTCTTTTGTGTATCTCTGTGTCACTTAATTTTCTATGCATTGAAAGTCTAAAAAATAAAATCAAAACTTTTATTTCAATAAAGAGGATAATAGTAACCTGTAACAAGAATAAGATTTGTTTTCAAATATTGTCTTTTGTCCAATAAGTTTATTTATTACTTAATACCAAACAAAATAATAAAGTTTGATCTCCACAAGTGACTGAAAGAACAAAACCAGTCAATATTGTGATATAAACAAAGACATGGTGACGATGAGTGCTGTGATATGTTGCTCACCATATCAAAGTAGAACTCGGAAATGAAATATATTGTTATTAAATTTCACTGCATAAAACTCATTTATTACAATTATTATTTATTTATGCCAACAAACTTACTGTTGGTGTTTTTAAACACACAAGCCGTGTGTGGGCAAAGTTTAAGAGGTAGAACTGGAACTTAAAAATTCAATGCCACAACTGGGATTTGAACCACAGACCTTCCGCTTGCCGGGCGGACGCTCTACCACTGAGCTATTGTGACAAACTGCCAGAATGACATTAAATTCTCAAGCCAGTTCGTTGTGGTTTACCAGGAGAAATACGAACTGGCTTGAGAATTTAATGTCATTCTGGCAGTTTGTCACAATAGCTCAGTGGTAGAGCGTCCGCCCGGCAAGCGGAAGGTCTGTGGTTCAAATCCCAGTTGTGGCATTGAATTTTTAAGTTCCAGTTCTACCTCATTTATTACAGTTTAATAGAGTTAGTAGTATATGTATGACCATATACTTGCATTTTAAAACAATTGTTTCTTAAATTTGATATAGAAAAGAACATTAGTGAGTTAGTGCTGCACATGTTTTGTTGATGATAACACCAAGTTCATTAAACAGTTACTATACTAGTGAGCTCAGGGATGTTTTAGTCTCCATTCTCTCTTGCTCCAACTCTGTACCTAACCCAACAGTCTAAACTTCAACAGTGTAACCAGTATAATTGTGTGTACTTTATATGCTCGAGCAGGCCATAATGTAGCGCTTATATGCCACTGTGATGGACCTCATTGTATTCATCTTTTCATAACGACACTGCTATCCACCAATCCAAGGTGCACCCATTCATAGCAACACTGCTACCTACCAATCAAAAGTGAATATTCATAACGACACTGCAAATCACCAATAAAAAGATCTGCATGTAGCAATCAATACTTTGCCATCTGGCTACATTCCCATGTGGCTGAAAGCGAAACTGTAGGTTCCTGCATATGAAATAAAGGAACTCTATTTAATTAATAATTAGTGTTAGTATCCAATAAATTCAGTTTGTCTTCTCATTTTTGAAAGTCTACTTCTTTAAAGGTTATAGCATATATTCTCTGTTATCGTTGTGCCAAGGCCAACTATTGATTCTGATACATACAATCTAATAACAAATCCATGATTAAAATTTTGGACACCAATAACAATAACATGCAGCTTAGAATATTACAAACATTTCATGTTTCATTCTTGACTCATGGTCAAGCGTAAATAGTTGTATGAAACTTGAGCCTAATGGCAATTAAGATGCTCGTATGAATATTAAGAAACTCTTTACTGCTTATTTTGTAAAATGTAAAGTTGAACCTGATTTATACATATATATAAAGGTGAAGAAGAATTGTAACTCACAATTACTTACAAGCAAGATTTTAATAACGCATATTAAAAAGAAAGAAAAGCAAAAAAGTATAAAATTTTATAAACAAAGATATGTACGAAGAAAACATTATTTTAAATTCGGTCCTGCTTTAAAGAAATCAGTTAATTTGGCATGTTTCACGTTTTTTGCATTAAATGCATACGCCTCATTTTGTTACTGACAACTGTACATAGCATGCTATAAGCAATTTCAGTTTTGTTTGTGTGGATTAAGTTCCACCTCTCTTATAAATTTTACTTTCTGATCTAGTATATAACATTTCCTGTATCTGTTCTCCATGGCGGATTCAAAGCAATTGAGAACTGAAACACAAAATCACTGTTAATCATTAGATACTGGATACATTTTATTTTTACTTCTCGTTTATTGCTACAACGTTGTCATGCCAAAAGCCGCTCTCTACCAACAAATGTCTTTGTCTGTTGTTTCTGTGGCTGGAAGTCACCCACTCAGCTTGCGTCTTTGTCAACACCTTGAGTTTCTTTTAAGATACCATAGGCTGTATGCTTGTTATAATTACGTAAAGCTCAGTTGCATTTCACTGAAATTTAATATGTATAACAGCAAATTATGTGTAATTCCATTAGGTATAAATAAGTTTCTATTAACACGTTTCTAAATAACATTTTGCTGACACCTACAAAAATTGATGTATAAATACAAATTACTAAGAACTGGTTTAAATATAAGGCAGGTTCAATTGTACTCGCATTTTAATTGCTGCCATTATGCTCTCGTAGCACAATGCACTATTTTTTATTGATTGCAATTATAATGATTGCACCCTTTCTACCCATGTGCCCTGGAGCAACTGCTCCACTTGCTCCATCATAGTTATGTCCCTGACCAGAGTAGAGATGATTTTTGATCAGAGCACTCTAGTGGAAAAGGGTATAAATATGTAGTGGGAGCTCAAATTACAGCTTTGGTACGCATCAATTTAGTATGTTTCCCATTTTGTACCCAATTAAGGATTCTTAAACTAAATCACAAAACATACAATTTCACATCAGCTTCTCCCAAGTTACTAAAATAATTTGCTCCCTTTAACCATTTACGCTAGCTTCCACCAGATGGCAGGGATCATGTTTATTCATATGATCCCTATTACAGGAAGTGTTTATATGTTTGCACATGTCACTATGTTTGTGATTTGTGAAAAGCAGACAGGATTTAAGGTGAGGTCAGAAGTGAAAATTATTAAAAAGATTCATTTTGTTTGTAAAAGTTGGAATTTTAGGAACAGTTTGGTAGATAATTTTTTTGAAAATTCAACTTCTCTATGTTTTTTATTGTGTTTATAATTCCACAGTAAATCCTGAAAATATATGTTGTAGAAACCTCTGGTTTATTAAGGAAATTGAAGCTGTTAACAGTGAAGCAACAAGATTCTAAAGTAAGAAAAATTAGAAACTAAAAACTTCACTTATCTTAGTAATGTTGCAAGTTGTTTTTTTAAACACTGACTCGAGTTTCGAGTTGACTCCAACTCATTCTCAAACACTGACTCAAAACTCAAGTCAGTGTTTGAAAAAACAACTTGCAACATTACTAAGATAAGTGAAGTTTTTAGTTTCTAATTTGTTCTTACTTTAGAACCTCTGGTTTAGTATTTTGGAACTGCAAGTTTCAGATTTTGGCATACAGTATAGTAAGGGCAGACAGTTTCATTTATCAGCCAAGTGTGCCCTGAAAAGATACATATAAAGCAAACTGTTATCTATAGCTCTTTTATTTTTCTGATTGAAGGAAGAGCAGATTTTGCTTCTGAGGACTACTGCACTGTTTGGGTTGGAAAGCATAAAAGGAGTGAAATTTTTATCTGCTTCTGTGTAAAATAGAGTGTAAGTATACAAATTTTACTGTTCTCTAAATAATTGTCAGTTGATGTGTGCCACACAAAATGGCTTGCAGTTCTTAAAGTTTCATTTTTGATATGGATTCCATGATGCAAAAATCATTTCATTTGGCATCCAAAACTTTAAAGGTGAACTGTAGTAATTATATGACATTCAACTTTCATTACATAAAACAAACCTAGATTTTTTTAATTATTGGAATCTTAAAATGCAGATAGTGTAAGTATGAGAGTTCAAATCTCAAAATGTAATTTGCTTGTTAAATATTTATAGCAATACTTATCACATGAGTGCTATGATAGCCAAGCTTTCCTAGCTCCATAAAATTGTTGGAATAGAATGCTGGTTTTACATATTTATACAGTGAGAAGATAGGAGTGAAGCTACTTATGCTAACAAATAGAAACCAGGACTTACATGAGTGATCGGGATCAGTGGTTCCCAAACTGTTTAGGCAATGAAGCATTTTTCAGTTGAAAAGTTCATCGTGGAGTACAAATTTTCACCTAGAGCTTATATGACCATACTATTGGAAGATAGAAGGTAAACATTCAGAATTTAAAACTATTAAAATATGGAACACGCTTTATTAGTTTATTTCATCTTAAAAATATTTTTGGCTCTAATTTCACTATATACATTACAAAACAAACTAAAAGCAAGTATTGTAAATCCAGAAAATATCCTCATGGATAGGTGCATAAAACTGTTTTTAAAAGGTGCAAAACCAAAAACACTACTTTGACCATAAAAGAACTACCATATTGGTCCAAAAATAAGTCACACTTTTTATCCAAATTTCCTCCATCGAAAAGCTAGGGTGCAACTTATATCCACTACTTTGTCTTTTTACATATCCTTGCTGCAAAAAATTATGCTCGTTTGCAACAATACAATCAGCATCTGTAACAGAAACTGGTGACAAGACATTTTATTATGCTACAATGCAAACTTTTACCAGTGTATTTTATTGGTGTTAATGTTGTGTAGGTCTACCAATATTGTTTCATTAGTTTATTCAGTTTCACCATTATCAGTATTATATCACTCCCATCATGAATACTGCTAAGAAAACCTGATTTATGCCGATATGACCATTTAGAGCGAAAAGCCAAGGAATCTGGTGCAGTTACAATGCAAGCTTCATACTCAGTTGTTTTTTCATCTAAATTGTGGCACTGGTATGTTAGGTGTCAATGTGGTGTATCATACATGTTTACAGTAGGTACAGGGGTGAAGACAGAAATTAGAGAGGGTAGACAGCGTCTACCCTAGAAACTTTGCGAAAGAAAATTTATTTAACTTTTGCATTAAGCAAGTATTTGTATTTCCCACGTAGGAAGTTTTCATCTGTATTCCAGCATTAGCGAGACTGTGCTATGGAGATGTGGTACCGGACTGCCTGTAGTAGATGTTCGCTGATCTGTGTATTTTACCATGCTTAGAGCATGAGAGAAACAAGCGTGCCGTCTGACAGCAGTTTGTGAACTGCAGTGTTTCTGTATAGCCAGATTTCTCCACCTAGTAGACAGTCAAGCCTCCATCTCCTTTGGCTGTGATTGGCTGCTGTGGTAATGGAATGTTTTCAAGTCGAGGAACAAACACTCTTATTGATTACCTTCCAAGCGCATTTATAGGGATTAATTTGAATTGAGACATATGAAGTGAAATTCTGAATTAGCAATACACTACTGTATAAATAGAAATATTCTTGTCTGGCTTTTCTAGCACAGCAGAAAATGGTTTTGTAACCAAAAAGTTTTCTTTCTTTTTTTCATAGAGTTCTTCCTGAAAATAACTGTTGAAATTATCAAGTAAACTTATTAGGTGAACTTGAAACTGATTTAAGATATCCCCAGTATGTGTGAATCCAGTTTCCTCAATTAATTCTTTTACCATTGAGAAGCTGTCAGGATTGCCATTTGATACTACCAAAAACTGGATTTTCTTTTTGATTGCTTTCATTTTATTGCTTTTTCTTGAAGTAAGAGATTCAAATCATTAACTTTCGGAAAAATATGCCATTTTTATTAAGCTGCTTAAAGGGTTTGTCCAATAAGTATTGGGACTGAAGCCATAAAAATCTGATGTTTTGCACTGTGACTTTCTATACTCTTGTGAAAATGTTTCTTAAAAAGCTTATCCCTCTATCTACTTCATGTTAATCAAAATCATTTGCAGAAATTATCTCAGTGCTAATTTTCCTGTAAGTGCAAGCAGAATATGGGAATATTATAAGCTTTAAGCAATAGTCAGTTTTTTAAGAGCTGGTTACTATGTGATGCCTTTGAAATTCCTTATACTTTGCATGGCCAAGAGATAGAAACAACTTATTAATAATAATTTACATGTAAGATTTAAAGCTTTCACGTGGATGATACCTTTGTTATCTGGCCACATGGAAAAGGTAAACTTTCCTCCTTCTTAGACCACCTTAACAACCTACATGCGAACATGAAATTTACCATGGAAGTTGAGAGCGATAGCTCGCTTCCCTTCCTAGATGTTCTTGTCTACAAGAAGTCAGACGGCAGCCTAGGTCACAGGGTATACAGGAAACCCACACACACCAACCGCTACTTGGATGCCTCCAGTCACCACCATTCTACTCAAAAGAAGACAAGTTGTTTCCACTTAGTTTCACCGGGCTTTTGATATTGCGGATGGAGACCACATTAAACAAGAACTTAAATACCTGCGAAACACCTTGCTACAAAATGGATACAGTGATCACGACATCAAGAAGGCATGCAAGAAGGTTGAACACAATCGCAACAACCCCCCACGCCTCACTCAAAGGATGGATAGCTGGCCGAATAAAGCCTACATACCTTTCTACGGTTCTGTCTCAAACAGATTATACCTTGCAAGGTATAATATCAAGACTTTCTTCACGCCTCCAAAGAAGATCCAAGAATAATTGAGGCCGGTAAAAGAACCACTTCAGCTCAAGGTCCCAGGAGTGTACAGGATCCCTTGCAAATGTGGTAAAGTGTATGTAGGTCAAACAGGACGCACAATAGAAGAAAGATGTAAAGAACACCAATGCAATATCAGGCTCCTCCAACCAGATAAGTCAGCAGTGGCCGAGCACTGTATAGAATATGTCCATAAAATAAGCTTTGAAGACAACAAAGTTCTGGATCATACTGATAAATACTGGGACAGGGTCATTAAGGAAGCCATCCAAATCAAACTACATACAAACAACTACAACAGGGACTGCAGACTTCAACTAAGCCCTGCTTGCACAATAGCCATCAAACACATCCACAACAGCAACTACAGTGATTCTGGACCAAGTACTGACCCTCAAGAAAACACTGTGGCCGGTGACAAACATAGCCCGAAACAGCAGGCCCAATCATAAATCGTCATCCGCTCATTGGCCAGGGCAACACAACCCCCTCCCACCTAACATTGTATATATATGGAGAGCGGAAAGCTAACAGTCATTTTTCATTTTGATGAAGGCCATGGAGTCTGCAATGGCCAAAAGCTTAATGTTTTTAAACCTCACACGGCTGATCACCTGTGAAGCCTTAATTAATAATTTACATGTTTTGCTGTTCCTATCTTCATTTTGTTGTGGGTTAAAAGCTGTAAATACTCAATTTCTCACAATCTCTTCTTATTCTAACTTCTATTTCCAATTCATCTTGTAATAATCTCAGAAACTGATAAATTCAATTTATCAAATTGTGGTTAACATTCTTGATTGATTCATTGTGATGGCATAAATTGTGCACCAGGCTTTACTGAGTGATGGGAAAGAGAGCATGCAGCTTCTTAGATATATCTGTAGGTATCTTATTTTTCTAATTAAGTGGAAATGTCACATTTTGAAGCTTTCAAACTGTGAGAAGTCCTCTGTTTGGAAGTTTTGTGTTGTTTTTTAAATATAATTGTATTATGTATGATTAATGATTGGACTGCGATTAGCAACAGTGATCCAAACACCAAAATAGAAATAATGAGATTATCACTTTTCTGGTTCCAGAGAAGTCTATTCTAGTTTAGCAAAAAAGATTCTAGCAACAGCTTCAATGTGCTACCATTTAACAGCAGTTTTAAAGATTTCTAATACACAACCTTTATAGGCAGAAGATTTACAATAAGATGAATATCTCAGTTCGTGGTTTTGGAGCTTGGATCACTATTGTTAATTGCAGTCCAATTGTTTCAATAGTGAAGCAAATGTTTATGAGCACTTTATTCATTTTATGTAATTTAATACCATTTGTTTCAGAGGAAGGTGGAGGAGAAGCAACAATCTTTCCTGCCAAAGGTGTATTGCCAATTTTCTATTGCCAACTGCCTTATTTTCATTTAGGACAAAAGTAACTTTATTACTTAATTACAATAAACTCATTTTATGCAGTATTGTAATCCAAAGACTGATATGTATATTTACATTTAATTGTTCTGCATATTGAGGAAGTTTATTTCAAACAAGTACCTAGTAATCAGTTAACCACAGGTTGCGAAGAATCAAATTTAAATTAACTTCAGTACAAAATTGTGTACCTGAATGTACAAATAACTATCTGACACTCTGTGATTATTATTTGTTATTTTGAAATGTAATACTTTTATTTTTCCAATAAATGGATTTTAAATTGGTATCTGTTATATGTATTTAAGAACCTCTTGAATTTTAAGTTTACCATTTTAGAAAAGGTCAAACAGAGAAAGCAAAACTAAAATATAATATTCATAAAAGGATACATGGATTAACATAGCATTTAGATTTGATTTTAGAAAAAATCTGTTAGTGTCATTAGGAAACTCTCTTGGAGGGCAAATACATTTTGTCTCACTGTCTCTAAATATACCGTGACCGAAAGAGTGAGACTGAGCACCTCACTGGATATAACTCGGGGAATTCCCTGATCCAAAATGGCAATTTGAAGGAGGGGACGGAGAAGCCCCAATGAAAATTCATGATTTGAATATGAAATGTCAAGGCGCGTAAAATCATCTGGAAAGTTCACCAACCAAAATAAAGTAAATTGAAGAGGTACAGGTGCTTAAAAACATTGCAAATGGGAGAATTCAGTCTCCATTCCGTCGTCATACCGTTTACACGTAGTCTTCGCATAAACGTCGTATAGTCTTCATATAATCGTCAAGACAGCCTTCTTACAGTCTCCAAACGGTCGAGTCAGTGCGTTAAATTAACTTTACGTGATTGTTGCGGCATAGAAGTGCGTCGCTTAGTAGCGCGGCTCATGAGCGGTGGAGTGAACCAAGCCTCAATAGATAATAAAAGAAAAGATGCGCTGAGATATTGTTTCTTAACCGCGTTGGATCGTACCGTATAGGACAAGTAAAAATACAGTGTTTTAACAAGGATGTTAATGCTCGAATCCTGATGAATACGAATGTAGAAAAAATTCAATAAATTTCGGGAATGATACTCCTGAGTAAAACTCCACAAACTGTTTTGCTACTTTTCCCACCATCTGAGACCGTCGCTCCTTTTACCAAAGGAAAGGGTCCATGCTGCTAACGAACAAATGATGACGCTAGCCGAGGTCGGACATGGAACCCAGGACTGATCGAGACAAAAGACTAACTGGAGCCATCAACGAGGAGGAGCCTTACAGCGTCCAAACCGTGCGTTTCCGGACAGGGTTTGAGGCAGTACCTGGTTCGTACCTAGTTGAAGTGGT
The DNA here is from genome assembly GCA_030765045.1 of Tenodera sinensis. NCBI lineage: Eukaryota > Metazoa > Arthropoda > Insecta > Mantodea > Mantidae > Tenodera > Tenodera sinensis. The sequence continues at coordinate 60,463,701 of CM060967.1, read as the reverse complement.
CGATGCTCTCCTCCTCGTTGATGGCTCCAGCTAGTCTTTTGTCTCAACCAAGTGTAAGCGCATCGAAGTGTGAGGTGGATGTGTGCACTCACATTTCGTTAATAAACCACATGAGTAGCACATCGAGCTGTCTACATTACAAACGGGCTCGAACTGTGTACCTCTTACGTCATTACAAAGCCAACATCGCCGGTGTTAAGCTTCATACACTTGACCCAATACATGCAGTTATCTTTGAAGATTTTCAATCGCTCCGTGGGCTCGAGCATAAGGTCCTCCACTGACGACACAGGAGTGCCATACACCATACTCTCCATACAATCCTACAGAAAACAGTCGAAGGTATCAGATCTGGTGACCGTGCAGGCCGTGGAACTGGTTCAGCTTTACCATTCCATCGATTTGGATATGTGACGTTAAGGTGATTCTGCACATTGACTCTAAAGTGTTTTGGAACTCCGTCGTGTTGCTGCCACATTACCTACCGAACATTTAGTCGCACTACATGCAAAAGGGTTTGCAAAATATCTCTACTAAATGTGAGGTACATCGGTCCTGTTAGCCTGTTAGGCAGTAAATATGCTCAGGTCGTTAATCCGCAGTACACAGATAACTAAAGGGTTGCATACTTTTCGTATTAAGACACCATAAAGGAATCAGAATACATTGTCACAACCGTTCGCCCTCAAACTTCGGTGGTCTCCAGCGCCCAGGACAGGGTACTTTTTTTTAAGGCACAAAGTCTTTCCTTGACTATAATTAATTATACCTCAACATGCATGCTAGATAGAAAAAAATCTGATGTGCTGCACTCATATGACTTTCTCTACTCTTGTACTAACCATTCTTACAAACTCTTATTCCTGTATCTTCTTCATGTTAGTTGAGATAAACATTTGTACCAATTATTTTATTGCTTATTTCCTTGTAGGTGCAAGGGGAATATTAGAATACAGTAGGCTTTGAGTGATAGTCAAATCTTTTAAAGCATTTGCACCTTAACATATAAAAAAGTTAATAACGATGTTCCATTTCACAAAAGTTTTCAGAAACTGACACAAATAACACGGAACATCTCCGAAATGGTTCACAAAAAAAAAAAAAAAAAATGTATTTTGACATAAATTGTATGTTTTAGCGAGATCTGCATTTTTTGTATAGTAGGATTTTGTCTCTCTTATGATATACGAGTTATTCAAAAGTCATCCAGAGTAACTAGGACCTTAAGCTATAGCCAGAAAATTCAAGATATACATTTTCATTTGTCATACAAATATCTTAAACATTTGAAATTTTAATCAAAATCGTTAGTCATTTCCAAGAAAATCGAAATTGTCGTCGTCGTTTTTTTATTTTATTTATTTTTTTATTACTTTGTAATAGTAGAGAAAGTCATGTGAATGGTAACATGAGAATTTTTGCCAGTTGCCTTTTGGACTTTATTCTTGTTAATAATGATATCAGTTTTAAATATTTCCTCATCAGAAAAAGATGAAAAAAGTTTTAAAAACTTCAAAGCATTTTCCTGGTCAACTTGACTCACCTAAGTCACTACAAAAACACTCTAGTGGGTGTAATTTATATTTTCAAGAAACTTATGTCCTAAACTGAAAGCGGTTTAGAAAATAATGTCATACACAGGATTTATAAATTCCTACCCATCAGGAAAATGTAGTTGATAATTTTACCAAATAATAAAGGAAGGCCTTGCAATAGAATGTTGTTTAGGCTAACTTCCAGGGGATATTATTACAAATATGTTTCATTTTGGCTAGGAATCAGGAATCTTTTATAAGAACTTAAACAATGATAAATTAGTGATACGGTTAGATTCAATGTAATTATTTTATTGGGAATGCTAATGTTTTCAGCCTAATTGAAGGTCAGTTCGAAAAAGTTGTGATCAAATCCAGAGAGCTAGGGCATTGCTACCGTGAAACCTGGAATAGACTTGCACTGATTTGCACTAAGCGAAGTGTCTACTAAAATACATCACTCGTGATCTACTGGCACGTGAGTCTGAGTTATGGAGCGCGTGCGCCTACCATTACGTGGCCAGAAATACTCTTAACGTAAGGAAGCAATACTGCTTTTCTGCATGTGACTAAACCACTGACATCAAAATCTTGGGGAGTGTTTCCCTGGCCATTACTGCGATTGTTTACACGTATACCTATTATTCTTGACTGTCAAAACAGAAGGAAACATATTGTAACCAAGCATGGCAGTGTATATTCGTTTAGGCTCTAAAACTTCACTGGCTTTTGTTTCACTAACGCTTGCAGGAGACGAATGGAATTCAGTAGCTGATCGTGGCTCTGCTTTGATTAGACCTTATTTTCAAAAACCGTAACTTTTAAAATTTGATGTTTCTTCCACATTCTTAATTAAATTTGTGTTTCCTTTAAATGTCTTTATTTCTATATGCTTAGAGTTTGTTATGTCTAACGCCTGAGATCAGATAGTCTCTTATTCTCTCTGTTTTTGTATGCACTAACTTTGCGGCCATTTTTTGTGCGTCATTTGGCTAACGAAAACAGACTGCGGAGCAAATCGGAGTTACGTAGTAATGGTAGTCTGATACATGGCTAACATTGTATACCATTATGATGAAACTGTATCTTTTGCATGAACTCAAGGAGCAATTCTTTTTGGTTGCTTAGAATATGGATATATTAGACGATGGTGGTTCTACTTCATTGGGCCATGATCAGACTTAGAGAATTACGTCACTACAGTTTACGCCGCAGCCTGTCTTTTTCGTTAGCCACGGAGAGGGCAGTGGGGTCAATTGTCCCTCTAAGTTAAGAGAAATATTTAGGCTACTGATTGTTATTACTCTACCAAAAGAAAAATTACACAATTGTACTTTTATCATAAATATTTCATATTAAAAATAATAAAGACGATTTTCGTTTAGTGTAAATGTGTCGTTAAAATTCAAATGAAAATGCGGAAAATGTTACAGACTATCTCACTCACCCCAAGCAGAAACTGAAATAGCGCTCGTGATTGAAAAGTTAGAACTTCCATATGTACACTAGTATGTGTTATTAATTGATTTGATAATATTATTATTTACAAAATTCATTATAGTCTGTTTGTGAATTGAGTGCAATTAGACTTCACTTAAAACAAACAAATTACAAATAAAAATATCGAACATTTCACAAACACTACATTACATGTTGATTTACATTCAAAATGCAATGATTGCCTCTGTGGCCTGCTGCTTAGCATGCTGGCTTCCAAATCCAGAGGTCCCGGGTTTGTTTCCCCGCTGAAGGATGGGAACTTTTCTTTAATCAGGATTGTTCCTCACCCTCTTTATAGTTGCGGTAGCTTAGCTTGTCTCTAGGACAATAAACGTGGAAGGTCACTCCCACCACGCAAGTTAGGGGCAGGAGGTAGAAAATATGTTTTGCAGGAGAAACGTCAGAAGTCTTTCCATACTCGCCTCTTCAGTCCAGCACTGATTGGATAGGAGTCGAACCTTCTCCCACTTTCTGCATAACAATAGAGGCATAAGGGTGAATATCTGCATCTTTTTTCAACATATATCTTTCTCTTTCTTTAGGCATGAGACAAGATAAACCAATAAGTCAGGAAGCATGAGTGAGAGAGTAAATGTTTGTGTGTGTGTCTGTGTGTGTGTGTGGGTGGGTGGGTGTGTGTGTGTGTGTTTGTGTGTGTGTTTGGGTGTGGGTGTGGGTGTGTGTGTGTGTGTGGGTGGGTGGGTGGGTGGGTGTGTGTGTGGGTGTGGGTGTGTGTGCGTGCGTGCGTGCGTGCGTGCGTGTGTGTGTGTGTTTGGTGTGTGAATTTAATAGAAATAGTACATCCTGACAGCTAAATGGTCCTGGCAACGGAAGGTCAGGAATAGAAAGGATCTGTCAGTAAATGCTGTTTCAGAAAACAAAATCACTGAGTAGACAAGTCGGACCCCAGATACAAGAAAAGAAAGAATTACTTCAGAAAAAAAAAAGGTATATCTTTATATAACCTAATAGTTGTAAGCATTATACACATCGCACATACATACGAGCATATATGGGTCAAGGCGTTTGGTGCGGGTCGGATTGAGACTGCGGATTTGCACTGCACAGGTCGGCCGTCCATTCCTCAAGATCAGATTGACATCGTGAGTGGTCTCGTTGGCGTCACCCAGGTTCACCATTTCCATAGAAAGCTCAAAGGAACCCAGTCGGTGAAGCTGATGCTGATTGTGGCACACGACTACGAGGGGGTTATTCTTACACATGCTGCGCCTGAGGGACAAACCGTCAACACTGACTACTATTGTCCGGCTATGCGGCGCAAACGTCCACGTTTATTGGAAGACGATCCCCCCATTGTGTTGCATGACAACGCACGATGTCATGTCGCAAACAATGTCCAGTTCTTATTGCAACGGTGGCATGGAGAGGGTTTGGGACACCGTCCATGCTCACCAGACATGAGTCCTTGTGACTTCGACCTGTTTCTGAAGTTGAAGGAACCCCTCCGAGGACACCGATTTCCTGACGTGGCATCGGTAGTCCGCGCAGTAGGGCGCTCCGTCGCAGTCATCAACAGAGATCGCCTTGCCAACGGTCCCCAACGGCTGCCCTACGTTTGGCAAAAGGCCAGGGACTTTGCAGGTGATTACAATGAAGGAATGTAATGCAATGGTACTTGTCAGTTCAATAAATATTGTGTTCTTTCAATGTTGCCATTACTTTATTCACAGCCTTCGTACTTCAAATCGAGACAAACATTTGCAGAAATTATCATATTAATTATATATTAGTATATTATCTGCCATATTACTGATTTTCTTGTGGGCTCAAAGGTAATATGAGAATAACAAGGCTTTAAGCAATAGTTAAATCGTTGTAGCTGGTCGCTATGTGTTGACTTTGAAATCGTGTTCTCTTTGCGTGGCTAAGAAACAAACAAACGAATAACCTTTGAAAGAAGTGTAACAATTGGAAAAGATAGACAAATAACATGGAATATCTCAGAAATTATTTACTCCCCAAAAAGTAGTGTGTGACATAAATTGCTTGTTTTGACGAGATTTACATTTTTTGTGCAGTAAGATTTTGCCATCTCTTACGTTTACCGTTATGCAAAAGTCATTCAGATTGAAGAGGAGTTCTGAGGACATTCCCAAAACATTCAAGATATGAATTTCATTTGGCATGAAAATATCTTAAACATGTGGTTTTTAATCAAAATCTTAGAGCAATGTTTAGAAAACCAAAATTTTCGAAAAATGTTCCATGTAACGGGTAGTTTGGAGTAGGGCATTTTCTTGAAAAGTTTCGTGTCGTATCCTTGGAAGATGCTGAACTTAAAATACCAATTTTAGTATTTTAGTTTTTAAGTTATGTTCTTCACGGACACACACGTGCACGTGCGGACACTGGTACACACAAACACTTACAGAAACTTTTTAAACATTTTTTTTTTTTTTTTTTTGGAGGGGGGGGGGAGAGGGGATTCAGGGAATTCTTTTTCAGAGCGTGCCCGTTTTACTTTGAATCACTGAAGTTGAATACGCTGAATAAACTTCGTTGAATAACAGTTACACGGAAACGACAGTCCTCAAGTCATGCCGAAGAATATGAAGCTCAGGTCAATCAATAATGTCTCAGCAGAATGTTATGCATTTACGATAGTCCTAGGAAACTAAAACAATACATGTACGAATTGGTTTCTAGGTCAACACATACTACAGTTGATGATCACTCCATAAAGGAACGAAACCTTCATTGATGAAAATACTGGACTGGTTTGCAGAACTATCTGAATGTTCATGATGCAGCCCCTGTTCTAGACGGAGGAGTTTTAATCCACTGTGTGACATGACCAAACGGTTCCACTTTTGGAAAAGGTGAATAAGGACATACTTTGACTATACTATATCCAGCAACGGATACAAACCTAATGTCGTCCTTGAAGGATATCCAGAAGGTTCAACCACCAGAATCGAACAGCAAAGTAGGAGAGGCCCAGAAAAAATTGCGATATACACTTGGAAGAAAGCAGAATGTACGACACCTAGGAAAACACATTAGGAAATAGAAGGAATAAGAAAGAAATGTTACAAGTAGTAGCTACAGAAATGGATGAGAGGAAAATGCGAGTATTGACAGCTGAAGATGATGCTGATATAGTTAATATTGCTGTAGAAAGCAACTGGTGGATCAATAGTTAGATGGTGTACAAATTAAAATAAAATGTAGCTGTGACTATTTTTAAAGGAACGGTTCTCCTCTCCTTTGACCTTTAAAATGTATCAATAATTTTTGCACTGAAGTCACTAATTTTCATCACCAATTCCCGTTCTGTTGAAAATATTGCCAGAGCTGGCAATCGGTCCTCTGACATAGTATCTCTCTCTCCCTCCCTCCCTCTCTCTCTCTCTCTCTCTCTCTCTCTCTCTCTCGTGGAGAAACAGCATTGTGTTTTGCGGTAGACATTGGCGTAGTTAGCAGCACTCGCGGCAGTTTGACAAATTCACTGAACGCAGCATATAATTTGTTTTCTCTAATGAAGTCCATCAAACACAAAGCCCCAGACGTGGCTCAGAATTCTTCTGGAGTCTGCCAAAGAGCACACACGGAAAACAGTGCAACATGTCACTGTAACTTCTCAGGAAAATAACCAATCGTGCTTTCTTTTCGTACTTTTCAAAAATGAACTTCCTATTGGATGTTCTAATTTTCGTCTTAATCATTTGAGTTATATTAACGTTTGGCGTAGGTCTTCCATTTCAGACTTTTCTTCAGCACTGCCTTGAGAAAATGCCCTTATCATCAAAGATTGTACGGTATCCATTATGAGAGTTGGTCACTAATCTTCTAGTATAGAATCTTAAAAGTACACAAGAACAGTAAAACACGGTACACAAGCTCATACGCAAATTATCATAGTGAGCCACACACGTAACAAAGTACTAAAATACAATCTCCTACGAGCTTTAAGTAATAATGTGGGTCAACCAAGAACAGCAGCCACGATTCGAACTACCGCCAAGTTACCAAACCGCACAACCGTAGGAGGAGCAAGGTTGATAAACCCCCATTTAAGAAATGTATAGCATGCCGCCCCATCTCTTAGTCTCCCCGCAAACCCCTCGGACAGCCTAAAGTTGGGCTCACCATGACCACTGTGCGATTGAACTTCTCTGGTCCAAAAAAGAAACAGGCAGAAAACACTTTCCTCTTGTTGTCTCTCTCTTTCCGGTAATTGGTATTTACAAAGTAAATGTAGCCATTTAACAGACAACAGAGGGCTGGGGGAAGTATACTTTCCAAGAATTTAGACAGGGCAGGGATTGCACCCTAAAGACAAGGACAGAACCAAACCGCGGAAGTTAAATCTCACAGACTCTGAAATCTAGGTTGACTCTCTCTTGCAAACCTTCCGATCCCCTGCAGTTAAGTCGTTTATTTCGCCTACAATAGACTGCCGCAGCCGATAAGCAGCGTATTTGAGACTTTATTTCTTGCATACTAACCAAAGTAAACAAGTACAATATATGTAATGGCCAAATGTGAATGCTTAATCAATGGATGTAGAGCAAACCTGCAAGCTTATGCAGAAACTGCCCCTAGAATAACTTAAGAATTATTTTCTAAGGAGGTTGCTGTACCATCGATTTCAAATATATTGACTTTTTAGTAGCCCTTGATCCAGAGAAAAAGGCAATTAATGTTTGAAGCAAAAAGGTAGCAAGGATTCAAGTTAGTTATTGTGCGACATTGATATTATGATCTAGCAGCACAATGAAATCAGACTTATATTGTTTGTGCATGCAATGACCGATACGATACATCACACTTTTATGCTTTAGGAAAGCATAGCAGAGGAGAAAGAACTCAATTGCCAGCTCTTCAAACGCCTTCCTCCGTCTCTTCTAATATTAGCCTGCACAACGACGTAGAAATTAAACGAACAGAGGTAGGGATGCATCACTGGCACCAGTCAAGAGCATAAGCGCAGGCGTTGTGTATGAGAACATTACAAAAGACAAACGAAACACGTAAGGCAACCAGCTTTTCTCCTCATAATAAAGTATATGCAACTAAAAGTTGCCTCTTACAATTTTAATGATTCCCCTTGGAGTACAAAACCATCATTAGACCAATAAAATAACGCATCTTAACTGCGATCGTCACTAACTTCTCCCCTCCATTTCTCAATGCCACACCCCTGCACAAAACAGTGTCCCTTTTACGTAATTCGTTTTAAGCTCACTTCGTTAGAGCAAGTAACATGCGCAACAACTTACATTTTTGTTGCCCTGCGCGTGACATCACCGCGTGTTGGGGAAGAAAACAAATCACTCGGGTGATCTCCATCAGCTGTGCAGAGATCTGCGTTTATAATTTTATTAATTCTGGCAAAAATAGTGGATCTTCCTCGTCCAGCAATAATGAATCTTTACCCTTATGTATGTAAGTACCTTTGCATCATGAAAAGGACATGTCTATATACCTCCATTTGCGAATATATCCACTAATAATGAATATTTAATGCTAATTGTTTACCGATCTCTGATTGCAACATAATATGGCCCATGAGATTTTGATTCCTTACACAATGACTTCGAAAAATGCAACTGTGTTACATCCATATGACTTTCTCTTCCCATTATTCTACAAAATAACATTACAAAAGCTTATTCTTCTATTTTATTTTCATCAAGCTAAACATTTGAAGAAAGTTTTAATTCATATGTCCTAGTAGTAAAAAGGAGATCAGGGGAATGCAAGGCTTAAGCCATAGTTACATCTTTTAAAAACGTGCCATTATTTGTTGGCTTTAAAATGTCGTTTTCTTTCTATAAACACTAGAGAAAAACTAATAGCCATTTTCTTTTGAAATATGGAAACATTCCTCGATGTTACTTGCACCGTGTATTGTTTGTAGGCAAAATATTTGCTCCTCTATTTCTACTAGACAGAGTTCATGACAGCTCTCATTTACCTTATCTAGTTACTAAGTAGGAAAGGTAGCACAATGATGTGAACTATGACTTGAGGACTTCTACAAGCTGGCTGTGGTTACCAAGAATGTCTTTGAACAACGGGGACCAAATTTGCGGCGCACGCCATAGAGACTTCGTCTTGTTCTCGGACGTCAGCGTGGTCGTGGGGCTTATTTTGGCTGGGGGCCCGAGGAGGAGAATGTCCCTTCCTTCCCCTGAGAGTTTTCAGGACACCTCAGTCTGATCGCGAACCTTTAATCGTGAAGTGATGAAACAAATATTCTAACAGACCACATTCACTTGTTAGTCCCTTGCAGCGAAACTGTACTACAGCATCTTGTGTCGAAGGTAAGGGTGAATATTAACCTTAAACTTATTTTTTGCTTGATGTTGATATCCAAAAATACCTCTCGATGACGCTTTTCAAAGGTGCGCGTGCTGACGCACTTCATTAACCTTCCTTTGACCGCCATGTTACCCAATAAACATTCAGCTGTTTCAGGAATGACCGGCTTATAGGCATGCCTCCTTTGGGAATAGGGTTTGTAACGTAATATAAGTACTCACTACTTGTGGTAGAACTATAGAACATATTCTGAAAATCATTATGCGAAAACTAAAAGTCCAGAAAGTATTCGTTTCGAGCCAAATAAACGGAGAAAAATATGGTTTTTAATATGTAGAAAGAAAAAAATACAATTTTTTTTTCAGATATGTCGTTTTATTATTTTAATATTATTTTGACAATAGTTTGAAAATTTTTCGTCTTTACCATGCATGGTGTTTACAAAATTATGTATACGTGTATTAGAGTGATTTTAATCTCGTATAATGCATGAAATTGTCACCGATATGTGACTGAAACTGACAGAGAAATATATTAGTGAACTCCCAAATGCTCAGGTGATAATAAAAGTAAAAAAGCTTGATAATTCATGATTTCATGCGCTCAAGGCCATTACTTACGTGTGTAAAGTAAGATAAATATTCATCAGCAGCGTGGTCTTGTCTACTTTGTTTAACTATCTTTAATCTTTTCTCTCTATATGTCAAAATAGATAGTTTAGTCGATTGACTTTTGACTTTATAGTGATTCATTGACTCAGGGAGATAGAATTTGCGTATGCTTAAATGCGATAGCCCATTTCAGCAGATTCACTACTACTGCCAAACGTTAATACTACCTTAGTAGTTTCCAGTCACATGGTGAACTAGAGGTCTTTACCCACTTATAGTCTTTTATTTTCATACATTTTAAATTATTTTGCAAACTTCAAAGAAGCAGAGTAATAACAAAAACTTGAAAGAAACTTCGAACTACAGGTCGTACTAGAAGTATAAAAGAAAGCACAGGTGGAGTGGGGAGGGGGAAGGTAATGATGTCGTCTGCATCTGAGACACATTCCTTGCTAATTCGCAGTTGTTTTTTGTGCAGCGTGCAGTTGAAAACATAGAACTTTGCGATTAGACGTGAATACACTATCTCCTTTTATGCCTGGCGTTGTAGAATTTCCCATTTAAAACTTTTTTGGGGATTCGTTTATCTTCAATCCATTGAACATGTCCTGCCCATCTTAACCGCCTTTTCTTGATTCCTTCTTTCATAATTTCCCTTTGGTTTCCCCTGTATTAAATCTCCTACTGCTTTCTTACATTTAACTTTTATTTCCTTTGGAAGCTCATATTCATCCAAATCGCCCTCTATATATCCCGTCTATCAACTGTTCCTTCATAGTTAGCACCACATTGTGGAGAATGCCTTTACCAACATTAATATTACATTAGTTAGCATGCATTTATTAATTAAAGTATCGGGGCGGGTGTCTGGGTGCTAGTCGCGGTTTGAACAGGACGTAGTTTTGACGCCGGCTGGCATGTGGTTGATTCGAGAAAGAGGGAATGGAGCTGTCAGCTTAACGAAGTCTCCGAATCTGCTATCGGAACGCGGATAGAAATCTCCAGAATTCCCTCTCCCTTCTGGCATCTGTGAAACCTCTAGTAGAATCCGCTTGGGTATAAAAGGAAGACTGATCGCTGGGCTCCTTATTCAATTCACTTATGTTCTGCTGTTTCCCAAGAGAGTTCATACAGCGGTTGTCTATGGACGAAAAAATAGGACTTCCGTCCCCTAAACGGCCGACCAAAAGAGAAAACAGACTGGGTTGTGCGTCTGCGAACAGAAAAATAGAATAAATATAAACTAAAGAAACAATGGACTAGATCACAAGTGTGTTACAAGAATTGACATTAAGATTTTACGGATTCGTTTCGAAATTCCGGATCCCCTCCATTCGTTTATTTAATCTCACTTTCAATTCTTGTGGCACAAAGTGCTATGTTTAACAGTACACTACTAAAAGATATTTCTATCTTTTAGTACAAACAATTTATTTCAAATTAATAGCGATAGTAGTATGTTTACGGAGTACAATTCTAATCACAATGTTGATGTTCCAGAAGTGAAGAATGGACCGAGAGGACTCCCCCGACTTCGGCGTAGGGTACATCGAGGAGGACCATCCTCTAAGACCCCAGGACGCAGCTCAGTCTCTGGCACTGTTACAACTACCCTCTGACAAAACATCGGATCGCTCACGTCATGTATCTATCTCCAGCTCTGTCACAGATATGGATGCTCCCATATATGCCCGACAAACGTCGTTACCAGGTCGCCGCCATGTGAGTTTTCTTTATTCATTACGTTTGTTATACAGTAATGATTTGTTACTTGTTATATTCGAAAATTATACTGCCAAAAAGGCTGCTTATCCGTTAAGTTGATATGAAGTTTATTTACAACAAAATGGAAATAGTAACCAGAGTAAGAAGAACAAAGAAATAACATCAAGATAAAATATGTGTCTGTATCTACCACTTATATTATATAGAGAGAAAGTTTGCGTTTGTGTATAGGATTGTATAATCTCTGAAACCACTCAATCGAGTTTTATAACTCGCCCAATGGATAGAACACACCAATTACCTCTCCCACATTCTCTATGGAATTGTTGCACAAAAATTTAGAAGATATTTGTGGTGAAATATAAATGATTACCCCTTTTAACTGTAATCCCATTTAACTCCATGGTATTCCTAATAATGAATGAACAATTCCCTAATATTCACGGAATGACGTATTGGTGCATACTGTATTTCTGATTTCCTTAACATCTCCCTTCTGGCGAAAGTCCTAGTATTCTCATCGAGAAATCTAAAACTTCTTGATAAGCATGTTCTTTTATGACTTCAGAATTTTCGCAGTCTAATATATGTACAGACTTAGTAAATATATGTATATATATGTATATACATTCCGGGCGATCAAATTTTGTATTCAGATAGGGTTTTGCTTTTTAAGTTCAACTATGTAGGAGTAATTCCCGAAAAAACGCGATTTTACATAAAAAAAATAACATTTTTTATTCCCGCTTCTACTGCTCAATTCTTGTATATATATATATATATCTTTCTCTACTCACTCTTCTACAAATAAATACACAATTTTCTGTATGTTTAAAATAGAGGTGATGCACATTACATTCACAGTGTTATCTCTACTTACTTTTAGGTAACACATTCACATTTCTTTCTCTACTCACTCTTCTATAAACAATTTTCCATAAAAAACGTGATTTTGCACCAAAAACACTTTTATCCCCACTTTTAAAATAAGTCATACCATGTTCTGTATGTTTGAAATAGAAATGCTATTACATTCACACTGTTTTTTCCTCTCGCTTTTAGGTAACACATTCACATCTCTTTCTCTACTCACTCTTCTACAAATAAGCCATGCCATTTTCTGTATGTTTGAAATAGAGATACTACATATTACATTCACAGTGGTTTCTCTACTTACTTTTAGCTATCACATTCACATCTCTTTCCCTATTATATTCATACTGTCTTCTCTACTCACTTTTAGCTAAGACATTCACAGCTCTCTCTACTCACTCTTCTACAAATAAGTCATACAATTTCGTGCATGTTTGAAATAGAAATGCTACGTATTACATGCACACTGTTTTCTCTACTTGCTTTTGGGAAACACATTCATAATTGTTTCTCTACTCACTTTTCTAGAAATAAGTCATACAATTTTGTGCATGTTTGAAATAGAAATGCTGCATATTACATTCACACTGTTTACTATACTCACTTTTAGGTAACATATTTACACCTCTTTCTCCACTCACTCTTCTACAAACAATTCATATCATCTATACAACTTGGTTGTTTATATATATATATATATCCATCTGTTAAGCTCGAAAACCACTTAACCGATCACCGCGAAATTCGGCACGTATATGTATTTTTTATGGGGAAATTTTTATGGCAACAATTTTACTACACAATATATTACTTTCAATTGGCTTTCTACTCGCATTTCTTTTACGTAGCACATTCATTTATCCTCTGTTTGCCCTTTAACATACAATTAATATAATATTCTATGATTGAAATATAAATGCAACGTGTTACATTCACACGACTTTCTCTACTAATTCTTCCTTTACGAGGCACCATCAGTTATCTTTCGCTATTCGCCCTTCAACATATAATTCATTCATACAATTTTCTATATGATTGAAACAGAAATGCATAGTACATTCACATGGCTTTATCAACCAGCTTTTCTTCCTGTAGTATTTGTTATTGTTCAACAGTGTTGAACAATATGTTTTGCTTAGTGGTGCTCCGGTGTTTAAATAAAAAATAAAGAAATAATTTTAAAAAAGTAAAGTAATCACAATTGATGTCAGGAGTGCGCCGAAAAGCACGATATGGAACAGTTGATGAAACAAATGTTAGCCATAATGGGAAATGAAATGAATTCTGGAATGCGACAGAGGAAACAAATATGAAAACTGAATTGGAAAAATGTAAACTACGGAATAGAAAATATAGGAACAAAAATGGACAAAATGGAAACAAAAATGGAAGGCAAATTGAAAATGTAAACTCCAAAACAGAAAATATGAAGACGGGAATGTCTAATATGAAGATAGATCTATCGGAGAATACTAACGAGCGGTTGGCCAGGGTAAAGGAAGCCATGGAACTCGACGGAAAGACGAAGGACCTTGGCGAATGTGTTAACGCCCTGGAGTCAATTGCAGCAGCAAGGAGCTGAACTCCATAATGAAACAAATGCTCAACGAAAACGTCAAACTGGGTGGATATCTATGGGGGAGGTCTGCGTTCAGCAGTAGATGTTTCACAGCTGAAATGATGGTGTTTATGAAATATTTGTATCTCGGTAATTACTCTTCACAATTGCGACTAAAATTGTCATTTAGTTAACGTTTTGACTTTCAGTTTATCTAAATAAGTATCTTCTCCCACAAAAAACAAGATTTCACAAAAACAGGCGAAAAACGCCGAGCGAAGCTCGGTCGCCCAGGTACTAGTGTTTAATAGTGTAATTTCATATTGAAGAAAGATTCATTACAGACGTGTGGGAATAATACTTTTGTATTTCAGCAGAATATTTTTCAATAATTATAGTGTCAAGACTCTAAGATGATAAATTTACTTCAGTTTATTGGCGAGTGCCTAAAGAAGTGTAGCTCAGCACCATATTTATCTACAGCATATAATTTTACTAAATTAAAGAAATCTAGAACAATGATGCATGGTGTTTCGTTTAAGAACACTGTTCTTTCATTTCATATAGGTCATACTATTTTGGCATTTCCCCGTTTATGGGTTATTTCGTTCATTTACAGCAGGAATGCACACGGAGCCGACCTGTCTAGAATAGAACAGTGACCCTCTTTGTAATATTAACCTGCTGCAGTGGGCGGAGAGATATTTTCCGCTCATATTTGTATTCTCCGTTGGCAGACTTTAACTCTCTTGTCAGAGTTATCCTTCGCTATGCGAAGAATGCAATGGCACTGTAGCTTTGTCCTGAGAGTTTATTGTGTTTACCATTTAGGAGCCAGATATTGTCATTATCGCAGAAATAAACTCAGATGTAAGGACGCTTGATTCAAAGGAGAGCAGTTCTATGCATTTCATTCATTGACTAATATATGTTTAGAATACTAGTTTCAAAAGTAGAGATTTAGTAACGAGAGGCTCAGGTTAGAACACGACCGAAGGGAATGTTCCTAGAGTCGCGAATTACTAATCTTAATTTTGTAACGTGTTGTCTACAATAGTTTATCTATGTTGACTTAATGATTCAATAACAACTTACGAAGGGGGACTTAGCACCTCGACCGAAATGCGATCTTTTGTGTTTGTGTCCCTGACAGGGCATCCCCCGGGAGCATGGATGAGGCGAATGGATCTTAAGGGTGGCCGGAACGTTGCCACGACAGAGCAGGTGGCAGGTTCCCTACATTTCCCAGTTAGAAGCATCCCGGCGGAGGCTGGATTACCTCCCTCTCTCGGGCTTGTACCGGGGACCCGGAAACCAATTTTTGCCTTCCAGTCCGAGGGACGAAAGTTCCAGAGCGCATTTGTTACCCCTACCGCGCTGCTGCCGCGACGCTCGCCGACGCTTCCAACTCTGAAAGATACCTAATGGGATGGAGGGTGAAATGAAATTAATGTAACGATATGGAAGGACAGGAAATTCGGAGGATATGGAAATCCATCCCAGTATTCGCCTAACCCGGGGAAACCTCCGAGAAAACCAATGGATTAGGAAGGGATCAAACCGCGACCTCCCGAATGCGGGCTACAGACGTCACCTATCGCCTGAGCCATTCCGCTCGGTTTATCTGCGTTGAGAGTATTCTAGTATATGTTGTATATTTAATATTGTTTTTCATGAAATTTATTTATTGCAGGAACATGTTTAGAGAAAGAGATATATAGACTTTGGGAAAGAAAGGCACGATAAATTAACAGACATTGTTGCAATTTTGGATGCTAGTTTTATATGTGAATTTAAAGCAAAAATTAGTGAAGAAGGTGATCACCACGGTTCATCAGGAAACATTTTAAAAGCAGTCTAAGGTGCAACTATAAGTATACTTCCAGAAAAGTCAAGGAATATTTATTATGAAATTATGAAATTCAAGGACTGATGTTTGGACAATGAAGCAGACGTAAATGAAGATTCTTTGTTGGCATATTTTTATAAGAAGTTGAAAAGTACTAAAGCTTCGAGTCTTTGGAGTGAGTATTCCGTGCTGAGATCAATCCTTTTAATTAATGATAATATTGATATCAGTAAAGTTTTTGTTTCAATGCATATTATTATCATACGCAATGCTACGAGTGATTGACAGTTTATGTAGAGAATTTGACTATCACTAACTGTATTTAGCAAGAGTATTTCACGAATTAAAGGGCGATATAGCTAATAAAATGTTATTTAAATGCTGTATTATAATTACCAACCTCTTAAAGAACCATGCAGCAGGCATACATACGTCGGCGTCCATTGGCACGCCTACAAGATTATCATATTGATGCTCAAGTTTTTAAGATGTTGGTAATGCTAGTAGTTGGAGTATCTGCTGTTAATTTATAATTTCCCTCAATACAAAATTTGTCAAACTGATTCCAAACATATTTCCTTTTGTATTCCATATTCTGAGGTTTACCTCTTCGAATTATGTCGTCTATTTCAGCATTAGGTGCATTACCGAAGTGAGTCAGCCATATTTGACATTTGAATAGCGGCTCTGTTGTGTCGAATTACGTAAGCTGTTGTGCATCTGTTAGCACAGTGCAGCTAGATTGTCTAACCTGGTCGTAGCATAAGAAACGCAGAGGAGGTGATAACTAAAATTCAGAGGAGGTGATAATGAAATGTAATAAATTTTTCGCGAATGAAGGCTGTCATTGGTTGGCATTTGAAATTGTTTTGCATATGATTGGTTGATTTCAACCAATTTTTTTAAGAATATAAAGTATAGCTTTTTGCATAGCAACTACCAAATAAAGCACCACTGATTATTATAGTAGTAGATAAAATTATTTTAAGCACCTTAAAACTGATAGAGCAACAATTAATTTAATTTATATTTGTTGCATGGATTTTGTTGGTCTAATGACCTAAGCTGGAGCTGGTTTGATGTAACTGCTGGATCATCATGAACTGTGCAAATTGTCATATACACAAGAAAATTCGAGAAACATGTTAATGAATCTTATATATTTATACTAAATGTTCATGTGAGGAGTCAATCAGTTCATCGATGTAGATATTATTACCCGACGAAGTGTTCTTTATACACTCAGCTTTAAGCAGAATTTAAATTGCCCTGATTTATACTTACCCGCCATACATCAGTGCTGAAGAAGTTGCCGCTTACCACGGGAAAGAGCTTTCTAAGCTCTCGGCAATTGCTGAAAGCCCTTATTGAATTTAATAATCTTATCTTACGTGTTACATTTACCGACTTTATCTACCCACTATCTTTAGTTTTATATTTCTACTTACAAACTATTCCTACAAAAGTTTACAATTCCTTTTTACTTCATGTTAGTCGAGATAAATGTTTACAGAAATGGTTTCATTACGCATTTCTTCGAAGATACAGGGTGGATGAAGGAGGCTGAAGTGATAGTAAAATATTTAACACGTAGGTCACTGTGCCCCTCACGATGAAATTCCATAATCTTTGCATGACATTACTAGAAACAATGGAATGGTGATAAGCATGCAAAAAATGTAAAAGTACTAGAAAGTTCAAATCAGCAGCAATTATTATTATTATTATTATTATTATTATTATTATTATTATTATTATTATTATTATTATTATTATTATTATTATTATTATTATTATTATTATTATTATTATTATTATTATTATTATTATTATTATTATTATTATTATTATTATTATTACTACTACTACTATTATTATTATTATTATTATTATTATTATTATTATTATTACTACTACTATTATTATTATTATTATTATTATTATTATTATTATTATTATTATTATTATTATTATTATTATTATTATTATTATTATTATTATTATTATTATTAAAATTGTTAATATCACAACAATTTAGTTAACATAAATGGTATGAAAACAGATGTACATACTTTGTTTAGTAATTTTTGTTCATCTCCATAAAAGTTTGCAAAACCCATTTAAAATTAAGAGAACTTCCCAGACTAAACACCAAAAATTCAATGTACACATGTATTAGTCATGCTACACGTAATAAATTGAACATAAGGTGTTTTAAATAAAATTATTTGACGAATTCTTTGAGATCATATAAACAAGTGAAACAATTTCCATCTAAAGGTCATTTTAAGTGGGTAATTTTCTTGAAAATCTTTAGGAAATGAACTTCAATTCCAAGTTTGGTACTTGTTCGATGTTATATTTTGAGTTAAGCTGTTCACAGATAGATAGACCGATACACGTACAGTTTTCTGGAAAGCTTTATTGAGTTCAGGAGCCCAATTGTAATGTACTTATTTAATTTTAAATCTCGATATCAAATTTATGGATGGAATACAATGGTTCCTTTGCTTATGTACGCATGTGGTAAAGGCAGATGCACCCCGGCACTTCAGAGGGATGAGGGAAGAGATTCGAAGGGCGACCAGATTTTGGTGGCGACGGGCGCAAGCGTGGTGGGGTCCCTAACGGTTGCAGTACGAATGCATCGGACGCCACCCTGCTCGTCCCTCTTCCCCACCGGCGGCCCCACTAAGAGTCCACTGAGCAAGCATTGGAAAGTCCTTCCAGCCGCAACCTGCCGTACGCCATCATCTAGTCCTATAATCCTTAGAAGAATAAGAAGTGAACGGTGCAGCAGGAAAACCGTGGTATGAGGATGAGCATCCCAACATTCGTCTGAGTGACAAGGGGGAAACCGTGAATAACTCTAAGTCACAGTGCGCGATCGGAGGGTGTTGATCCCATAACCCCCCGGATGCGAGTCACAAGCGATACCGCTTGCGCCACCTCGCTCGGTGTAGGTATGTGGCAGAGAAACCAGTAAGCGATTCTGGGATAGAGAATACAGTGAGACATTTATATATGTATGTATAATCAGATATTTTTTCAGACAATTCATTGGAACAGGGAAGTTATCTATTCAACCAGCCCCCCCCCCCCCCAAAGCAGATCTGTAACGCTCTTCCACCCTCAGACTGAAAAATTCGATGCCATGACCGGGATTTGAACCACGTTTCTACAGGATACCACCCGGCTACTCAACCACTAAACTATCATGGCCAACGTACCGACACGATATTAAATTTTCCAACTCACTGGCATTTTTCCCGGTAAACCACACAAGGAGGTCTCAATTTATATAACATACCTTAATGGCGACTTGCAATATTGTAAGTACTTAAGTCCCGGGCTTCTAGTTTAACCAACTATAAGGTCAATCAATGTAATTAATGTACTTACAATGAGAGTGAGCTGGAGAATTTTATGTCGTGTCGGCTTGTTGGCCGTGATAGCTTAGCCGGACGGTAACCGGTAGATCCGTGGTTCAAATCCCAGTCATGGCACTGAATTTTTCAGTCTTATTCTACCCTTTCCAAACCTGTCCTGCACGCGGCTGTTGTGTGGAAGAATATTAATTACAAGATCATACCTTACTGCGTTAAACATTGGACACGTGGAAGCATACCGTAGTCGCACATAACACTGCAAAGTGTGACTAATCAGTTACGTGAAGTTATGCAGAACTTTGCAGTGCATATTTTTGAATTTTACGACTAACCATGCCTTTCAATAGATGTTTTACCAACCTGTGCATGAAGATAAACGGTCTTTGGCGTGACGGACGTGAAGAGTGCAAACTGACGCGCTGTCAGTTTCTCCTCCCCATGGGGGTGTCTTCAGTTATAAAACTACCCTAAGCTACTATTGATTATCATGTTCTGTTTGTAGTGTTTAACGCCCGCTTTTACTACTACGGCACCGCAGGCGGTGACACTGATGATACATGGAATGAAGATGGAGCACCGGTGGAATGAGATGGCGGGGGAAACCGGAGCACCCGGAGAAAACCCGCCCTGACGCCGCTTCGTCCAACCACGAATACCACATGCGGGTCCCTGGGATCGAACCCGGGCCGCCTAGGTGGTAGGCGAGCGCGCTAACCGCTCGGCCACGGCGCCGCCCGTTTTGATTATCATAAATAAGTGTAGACTACAGAGTTTTCCTAGAAGAATTGGTCAGTTAAGAACTTACCCGCATTACCTAGCGTTAGATGTACTCACTACATATCACCCCTTATCTCGTATCGGTCACGTTGTTTACGTTTTTACTTTCTCTACTGGTAAGTAGGGGAAGTATTGTATTCCACCCAAAAATTCGATGTCGAGATTTCACCGGAAATATATGTTTTGAGACCCCCTGAAACCAAAAAAGCATTTTTAGAAAGAGGCCCGTGTGTGTGTGTGTGTGTGTGTGTGTGTGTGTGTGTGTGTGTGTGTGTGTGTGTGTGTGTGTGTGTGTGTGTCAGTCTGTGTGTCAGTCTGTGAACAGCATAACTCAAAAATGAAAAGTCGGTTAAAAACCAAAGTTGGTATTTAAGTTTAATGTCTTTCAAGGATGCGACACGAAGGTTTTAAAGAAAATAGCCCCACCCTAAACTATCCTTTACATGGAAAATTTTTCGAAAATTTTTATTTTCTTGAAAATGGCTCTAACGATTTTGATTAAAATATCATATGTTTGAGATACTTTTACGGCAAATGAAATGTATATCTTGAATTTTCTGGCTATAGCCCCTGTAGTCGTATTTACTCTGGACGACTTTTGCATAACTGGTAAACCGTTAGAGATAGACCAAATCATACTATACAAAACATGTAGATCTTGCTAAAATACACAACTTATGTCCCAATGAATTTTCTTGTAGGGTTAACCATTTCGGAGATATTCCTTGTTATGTGTGTGAGTTTCTGAAAACAAAACTTTCGTGAAATGGATCATCGTTGTTCATTTTTTATATGGTAAGTGTGCAAAGAGAAGAGAATCTCAAAGCTTCAAAAGATGTGACTATCGCTCAAAGCCTTCTGTATTCTAACTTTCCCCTTGCACCTACAAGGAAATAAGCAATAAGATAATTTGTACAAATGTTTATCTCAACTAAGACGAAGAAGATATAGGAATAAGAATTCGTGGAAATAGTTTGTACAAGAGTAGAGAAAGTCATGTAAGTGCAGCACATCAGATGTTTTGATCATGTTTGACTAGATTCCACTAGAAACCGGAAGAGTTAAAATTTGAACCTTCTTGGAAGTGACAGAGGGTATATAAAAGGCCGCTTAATCACGATATTTTGACCGAAAAGAACAATCTTTATTTTGATCACAGTGACCACACTCATGATCCAGTTTTTCGTGATCATTATATTTGAATTTCTCTTAAATTTCTTAATTCGTTGCATTTTGTACAATGATTTTTCAAGCTAATGAATATAGCAAGAAAAAAAATAATAAGTGCTACATTCATATGATTTTCTTGATCTAATATCATTGCTTTTACCTATATCTCTTCTTCTACAATACATTTAGAAAAACTCATTTTTAACTGCTTATATGTGATAATCGAGGTAAACATTTACAGAAATTAATTCATTGTGCATTTTATTGTAGGTAAAATAGAGATGCAGGAAGCTGATGCAATAGGCAAATCATGAAAAGGAGATTATATTATTAATGCCATATTCTTTACATACCGCAAGAAACGAAGTAATTCGACCAAATACTTAAAACGGCGAAAACGACGAAGTATTAGAAAATTCAAACCAAGAGCACAAATATCTCGGAAACGGTTAATACAATAAAAAGTATTTGATATATAAATTGAGACTTTTAATAGATCCTCATTGTTCCTGTAGTAGGCTTTTATCAAAATAAAGAATTTTTCCATGCAGTCCATCTCTGGAAGAATCCGAACTTAAATACCAAATTATCCGTTTTTGATTATGCTGTTCCCGCAGGCAGGCATACTGAGTGATGGACAGGCGCACATAAAGAAGCTTTTAAAAGGCCTTTTTTTGGGAGAGGGGGGGGGGGATTCGTTGCATTTTTAAACAAGTATCTCTAAGGAAATCACGGTATCGAATGTTCGGATTCCCTTGTTTACCATAGCGATTTTGTATGAGAATAAGTATACCTGCTTTATACAAGATTCAAAGAAATTGCATCACAAAGTGTGTCCAATATGTTGTAGATGAACCTTCTGGAGTCCACTGTTTCTTATTGGGCAGAATAAACAGAGGCAAGATGATGCTTGTCAAACATATTTTCTTAACTAATTTCCTCTGTGCTTTAGTGATCAACTCAGAAATCTCGAGTTCTATTCCTGGCAGGGGCGAAAAACTTTTCTTTAGCCAGAACTATTCTCTACTCTCCGCAGAATCCGATGGTACAGCAGATCAAAGAAGGCTCGAGGTTAGCTACCTCATAGCACTACGCTGCTAGGCAACGTGCGGGCAATAACGGCCGAGAACAAAGGCCGAATCTAGACTACTCGAGAAGATTCGAATACCGGGCTTTTACGAGAAGCTCCTCGAAACGTGCAATTCCAGAGATATTGCCGGTACCTAATTCTCGGCTATATAAGCGAGTCGGCACAGACAGAGAAGTAAGTGTTGAGTGTTTTAGTGAGTTTATCGTCATCAGTCAGTGAGTAGAATTGTTAGAGTGAGTTGTGGACGGTAGAGCAGTGTTCTGTATCAAAGCTACTTTAGAACATAGCAGCTGTGAGTTGCAAGGTCCCGAGTTGTGAGTTGCGATTCAGTTTTAGAGAGCATAAAGTGACATGCAAAGTAACTGGACTTGTCACTTGTCACAGTATAAATATTGGATAGAATGTGGTATTAAAGTTAATAGTAAAAGGTATTAAAAACTAACGTTAGCATAACCTACAGTTCATTGAGTAATGAACCCACTAGTTTACTTCTTAAAGAAAAGAAAAAGCGATGTGACTACAGAAGCTAAACATGAAAAACAAATTTAAATTACTAACGTTTGTAAAATGTATAATGCGCACAGATTAATATATTCTTCGACACCATGAATAGTCCATTCGTCCACACTGTAGCTCTTTATTTTGAGGGGATAGATTTTGCCACGGTGTAAGGATGAAGGTTACGCTAAACTGACTATTCTCTCTAGCTCATTTTAAGATAATTTACTCCACACTGCTACAAAGTCTGACGTCTCCGGTGCTTACTTTTAGAAATAATAGTCATTAATAATGATAATAATTAATAATAATAATAATAATAATAATAATAATAATAATAATAATAATAATAATAATAATAATAATAATAATAATAATAATAATAATAATAATAATAATAATAATAATAATAATAATAATAATAATAAAGGAAACGTGTTATTTTGTACTTATTAATGACTTTTCAAACTAGAGTTTAATGAAATTCACTAATCGAAAGTGGTCTGAGCACATTGTTATTCTTGTGCATATGTTCTACCATTAGAAGTCTTATAATTTCTAAAGTAACTGTAATTTAATACTGGAAGAGTTGTACTAAAGCTAAATTGGCTTAAAACACATATTAGAATGATTTCGCTCCTGGTTAACAATTTTACTAAATTTGTTGGTTGAAAGCAAACAGTGTTTTCATAACCAATATGAAAACGGGCTGCAAAATCAGCACACCATTGCAGTGTTAAAACATGGCCGGGGTTCTACTTTTCGGCTAATATAATGGCTATAGCACAACCGACCTTCCTGACCCATGGGGCTAGGCTAGGAAGGTTATATACACCCCCTGGGCTTCCTGTCCCTCCAGTTCATCTCCCCTCTCATTTCATTTCACTTTCATCGGCTTGGTTGTTTCAGGGTTGTAAGTGTCGGTGGGAGTCTCAGCATTACCTGGCAGGGAAATAGGCTGCTCTCTGTAAACCTTCCACCCGCCCACCCCCCAAACGGGAGCGGTCTCCGAGTCCCCGGCTACCTTGCGCAAGTCTGCAGGGGGGAGGGGGGCCAGTTACATCAGCTGCCACCAAGGAGTTTCACCCTGCTCTCTCGTTACTCCTGCTCCGTTCGAACTTTGTCTACTTTCACGTTACCCCTCTCTTCCGGAGGCCCACCAAACCCCCCCCCCCCCCCGCACTAAACATACGTAAAATGAGTACAACAGTATAAAAATTAGATTGGGTTGATTATTTATTTGCGATTTCTAAAAAATAGACTATAAAACAAATTTTCCATGTTCTCAGGATTTTTCCATCTTAAAATCGGAAGTATTTTGTGCACGTTCAAAATATACAGTCACGGAAAAAAGGATCCATACACCATTGTTTATGTAGGATAACTTCATTTCTTAAAACTAAAGAATAAAACCGGAGTTGATATTTGGTAAAATAACAGTGTGAAGTTTCCTCCTGATTCAGTGTGTATAAAAGGATCAACAAATTAGTCTTTTGTAAAAAGTAAATAAACATTTTTTACCAGATGGCTTCACGCAATGATGTAAAAGAATATTCATACATTCAAAGGAAATGACAATCTATATAAATGTAATAACAATATTAATACTTCGTAGGTATTCTTCTTGTCGAGTTGTCGCAATTCTTAAACAAATATTCACTAATACTATTAGATCAATAAGCCAAAAGATTTCGGTACACTATCCATTAGTTCCTGAGAAACCAACAGTTCTGGATGGACTATTGAATCCATAGACATTCCGTAAGTATTCCATAGTAACGTGGAAAGAGATTACTTCCCAAATTTTCTAATCACACTCTCCTTTTATCACGCCAGGAATTAAGAATATTTTCTAAATGGTGACCGCAGATCTACATGAAAGGAGACTCCGATACTGTGTCCATTAGCACGTGAGAAGAGGCAAGGTGTAGTGATAAAGGTGAAGGCCATTGTGTTGTGTAACGTGAAATCCTGTTGACTTTGGGAGTTGAGGAAAAACACGTCCACTTTGCTGGTTATCCAAACACTGCGCTGCTATTTCCTGGAATGTGACGAAGTACGAGGGAACAAAAATAGGCATTGTCACATTCTACAACAAGGACAACTACAAGGCAATATTTTCTGTTTAGTCTCAGCACCACTCGCCGGGACGTCCCGGGTTCGATCCCCAGTGACTACCCCTCTGACCCTTGAGTTTTTGTAGTTTCTCAGTGAGTAGGCAAATTCTGGAGCTGTCCCTCTTCTACTTACAACTTAAAACAAGTTAATTCTGTTGGAAATGCAAATGTAATCCGATATACTAAGCCGGAAGTACACAAGTTATAGTCTGATCATTTGTTTTACTGAGTACAAATGCACGTTGCAGCGTTTCTTACTAAATCTGTTTGAACAAGCAAATTTTGATACAAAGAGAAAAAGACTGTCTAGTAATGGAATTTCAATTCCGGCCCAACATTCTTGCCTTTCCTTAAGAATGTGCAAAAAGGAGTCATTTATGTAAGTGCATCTCAATGAGTTAACAGCTAAACAAAACACGTGGTGACAAACAAAATACTGGTTCTGCTGCTTATTTTGTTTAGTATCGTCTCTATTTTCTTCTTTGTTGTATGCAGAAATGAGATGACAATGGCTTCTCTATAGTGCTGAAACTTCGCCAACTTAAAAGCCCAAATTAACATTCATATATTCTGCGATCGTTATCCAAGCTTCAGATGTTACAGTTCTCCATGAAGTATAAAATTACCAGGGGCGTAGCGACAAATGATGTGGATGATGTGTTGCATACCCAGACAGTTTTCCTTAGTTAACTTTTCCTGTTATCCATATACGTACTAATCTAATTGACGTAATGGTTACTGAAGAGTATGTTTCGAACAACAACGTGCTATGAATTACTATTGTTAGCGTATCACGCCAAGCGGCTAGTGGTTGTGGTTCGCCATTCACGTCGAACGATGCGCGTGCAGTAGATGCAACGTAGAAAAGTGCATCTCGCTTGTTAATGTTAAGGAGGTTTAAATGCTAAGTTTTTCAGCATTTTGTTTGGCAGTGGAGGTTAATTTCATATTTTTAACTTTTTCTGCACGTATCTCAGTACAAAAAGCAGCATTTTAAACAGTAATGTGTGTGACCGTGTAAGAGAAAAATACGCCAGTAAACCGAAGGCACGGTAGGCACAGTGCTCATATACTTCTGCGTGGTTCACTACGAGGAAAACACGTGTTGCAGAATGATTCTTAAAGTTAAACAACTTTAAAATCTTCACCGTGTGGAGCATTTTAAATACGCTGCCAAAACAGTAGCTAGAAAAGAGAATAATTTAAAAGTGTTGAAGGTATTATAATGAAAATTTAAATGTACATTATTCCATATCTCTGTATTATGTCTGATATGAGTTTGGACAAAATCCGCTAATAATTGTAGAATTTATTATTATTATTATTATTATTATTATTATTATTATTATTATTATTATTATTATTATTATTATTATTATTATTATTATTATTATTATTATTATTATTATTATTATTATTATTATTATTATTATTATTATTATTATTATTATTATTATTATTATTATTATTATTATTATTATTATTATTATTATTATTATTATTATTATTATTATTATTATTATTATTATTATTATTATTATTATTATTATTATTATTATTATTATTATTATTATTATTATTATTATTATTATTATTATTATTATTACACGTCTTGTCGCTAAAGATACTGTCACAAATAATAATGTACAAATCCCACCCCTGACACCAGTGGGGCCAATAACAAGTCCAGTTGCTTTTTCTGTCACTTTATTTTTCTTCTAAAACTGAAGCAAAAAACAGTTCTTTTTTATCGTAACGTGCGCGCACAAACACTCACACGCAGACACACACACTCAAACTGCTAACGGCTGCCTCGTTCAATACTTAACGGCTCTAATTCAAGGAATTGTTTGCTGCTTGAGTATGGCTTATTTGATTTTAAGGAATCCAAGATAAAGCCGGTCAGGTATCGTACACTGCATGTTATGTACATCATCACATATTATGTTTTGACCATAGAATTACATGCCTATTTTTGCTGAATGCGATCGAGTACTTGTGATGAAAACGATTAGTCTGATAAGAAAAAGACATCTGCGCTTCACAATGTTATGAATGCTGAAAGTGCAAAGATGGATCTGAGAAGAAGGAAGGTCCAATAAATGTGGCGGAAGGTTAACCAGGGGAATGATATTTTGAAAGTATTGGATCATCAGTGCGGCGCACCTGACCAAGCCCGATAGGTGAAAAAGCGCACTTGCCGGACAAAGAAGAGAGCCTGGGAAGAGAATTCTTAAACATTATTCTTTAAAAAAAAGAATAATAACAAAGCTTATTAAACTAATTTTAAACAAGCCCATATGATCGGTGATATATAATTTTGCCAGTCCAAAATCCGGAAAAACATTATGGAAGTCGTGTTTTCACTCGAGACCTTATCACAATTATTTCATTTTTAAGGTCTAGGCTATCTTTTTGTATTAATTGTAATTGCTAACGTACAGCGGCAAGCTTAAAGTAAATAAGACTGACTGCTTATTTCACATAGCACATACTGGAATTTTCAGTCCTCCCTCCACACATCCCTCTTTGTGTGCCTGCTTTAGAAATTTGATGAATACAGATGGTATTTGTCACCGACAGCTATTTTCGCTTCACATTTAAAAAGAGACCAAGCAACTTCAGTTGAGCCAGTTAATTCCTTGATAAAATAAGTCTTTGATGTTTGAGAGACCTGAATGTTCAGAATAATCTTCACATTTCTGTTCATTTAGTTTGCTATTTTTCGTTGGCTGTTACTTCGTGGGAATGCACACCATTTCTATTGTTTTAATAACGTAAACTCTCTCTATATTCAAATGTCGACATGTACTATCTTTTAGGAAGGAGTTGGTATTAAACACACCCAGGTTTGTTTTCTCTCGTACTCTCGGACGTTTGAGACGTCATAAGGCCGCACTTTATTTCCTGGAACAACAGAGACAGAAATTCAGATAACACATCAAGCAACTTCCCATGGGAGTGGTGTGCGCATACGATATGTTGGGAAGGACATTTTCAGAGCACTTCTTGATCCTTACCGAGCGAGATGACTCCACGGTAACATGTGATGAGGCTTGCATTCAGGAGGTCCCAGTTTCGATTCCCGTCGGCCGTTCACTCTGACCTGATCTCGCTGGTAAGGATCAAGAAGTGCTCTGAAAATGTCCTCCCCAACATATCGTATGCGCAACACCACTCCCAAGGAAAGTTGCTTGATGTGTTATCTGAATTTCTGTCTCTTGTTCCAGGAAATAAAGTGCGGACAGGAAAATTTATGAGGTCTTCATGGTTCTTCCTGCTCGGTAGGCGAATGCTAGGGTGGTTTCACATCTACCACGATTTCCTTTTCATCATTTTCCTCTTTTGACTACATAATACCATAAAAGCCGAACAGGATTAGATGCCTAGTCACTACATACTCTCAGTTTCCTTAACTACAAACTATTACTCATCCATCGAGCTCCCTTCAATTGATCCCTAAGCACCCTAATGGGCTGGGTGAACCTCATTAAAGACATGCTAGTGTTAGAAATACCTATGGCGTTAACAAAGCGTTTCCTTGTAAATGGTTGCTTGGTTGGGGGACACCATGGAAATTCTCACCTGGACAGTCTTTGAACATGCCCAATTTAGTGTTATTCCACTTTTTGTTTCTGAGCCGAGTGTATTTTCACTCAGTAATAGCCAAATCTTATGAAACCTAATATGTGCTCCTAATACATCCTAGGTCACATTAGAAATCACGTAATGTGGTATCCTAATTACTCGTCCTAAAGAAGAGTTCTAAGTTGTATCTAATGAATTATAATACCAAAACATCGAAGTAGCTCGCTTATTTTTCGGTATGTTAAAAAATATTGCTTAATAAAAGCTTATAAGCAGGCATAGAATTTGCAAGCGTTAATAACGAAAAGAAAGTATCACCAGACTTACACCGTGACGTTGTAGCTATCAAACCAATGTCTGGTACAGTTTGTTGGCGTGTGCAGTCCAATTGCGATAGAGTAGAATCTCGATCCTCGGTCCTAATGTACACTGAGAAGGTGTCGAGTTACCGAAATGTCCAGTTTTTTCGGAATAAGAGGTCTGTTATTCACAACTCATAACATAATACTATAAATGCATAATCTAGGAAACAGAAAAGAGTAACATATACTAAAATTTATTACGAATTAATATGTTCCCCTTTGTCCGTTCACTTTAACGCATCCATTTTAATTTTTATTGTCATGTTCATTTGTCCTTTCTTCTCGTTCGACATTTTCGCTGGCGCAAACACAACACTAACACTAAGTCTGAAATCTGAGAAACCGTACTGTAACCAGAAATATGTAACTTACCAAGTACGAACTGGATAAAACAATAACTATTCAAACAAATGTTTGTACTAATGTATATCCATATTATTAGTGACAAGCTTTTGATATCGTGACAATGGTCTGCTTATGTTCTGTCTAGATATCGAAGGTCAGTCCTTTTGTTACTGTAAGTTGCAAATCTACTGTTGTATATGTACTTAAAATTTACCTATACTGTTTATACCACATAGTGGATTATAGAAATTACTACAGTCAAGTTTAATGATAAGAAATAAGAATATTTAATTGAAAAAGACGTCGAGTTATTCGGAATATCGAGTTATCGAAAGTCTGGTTATCAGGATTTTACTGTATCGGTTTTACGTGCCATCAATAACCCAAAGTCGCTGTTATATACGTTGAATATTACTGGTGTTTGAGTATAGCTACTTTAAGCCAACTGCTTAAGAATTTCTATGCCTGCTTATGAACATAATATTTTTGTTAAATACACAATTTCGATCGGATGAGTATTTGGAAGTTTAAGAAAAGTTTATATGTACTATTATTTATACACGTAAACCTCTCACCACGAGAAAGCTTTTTCTGTCGTTTCCACTGCAAGCATCAGGAAGAAGTGCAAGTTGGTTGCGCTTTAATGTTTGTTAATATTTCCTATTTTCAGAACTTTAAGTGACACGTGCATTACAGAGGGAGAGAAGGTGAGACTGGAAGAAAGAGAGGGAGGGAGAGAGAATGAGATTTGAAATGAGGGGAATCTTCACAATTAATGCAAAGCTGCAGGTTCCTTACGTGGTAATACATATTTGAAACGTTTCAGTAATCACACTGCCCATAATAAACCCGCACTTTAGGCTTTAAGAGCCGCATGTGTACAAACAACCGCTTCACGTTGACCAATTTGCATATCCTGTTATTTATATTCATGTATGATCGGGAAGAATAGGAATTATTTCACACGAGGCGGCCAACGACCTGACTTTGACAGAATGCTTGTGATTACATGCGAGGACGCACTGTTCCTTTTTCTCAGTAATATGCAACTTTTAAAGGGATTTTGGATATTACGTCATCAGCCTCCCTGTTACGACGTAGTTGAAGTTATCGACCGCTCAAGCCCCCAGAGCAAAGGAGTTAGGGGAAAAGGGATCTAAGTGTAAGCATAAAATCAGGTTGCGTATCATGTTAAAATAACCAATGATATTAACAAATTCAGCGGGAGAAGAATCCAGGTTAATTTAGTTAGTTAAGAAGTTGGTTTTTGTTCCTTTCTGTGGGGTCTTACATTTTCAAGCAGAGAGAAGTTCTAGGAAAAAGTACTTCAAATTACACCTCATACCTCTTTCAATCATTTTACAAAAACTAAACAAACACATTAAATCAGAGACAACTAAAATCTCTACACACATATTTGACACAGTAAGGATAGAACTACCATTCTCTTTTTCTGGCTCTTCTTTAAAAAAAATAGAAAAATGGACTTCCACTCGAGATACAAATATATTAATACAAAGAATGATTAGAACAAATATTTGTTAAATTGCACACTGGTGTATATCAGGAATGGTTCAAATATGTCTCATATTGTCATATTTCTGAGGCCTTGGCTCCAAACCGTGGTCTTGACTTTCTCTGGTCGCTGGACAAGATGAACTTTTAGGTACCATTCCCTCTCGTTTCATCTTTCAGGATTGCTGAATTGAATTATTTATTCTAAAATATTAGTCTTTTTGATTGAAAATCAAGTATTCTTAGGGCTTGGACAGTGGTATGTGGCATGTGAGGAGAACTGTTTTCTTTCCTGGCATCACTAGCTCCAACCTGTAACTCTCCTTATGGTTAAGAATGACATCAGGACTGATGCCACAGAAAAAGATATTTTAAAGAAATTGTGAACTTTAGCATTTTTTTATCTAATGGTTAACGCGTTACAAAAAGTTTCATAGAATTCCTCCCGAATGAAGAGAACCTCACAGATTGTACCAAGAAAATTCACCAAATATATTTTATTCGTCATACAAATATCTTAAATACATGGTATTTTGACCAAAATTCTTAAGGGAATCTTTAAGAAAATTAAAACGTTCGAAAACTTTTCCATTAAGGAGTAATAGTTTGCAATGGGGGAGATCTGTTTAAATCTTCGTGTCGCATTTTGGAAGAAATTGCTTGACACTTTTCCAACATTTCATTTTTGAGTTATGCAGTACATACAGATACGCACATAACAAAGAGTACGGATCTTTTTAAAATTCTTTTTTGGGTTCAACGGGGCCTCAAAATATGTATTTCCGGTGAGGTCTCTTCATTCTAACTTTTGGATGGACTATAATACTCCCGCTCTTTACTATAGGCACTAAGTGGAGAAAGTAATGTTTTGCTTTTGGCTGCAATGAATTTACGATAGTCTGGGTTAGCAGCTTTGTTATTCATTACTATTATTATTATTATTATTATTATTATTATTATTATTATTATTATTATTATTATTATTATTATTATTATTATTATTATTATTATTATTATTATTATTATTATTATTATTATTATTATTATTATTATTATTATTATTATTATTATTATTATTATTATTATTATTATTATTATTATTATTATTATTATTATTATTATTATTATTATTATTATTATTATTATTATTATTATTATTATTATTATTATTATTATTATTATTATTATTATTATTATTATTATTATTATTATTATTATTATTATTATTATTATTATTATTATTATTATTATTATTATTATTATTATTATTATTATTATTATTATTATTATTATTATTATTATTATTATTATTATTATTATTATTATTATTATTATTATTATTATTATTATTATTATTATTATTATTATCATCATCATTATTACTATTACTCAATATTGTACATCCATCGTCAGCCTGCCGATTGACATTGCACAAAATGGGAGAACCGTGATCAGGCGTGTTTGCAACAAGAGCTGTGATTCGCCGGCCTCGTGGGTGTGTCACGGGCAGTGGAGCCTGATGTGAGTGCGCAGACGCGGAAGGTATAACTGGTTCCAAAATTGTGATACCGTTACTGACTTTAACATGTTTACATCAAACACCAGCTGGGTGATATATCGATCGTCATTTTGGTTCTTTTTGCTTCGTTAGCATCTTGCTATTTGAGTGTCTAGCCACTCAGGCACCTTGAGGACCTAACAATGTTTCTACCTTACGTATTCGGTTACAGTCCCAAATGTGGTAAGAAATGGTCATCCTGGTGCCTTCTTTTCCTTGATTTCACCAAGCCCTGATCATTCATATTTCAGAGAAGCTAATACGCTTTTTAGATAAAGCTTGAAAGAACTTTGAGTCATATGTTTAGTTCTCTTCCACTTACCTAGTAGCTAGAGGAAGTATTGCATTCCACCCATAAAATTCGACATCCAGATTTCGCCGGAAAAACATACTTTGAAATCCCCTGAATCAAAAATATGTTTAAAAATCTTATGTGCTGCACCCACATGACTTTCTCTAGTCTTGTACTAACCATTCTTACAAACTCGTATTCTTATAGCTTATTCGTGTTAGTTGAGATAAACTTTTGCAGAAATTATCTTATTGCTGATTTCCTTGTAGGTGCACAGGGAATATAGGAATACAGTAGACTTTGAGCGATAGTCAAATATTTTACAGCTTTGAGATTCCGTTCTCCTTGCACGGCTAAGATATAAACAAATTAATAATGATCTTCCACTTGACGAAAGTTTAAGTGTTCCAAAACTCACACAAATAACAAGGAATAACTCCAAAATGGTCCAGTCTATAAAAAAAATGTATTTGGACATAAATGTTTTAGTGAGATCTACATTTTTTTAAGTAAGATTTGATCTATCTTTTGCGGTTTACCCGTCATGCAAAAGTCCTCCAGAGTAAGCAGGACCGCATAGGCTATAGCCAGAAAATTTAAAATATGCATTTCATTATCAATTGTCATAAAAATATGTTAAACACATGGCATTTTAATAAACATCGTTAGAGCCATTTTCGGGAAAATCCAAATTTTCCAGAAGTTTTCCATGTAAAGCGTACATTAGGGTGGATGGTGGAGGAATTTTCTTCAAAATTGTCGTGTTGCATCCTTAAAAGATCTTAAACATAAATACCAACTTTGGTTTTTAACCGTCGTTTCGTGTTTTAGTTATGCTGTCCACAGACTGACAGACACACAACGCGACCGCGCGTGGACCTTTTTCTAAAAATACTTTCTTTTTTGGATCCACGGCGCCTCGAGACATATATTTCCGGTGAAATCTCGACATCGAATTTTTAGGTGGAATACAATACTTCCTCTACTTACTATACGTAGTAGAGAAACTAAAAAAGTCCCGGTGTGTGTCTGCATGTGCGTGTGCCTATAAAAACCACAATTCATAAACTAAAGTTGAATAAATACCAAAAGTAATATTTAGATACAGTATTTTCCATAGAATGTAACCCAAAGATTCAAAAAAAGAAAGAAAAAAGGAAAAGCCTTCACATCCCAAATTAGCATTTATGTATGTATGAGTTCCTTAAAGATGTCTAATGATTTTGATAAACATGCCTATTATGTGTTTGAGATATTTGCATGACAAATAAAATGTTTAATTTTATTTAATTTAAATTTAATACTCATAATTTATTTAATAGATACGTAATTATATTTTTGCAAGTATCATATAGTCTTCCTCTGGAAGGAATTTTGCATTACTTGTATATCGGGTAAATCTAACAAATTGATAGCGACTTATTACACAATAAATAAAAATCTCCAAAACACAACTTTATTTCAAATGGCTTTTTTGTGAAGAAACCATTTCCGAGATATCCATCATTATTCTTATTTTGAATCATTCATTCCTTTCTCAAATTTTGAAATAAGTAACATTACTATTCAGTTGTCATAGAAACAAAGTGGAATTTTAAGGCCAACATATAGTGACCCACTCTTAAACATTTTACTATCGATTCTGTTTTCTATATCCCCCTTGTACCTACAAAAATGTGGAATGAAATTCTTTCCACATACATTTATTTGCATTAAGATGAAGTATAAAGTAAAGTATGTTTTTGTAGGAATAGGTTAGAAGCTTTTTAAAGACAAACGATAGTGGGTAGAGAAACCAGTGTGAATTTTCTGGACTACATCAAATTTGTAGTCCAGAAAATTACTATAAAAATCTAAGCGGTATGGTTTTATCTGCTCGCTTGTACAGTTCATCAAAGAATTCATATTTCGCTACAGAATACGTCCGCAAAATTCGTACTTCAGCTGTTTTCCAATAAATAAAAGTTTGCCTTGAAATCGGGCTTATTATGGACATGATTATAAAATATTTCTTAGGAATTTCTGGCATTCACTACCTGATTGATACTTAGCTGTCCACAGTTGTTATTGATGTAGGTACCTACATTGTAATTCAATGAGAACTACCTCTTCTTACTTATGCAATGTATTGCATGATGTTGCATGCATGTAACAGAGGTGTCAGAATTTATAGCTCGGCACTCTTGTTCGTAGCGGTTGCAAGCAGTGATGTGCGTCGTATGACGCAAGCATTCGTTGGGCGTCGTGCTCGGACTAGACAGGAATGAGCCTAAACAGGGGATGTAAACTCCCCTTTGAAAACAGAGAACCTTCTTTCGCTATGTTTAATGAAACTGTGAATGAACTGAAACATACTGTAGAAGTTTATTGATCAACAATAAATTGCACTTTTAAAATATATTTACTCGAATGTGTGATGATGATGATGAGGATAATAATAATAATAATAATAATAATAATAATAATAATAATAATAATAATAATAATAATAATAATAATAATAATAATAATAATAATAATAATAATAATAATAATAATAATAATAATAATAATAATAATAATAATAATAATAATAATAATAATAATAATAATAATAATAATAATAATAATAATAATAATAATAATAATAATAATAATAATAATAATAATAATAATAATAATATAAATTATGTAACAATAAATCACTACGCCACGGAGTGCTAGGAAATACTAAACGCCGATCTTCCGTGCAAGAAGTATCTCGTATATTGGTTATTCCTTGGCTGACGTCACGTTGGCAGGAAGCGAAGTAAATTTTAGCAATTTCTGAATCCTGATTGTGAAATTTTGTGTAGCAAAAACAGTTTTGAGTTTGTATACCTATGTGAATTTACGTGATTGAGGCCATCATGATGCAAATTAGAGATATTACATATATTTTTTTAAAATTAAATCTGACCTTATATAAAGGTTTGCCATGTGACACAGAATAGCTTTCATGTGTTTGAAATGAATAAATAAAAAGGTTAATAAAAAAACAACAAAAAAACAAAGTTTTTGTTAGTATATGGCACAGTTAAATGATTATTTTATGTTTTAGTACTTTCAAATTTAAATGTTATGGTTTCCATACAAATGATTTCGGCATATTGCCACAGAGTATTTTATTGTCGTTAGGACAATGTCGTCCTGTAGCTGTTTAGGGAGCTTATATTGTTGTCTCCATTACACAAATGATTTTGGTATTGTGCCCCTTGCTCCGAAGAATAGGCCTGTGACCTATAATGGAAGAGTAATTTTGCTACAATATACATATCTACATATATTCCTGGTATTTCTGGAAGAAGGAAGTACTTAACAGACAGAGCTCATATAAATATTTGATTAACCGCTGTAACACATGTTCTCTTGCAACGAATCCAATTAATTACTTTCCCTACTCGTATGGTAAGAAAGGGAAGTATTGTACTCAACCCAAAAATTCCATATCGAGATTTCACTGGTAATATATGTTTTGGATCCTCCTGAAATTTAAAAAATTTAAAAATGGCCGTATTTGTATCCTATGTAAGTGAACAGCATAGGTAACTCGAAAACGAAGTTTAGCGTCTTCCTTTGACGCCGACACGAAGATTTTAAAAAAAGATCCTCCCACCCCAGACCACCCTTTACAGGCACATTTTTATTAGAATACGATATAGCTAAGCTATTTTCATAACAAATGAAATGTATATCTTCAACTTTCTGGAAATGTCCTCAAAAGTACTGTTATTCTGGATGACTTTCGCATAACTGGTATATTCTAAGAGACAAAATCTTACTGCACATGAAATATAGATCTCGTTGAAATACACAATTTATATCAAATATGTATATTTTTTTGCGTGTGAACCATTTCAGCAATACTCCTTATCTTATTTTCTCAAATGGTACGTCTTTGTCCATTTTTTTTTTTTCATTTCTTGGGAATGCAAAGAGAAAGGAGTTACAATTTCAAAGTCATGACATACTGATTAGCTTTAAAAGATTTGACTATCACTTAAATCCTATTGCATTCCCACATTCCTCTTTGGCCCACAAGAAAATTAGCATTAAGATAATTTCTGCAAATGTTTACCCCGATTAACATGCAGTACAGGGATAAGTACGATGTAAGAATAATTTGCACAAGAGTAGAGTAATTCATGTGAGTGCAACACAGATTATGTCACTAGAATGATATGCTAACCATATTATAAGTAATCTACATCTCCGGCGTACACTGGAACGAATAAAAAATGACGTACAAAATAAATTAGCTATACTTACCCCCCCCCTCCTCATAAAATGAGCTGAACATATAGGTTCTGAATGAACGATTTCACGGTCTAGGTCTAATCATTTTTCTTTCCCTCCCTCTAACTTGTTCAGTCATTATTAATGTCATTTAAACAGGTTTAACCTAAAAAAGTGCTGGTTTCCTTTATTCATCCTTTCTTATTTGTATCGGTTTGCTTACCTTATAACAAGGTTTTGTGACAGAACTAATATTCCAATTAATACCTGCAACAACGTCTACTGTCAACAAAATTTAATATTTTATGCTTTTGGAACGTTCTACTGGATTGTTTCTTGGAACTACGAAAATTGATTTATATTGGTCAAAATTTGTTCTTTGTGTAGAGTACCTCCTACTGTAATAATAGTAAAAATTATAATGATAATAATAAAAATAATAAACAATTATTTATCAACTACAGTTCTTTTGGTCTTTGCATCTTTATACTCTTCAGGCTTCATTCATTACATCTATTTCACAATTGGTATTTATTTTGAAAATAAAATACTGAAGACATGGCAGTTAGGTTCATCTAAGATTGAAGAAGCATTGCATTCAACCAATGAGATAACAAAGTCACTCACTGAATTAAAAGCAAGCACTCCAGAACATGTTCTGTATGTGTATGAGCACAATTACGCAAAAGTGAAAGGTCGGATAAGTATAAAAGATAATGCGTATGGCAGGCATTTTTTAAAAATTCAATACAAAGTTTTTAAGAAATACACTTTTCCTTGTCTTTAAAAAATGGTTTGACACGTTGGCGAATAAAATGCACTAATACCTACTTTTTATTTATAGTGTCCTCTTCATTTTTATTGAACCTGTTACTGGGAAACAACACGAAGCAGGCGAAATCTTAGTTCGAAAAATCTGCAAGTCCCGTAAAAGTATGCGGCTTATATTAAACCTTTCATGGCATTAATCAGCTTCTAAATACGTATAAGTTATATTTTAAAATCTTTACGCTCTATGTTTAATCAGTCCACTATGAAATAAGTTACTATTGACTGATGTTTCAACTCGCAGAATGTAGATTATCATTGGATGATCCGTTTAAATGACATTTGTTGAGATCAACAGGAAAATCGATAATAAAATAAATTTGTGGACTATAACCATCGGCTTTGTGGACTATAACTATTGCTTTGAAATCAAATGTTCAAGGTCTAAACCAGAACAAAATCAATACTTTCGCGTCTGCGCACATTTCACAACGCTGCCAGCTGTTTCACTGCTAAGGCGGGGTCCATGTACTTATTGACTCAGGTAAGCATAGAATGTTAAAACAATTTATAAATATTTTAAAGTTAGACAAGTGCTCGAGCATAAGTCGTATGAAACTTGATTATAATGACAATTAACTCGCTCGTTTCATAACATACATATTAATTAATATTACTATAGTTCTGGTTGCCCAATATAGTATTCTGGTTTAACTTTACATGCAGAGTAATTTCCTTCTTGGCAAAATTCAAAATCAAATACCTATAGCACATTCAAATTTCAATTAATTGCACAAGATGGCTGAAGGAACATACAATTGTAAGAGAAAGTGCATATGTGCATTTAGTTGCTCAAATTGGAAACATTGATTCTGAGTTACGATATGTCTTGATTGCCACTCCTGTCGAGTTTAAGAAATTCTGAAGGAACGCTTTCAGCATTGCTTGAGTTTATTAGCAAATGCTGCTCTTTCCTCATCCTTGAAGAAATAAGATCCAATGATGTCATCCGGATAATTGTGCTCTAAATTGTCCACTTTTCAGAGTGAAACTGGGCGTTCATGTACTTCTTCACAAACACGCGCGCGCGCGCGCACACACATACACACACACACAGACATACGCATACACGCACACACAAAATACACATGCTTTTTTTGGATTCATAGGCTCTCAAAACATGTTTCCTGTGGTGGAATACAATACCTATTTCACTTACTCCAAGTAAGTAATAGAGAAAAGGGAAATATCTACTTTTTCAAATGCAGAAAAGAGAATTTTTGGAAAGCATATCATTAAATTACTTCCTGTCTGCATGCGCATTTCAGAATGTTATTTGGTGTGCATAAACGATTGGATTATCCATAGGTACTTCAAGTGTTAAATTTTCTAACAAAAGAAACTTTAGTTATATCCTCTTCTGTTAAGGTTAAGTTAATATTATATATAAAAGTATATTAATGTTTATTAACAGTGCTGATTAATTATTTTTCGCCAGGACAGTATTCGTCCGAAACATATCGGCCTATTGACCCTATTCAGTCTTCAAAGGTTAGTACTTCCCTAGAGCGTAATTAAGAGCAACGCTGTGTTTCTGCTAAAAGTATGCAGCACTTAATTTAATATCCACTATGGAGTATATCATCTCATGAATCCAGCTTTTGCTTTTATCTTACTCATCTGGAATTGATTAGGAATTATTTAGTTGCAAACATAGATATTCTGTAATAAGATCTTGTTAACACCCATTTCATTTTTATTGCATTCTGTACAGAAAATGTCAATTAAAACTACAAAACGTGTTCAAGTATACTTAACTTGAACGTTTAAAAAGTCTAACACGTTTTCTATGCTAAGTATATGTTCTAATGTAACCCAAAATATTTGCATTATTTTATTTTATTTTTTGGGGCATTCCTATTAGCACACCACAGCACATATGGAATCATCTGTTTATCCTTAAATATGCACAATATTTTAATAGTATTTTGTGAAAATTTTGTTCATTTTTTAATTAATAATCACGCTTATTTACAGCACTAACAAGTCTCGAAGCCATTTCAGTATACATTTAAAATGGATTTAGCTTTAGTCTAAACTTCTGCACAAGTTACTTCAATGTGAAATAAATTGAAACGTTATTTGTATGGATTCAATTCTCTATGTCGAATTTGTTGGTCTGGGTGGCTCAGTTGGTTAGGCGCTGACCTGCTGATACCAAGTTCGCCTATACCGATGGTTTTTAAGCCATAGCCCCATGTAAGTAGATTTACTGGCATATAAAACAACTCCTGCGGGACGAAATTCCGGCACACCGGCGTCCTTAATAAGATAAAACAATTCAAATTGTCTCGAATTATTTGTCTAATGCTTTGTAGAAATAAAAACATTTCTCTGCTGTTTAACAATACAAACAATTATAATAGATTCTTATTTTTTTACGAGTATATAATGAAGGCGTGAAAGAAGGAAGCAGGGGATAAGATAGGAATCGAGATTTCATAATCATACGACTTCATTCACTCCATTTAATTTCATATCTATTCTATAAATTATTCATACAATGCTTGTTTTTCTGTCTACTTCCTGTTAATTGCGATAAATATTCATGATAAATACTCAACGCATATTTTATTGTGTACACATGTGCGAACACGAGACTTAGACAGTCAACTGTTTAACAGTACTTAGATTTATAACACCCAGTCTTAACGTGCGAAATGGCTCCACGACAGTGTATGAACCTAGCAGCCGGGTTCAATTCCTTCGACCGTACAATCTGACCTTGAGTTTTTCGAGGGGTTTTCTGGTCGTTAGACGAATATTGCGCCGGTTTGTCATCTGCTATGATTTCCTTTCCATCATTTCCCTTTCATTCCGTTTCCTTTTCATATTTCATCTGTGCTTCTACATTTCGTGACGTACGACGCTACTAGACAGGTGCGCGAATGCTTCCTTGGAGGAAAGAGAACTCTCTGTGGACACTAGAGGGCTGCTTGGTCGACGGGTCGTTCAGCGCCTTCTCTAGGCAGCTCCAGCATGAAACGGGTCTTCGAGCGTGGAACAGATAGGAACTTTCGCGTGTCTCTGTAGTCTGCCTACCTGCAGCCCGTAGCCTCCTACGGCCCTTCACCTTATCCCTTCCTCTTTGGGATGGTAGCTACGTAAGATCTATGTTGGTGGTAGAGGGGGTGGTATTCCCTTCGTTGTATTACACGATGTATGCTGGTCTTGATGCGTCATATCTTCTATTACAAACAAAATAAAGACAGCTTAACTTTTCGAAGAATAACTCGTAAAATGCTAACACGCATGTCAATAACGACAATTGTGGAATTGGTTTATGCAATAAAAGTGCCATTTGGTACAAATTGAATATATTTTATCCATATCTATAATTTCTAGTCATTTTTCGCTTTTCTCATATCGTTTCTCAGTTACTCAAAATTCATTATGAACGATAGTGCGCAGAGAAAGTCTTGTGTATGTAATATATATCTTTATGAGTTTACTTTCTAATTTAGGGGATTTCAAAAGTGTTACTGAATTTCTGATTGAATACAGTATTTCCTCTACTTCGTGTAAGTGGCAGAAAAATTAAGAAGATTTGACTGTGAAAACTTTGCACTATTTAAATGCAATTATTTGTTTACGGAAGTTAAAACGTTTACGCTGGATTTTTCATCTTGCTGACAAGGAACCAATGTCACTCATGAATTTTTAGACAAATATGAAATCTTGTTTATAACACTAGTGCTTCAAGCAGAAATTCTTTATAACGCGCAATTTGTTTTCGCGTAACTTTGGTTTGATTTTAAGTAATGAGTCATTATAAGAAATAGTAAGCCTGTTGGGGAAGCCGAAGAAGTCCATTCACATCACTTACACATGCGCACCACGCTCTCTGTACGTTTTCAATAGGTTCTATACGTTCAGTTATGAAGGCACCCTATATTCCGGAACACGTGGGCGAGTGGTGGCGGGATATCGACTCTACTACTACGCGGGGGTGGTTTATATTTGTGTGACGTAAAGGGAGGGCCAGCAGCTCAACTCTGGCAGTACAGAGAAGGTGACCGACCGGAACCAAACGCCTCTCAGGTATGTAGGTAGCTATTTGCGTGAAGAAGTGATTCGCCGTCCTTGTAAGTGTGTGAATCTCAATTGTTTCAATACAGTCAAAGTAAACTCATAGTGGGGTAGTCAAGTAAACTCACAGTAGGGTTTCGAGGAGTAAAACATGTGATAGAGACGCTGACCTAAAATCAATCTGATTGCGCCACATCTCGACAGAGCCATTTAGACGAAATGTTTGTACATTTAATACAAAATCATGAAATTAGAAACATAGAATTCAAACATAATGCAATTATTAACTGTACTTGCACATTAACCAAATTTTAAGCTCTAAAAAGGGGCGCAGCTATACATATGCTAGATTGTACAAACGTTTGGTCTAAAAGATGGCTTTGCTATTTAATAAATCTACTGGGAAAATAGAATTATTGAAAAAGTTCTTGGATGTATTTATCAGAAAGCTCGCTTACTTTTTTATTCAACCATGCTTTACGTGTACATTTTATAAACAATTTCAGATGCATACCTGTGTGTTAACAATCAAATTTACACCTCTGAATGTTATGAATCCTAACTTTCATTCTCGTATTTTAAACAACACGTTTGTTTGCACTGTCAAGGAAGCTTCACCTATGAAAGTGTATAAAAGCTCACGTATACCTTTTTGGCCACCTATCTGTGGTAGGTAAACGTGTTCCACCCAAAAATTCTACATGAGGATTTTAAATGAAATACAACTTTTGTGGACATCTGAACCCAAAAAGGCAGTTTTAGTAAACGATCCGAGAATGTGCGTATGGATACGCGAGTGCAAGTGCCTGTCTTTGTGTATCTATTTATTAGCTTTTTGTTGTATGGCAATTGCAAGTTTATAAACTATGAAAGTTAATACGAGGTCAGTAGGTCGCAAATATATGAAAGGATTGAAGAATAATGAACTAACATCCGTGCGTTTGTCAATTGCAGTACGAGTTGAGTAAAGAATTGAATTTATATGATCAGAACTATTGCAAAAAATCAATTGGGAAACTAAAATAGCCCAAGTAAAACGGAAACCATATTCTCAGAGTAGGAATCACGATAAGTTGACACTGAAAATTAAACCAATGCTAAATTACGGTGTATTCCATAATGACGGATAATTTGCCTTATAGGGGAAAATGTCTAACGTCAGAAAAAAGGGCAGAGCTAGCCAAAGTAATGAGCAAGAAAAGGGTTTGATCCTATAATTGTCTGCCTCATACAGCAACGCAGATCCGGGATACTGAAATAATTCGTTGTTATGTAATATAATTATTTTTTTAAACATTGCACAGCTCACTTCCCAGACGAAAAGGACGCTTGCATTGATTGTATGCAAACTATACCTAACCACGATTTAAGTCATTAAAAATATTTCGGAAAAATATTGCGTAGCCTAACTCTTAGTTAACTCTTAGTTATCGCCCTTCATTTGTTTATTTGTGACATAACCCAGTTTAAAGACCTTGCCGTAGGCTAGTGCGTGATATTTATTCACTAACCTGTTGCTTGAATTGATGTAGGTAAGTGTATTTTAGGGCAAGTTTGTCGAACAGATATGCAAATAATAAAATCAACGATAGTTAACTGAGATAAAATTAACACAAGAATTTCAGATACTGAAATACTGTGGTGTTGTGTAATATGCAATATCTCATCACCCAGAAATATGATGGTATATAAAAAACAGAACATTCCTTCTTTCTTCACAGTAGACTTTAGAAAGGCGTAGCATTGTTCCGCTCGAAATGTTAGCCAATTTCTTAAGCTTGTAACTTTGAACATTTTAGTATTTTTAAAATTCGACAGATCCACTCCAGGAAATCTCTTGGTGGTAAGTGAATACAAAACAGCGTTTGGAAGTTTTTACGTGTAGTAATCACATGAATTTGTCTACCTGCTAACAGATCATTGTGATTTACGAACTTTTAATATAACATTATTTTTTATGCTTACTATACCATAAAACGAGTGAATCTGCAAAGAAACAGTCTCGATTAGAGAACATCATAAACACTTACGGGAATGGTAAGATATCTAAACAAGTGACATGTAGGTATTTAAGCTAATCACAGTACATACGTTTAGGTGATATTTCAGAAATGAATGCCTCATCCTGGGAGAACATGAGTGAACAACAGCCTTTTTTCCGGAAGTAGTTAATTCCACAACAAATTATTTGATATAACCTGTATATATAAATTTTACATTTTCTCTGCTGTATGTTTTTGTCTAGCTTTTATAGTTTCCCAGTCATATTAAAACTCTCACCATTGCACGGTTACTTTATAAATTACGAAGGATTATTTAATTCATTTCATCTATTTTCCCTTATATTATAAGAAATGTTTGAAGTCTTAATAAATTTCATGAAATTTCAGCATATTCGCGCAACTGGATATAAAATACCGGTGAATGTTGTATTTGTGAGTTCTTTAGTCTTCTTTGGGTAGTCTTCTAAATTCTGGAATTTAAGCATGTCATGTAACAATCTTTTAGTGAGTAAGTTTTAGTTAATTACGGTAAATTAAAATGTAATCGTATACTTTACTTTTAGTCCCATAGTTATTTCATAAAATAATGAATCCATCTGTTCATATAATATAGAAACTCTTGACGATTCTCGGGCTATTAATTTAAATATTCTGTAAATGACGCACAGTCTGTAATCATAGATAAATAATCTCAGTTTTTAGTTATACATATTAGTTGAATAATTCTTTATGTTACGCTGGATGAATTTGCTCCCTTTATGTAATTATTTAATGCGTTAATCGTGAACCTGATTGCATCATATGAAGCAACTGCAGTAACATTTCTTGTAACTTTTTTCGTGTACGCATTTATTTCCGGTGAAATCTTGATATCGTCTTTTTGGGTGGAATACAATATTAACCGTAATCAAGTCCTAAAGAAAACACAAAAGACCATTCTGGTGCTATATGTATATAGTACCAGAATGGTCTATATTGTATTGTATTAAAGCTGGTCACTCACTATAGGAACCTGAATCTGAGTTTAAGCTATTTTGATTCACAAGCATGCTTTTCTGTCTCTTTAAAACACCAT
Organism: Tenodera sinensis; assembly: GCA_030765045.1. Lineage (NCBI taxonomy): Eukaryota > Metazoa > Arthropoda > Insecta > Mantodea > Mantidae > Tenodera > Tenodera sinensis. The sequence goes on along the minus strand of CM060967.1, from coordinate 60,418,872 downwards.
TCTTGTACACACATCCCTGAGACCTCTTCACTACCTATTTCTGGAATGTAAGTAGCTTATCATGATATTGAGCTATTGAGTAATTAAGTTTTCTTTCCTCACATGCTGGACAGAACCATTTTTGGCAATGGACGACAAAGAGGTAAGATCGGGAAACAAGCATACTTCAGCTTTAAGGTGACCTTCAGTCAATAAAGGAGGTCAACCAATGAATGTGCAGAATATGAGGGCGGGCTGTTGGCGACCAGATGGAATTGTAACACGAAATCTGCGATCCGGCAGCTGTGAAGAGTTAGTGAGCTGGGTTGCAAAACTAACTGAAAGTTTAATTATGGTTACCCTGGACGTGAATTAGTCCAGTATTTTGAAGCGATTACTCGAACCATAAATTCTGTAGTGTCTATGTTGTTAAACATTTTATATCATGCTCTAAGCGCATGATACACATCAAACTTTTTGTATACACTAAAAGAAAATGCTTCATGTAAGGCATGAATTAATTTTTTAATAAAATGAGGTTAGTAATACATTGACTTATGACCAAGAAACACTACTTTATATTTACACCTTTTAGAACTATTCTGCTTTCTTTGTCAAACTTCCCAGGCTGGAGCAATTGGAAAATCATATGAGACTGTAGCTTAAATAATCTCTCTTTTCTGTTAACAATTTGAAGAAAAATTAATAAAATATTTGAAGCCTGTTGAAAATTTTGAACGCAACAAAGTTTAAGAAAAATTTGATACGGTAAAAGGCCTTTTAAATTCGAGCTGGTGCACACCAACTTGTGCAATTTAAGTGTGAACAATGCTAAAGACTCACATAAAAATGATTATTAAAGCTGAAATACCAGGTGGCCCACTTCATCCGGCATTGGGGTAAGTAGATAACGCTTCGTGTGTTAAAAGACTTGCAGAAGGCACCGGGATAAATCCAATCATAGTGACGGCAGTAGCGTGGGTGAACTTTATTCTGCCTGTAAGAGAAGATGAGCGAGATTTACCCCGTTGCGTTGTGCAACTCTTTTAACGCACGAAGGGTTATCTACTTATCCCAATGCCGGATGAAGTGGGCCATCTGGTATATACCATTTCTTACGGTTTAACACAAAAGCTTTTTTTAAAATAGCCGAGTTTTATGAATCAATTTCTTTAAATTACACACAAAATTATTTTCTAAATAGTTTATTAATATTGGATTTCATATATCTTAGAGCACTTCTTCACAATTACTGAGGAATTTATCATTACCAGATCAGTTCTTACCTTCTTCCTTGCAGAATGATTCAGTGATGAGAATCATATTTGTATTTCCTAAAGTTCTTCATAAAAAGTCCCTGCTAGCAAGGAACGCCTTCAAGTGAACAAAAAGGTGGACATTACTTTGAGCCAAATCGGGGTGTAGGATGGAAGTTCTATGAATTGCTGTTTTTCAGTTTGTTTTGGAATAATCTTAACATCCATTCTACAGCCCTAACTTGTCACAAAGTTCTTTTATTTGTTTTCGTTTTTTCCCCCCGTTCATTTGCAGAGCTTCTTTGATTGACGCATTTTGACCACAAAGATCGCAAAGAAATACAGACTTGGCTTTAATCATTGGCATGGTCTACGATGAAAAGATAAAAAAAATGTATACCTTGTTATACAATTGTTTCAATAATTGAGGTGCTTAGTGGCGGCGGTAAAATGAGAATATCAATACTTTTTTTTTTTAATTTTAGTACTTAATTCAAAAAGGTACATTAAATGGAAATCTCAAAAATATTACAGTCATCTTGTGGTGATAACATAAAATGCTTATGAAAATAAATTTTAGTTTTAGTTTATCTCTGATTTTTGAGTCAAATTAATGCACAGATTAGAAAAATGTAAACTCAGAGGAAATCATTCAAGTATGGTCCTTGTTAAGTCCTCTGGATGAATCAAACAGCCTAATGAAGCTGTAAAGTGTTACTCAAGAGTTGCATTGCCTAAGTTATTACGGAATGTAAAACGGTGCTGACATAAAATGTGTTTTCGTTTTACAAAACATCGAATATGATCGCTATAGGTGATCTGCAGGAGGAATCTCCTAGCAGTCATTACCAATAAAAATTTTAAGGCATATTAACATTTTTTGCTTAGTTTCTTCTTTAAACACTAATTCAGTTTTACTTAAATCTAGAACTAAGTTACTTTCACCCCAAAACTTAGGTAGTTACATTCCGCAAAGTATTGTCCCTGTTGTATTGTTCAGGCATAACACACCAGTGTCTTGCCGTCTGATTTGTTTTCTGAAGTAAATCCATCATTAGAGCTAAATGTGAGTTTAGTGTATCAAATGCATGTCATATTAAATACAAAACCGCTACAACAATAGTAAATCTATAGTGCTAGAGATACCCAAAAAATGTATATTTGTTGCTAAAAATATTGAACTTCCATCATCAGAACGGGGTGAGGTTTAAAGGCTGAGACAAGTAGAGTAGGGATTAAAGGAAGCGCTGTCTTTCTGTATTTTCAGTTTTTCTTTGTCGGATGATGACAACCGTATCGTTCCCTCGCCTGCGAAATTGCAAAACAAACTTGATTGTTAATATTTCGAGAAATTTAATAATGCTATGTGCAGTGTGAGACTATTATGAAGCAAAGATACTTAATGGCAATATCCAAGTGATTACATGAAGATAAACAGTTACATGACAATACATTTAATAGTTATTTCGGTCAACAGACATGCCTTTATAAATATGGAGGAAAGGATTCATTTGACATATTCGTTTATATCATTTTGGCTCTCACAGTACGGATTTGCTAAACAAATATCTTGATGCTGCTCTTGACACATTATCCAGAGAAGTTGTGGCATGTTGTTCATTTGTTTCTTTCTTCCTTTTTCCCCCACTCCTAATCTAACTTTTACATTCTTGATGCACGCTGCCATAGAAGAAACAGGATGAAGCGGCTCCAGAGCTGCCAAAGAAGGTAAGAGCCTGAGATTCTTTGACTAATGCTGTTCGTTACAGGATCACCTTGTTAAAATAGTCACATAAGGTATAATTGGTATTATCTGACATTCCTGAGGACACTAAACTAAAAATAAAAGTGAAGTTGGTTTGCTCTCATACCAGAAGCAATCTTTTGTAATGTGTTGGTGTTTTCATAGAAAATTTAAGGGCTGATCAAATGAAACTGAGATTCGCTTCTGTAATGGCTTATGGTCTGGAATGCATTGCACGTGCAGAAGTAAGAATGATGTATTACTGACATACTAACTGCATATTTGCCTTCGCAGTTAAAGCTAATGTTCCAGAGGTTCACTAGCTGATGTATGAGTTCCCTCCAAAAACCAGCATGGTTGGTTGTCAGATCATTCCTCAAGGGTGCTTAGAATCTCATCGCTTAAGAAAGGCGTCCATTGGGAATCTTTTTCCATGCCCCTTAAATGAAATAAATAATTCTTCAAATGGGGCGTTAGTGATTATAAATATAGCCTGTTGCAGTCGGTTAAGTGTTGTAATAATTTGTTCCATCTATTAATTCCATTCTCGGGCATTCAACTCAAGATAAGATGTTAATATTAATACAAAAAGCTCAGTTTTTAATAATGTGTGTTATGCAGTAATCTTCTCATACACCTACAACTACACATTTGCAGCTGGAGTTTGAGGAAATTACACTTTTGCAGTGGTTCGCTCTCTCTCTCTCTGTTTAGTTCTTTCTGAGTTTTTGCCAATAATGCTATGTCATCTGCCTAAGATTTTTGAGCTTTTTTACCATTTAGTTAATGCCATATTCTTTCCTGTTACATTCTAGTTTCCTAAATATCATTTCTAGAACACAAGTAAGTAATTTGGGGAGACTGAATTTCCTTGTTTCACCCTTATAGCCTGTAAATCTTGAACGTTTCTCCTTCCATCTCTGTTCTTAATTTAGCTTTACTGTTATTATAGGTTTTTCCTATTAGAATAATATGTACCTTGTATGTATGCCTATTAATCAATATCAATCAATATGAATCAATATTACCGTATATATTTTAATTCCATTATCAGTAACAAAGAATTACAATAATTAATTGTTCTTTGACATAAGGATTTGTGTAGGACAAGGATTGAGAGACAGAATCAGAATGAAAAGTGCGATGCCACAGCCGAGATTTAAACCACGATCTGTCGGTACCCATTCGGTTGCTTTGACCAACTAAGATCGAGGTATTATGGTTCACTGGAAGAATGTGAGTCAGTTCGAGAATTTAATATCATGCCGGCATGTTGCCACGGTTGGTTAGAGTAACAGGACGAAACCGGAAGATCCGTGGTTGAAATTCCGGCTCTCTGATTCAATGAATTATAAATCAATAATATTGAAGCTATTATGCTAATTTAGCCATATTAATTCAATATTTAGGGTAAATTTGAGTTTTCTCAAATTAATTCCTGTTTCATCCCGAAGGCATAGTGGTCACAGGGTAAATCGGGGCCACAAAAGACATGGTGGAGGACCTCTCATCAAAGCACTATATAAATATGGCACACATTAGACATATACGGGCAGGCGTCGACGCGAATTCCTCATACCTTTCATATTCTTTACAACCTTCAGATCCACTAGTCCCTTCTGTGATAGCAAATCTAAGTGGTTAGAAAAATCTATGACATTTCTGTTTCCAACTCCTTTACCTGTGCACGTTTCAGCTGCACATATAGCGCCTTCCGTCGAGAAATTGCTAATTGTTATACGGAGACATCTACAGACTGCCTCGAGCAAAAGTGCTCGTACGCAAATCTCAGTTTCATTTAGATCAGGCATGTCAAACATCACTCCCAGGGTGTGAAGAGAGGAGTCCACCCCTCCTTAACTGCAGTAGCACGCGCTAGTAGAACCGGTTTTCGCTTTGTTTTTCTCGTTCTCCGATTTGAAGGGTGGGAAAATAGGGGAATATTTTCACACCTGGTGAGTGCTGTTTGACACGCCTGATTTAGATAAATCCTATAGTTGTAGTTAAATTGTACATTTATAATTTTAAAAAGCTCATTATAAATCTCTGAGACCTCTTAGAAGACTAAGTATACATAGTTGAGCTTTTTAACTATAAGTGTTATTGAATGACATCTAACTTAATAAAGCTTATCCACAGAACAGATCTCATTTGTTTATTCATAAAGGTTTTTGCCTGCTGCCGATACTTGGGCCTGCCTTAAATGTTACAGTTTTCACTCGTTTACAGCTATTGTCGACATGTTTGTAGTATTTTTGTGGTTTTTTTAAACCCATACAATGACTACCTGTGGATCACCGAGAATAGCTTTATTAGAGACGAATTAAGAAACTGAGTTTCTTCTTTTATTACACACGTGCACATGCACACACACACGCATTCACACTTGGACATACGCCGTAAGTACCACACAAGCGCACCCGCGCGCACGGACACACGCGCGCGCGTACACACACACACACACACACACATACACACACACACACACACACACACACACACACACACTGCACGATTTACTTTATGTACATTATTTTACACTTTGTACACTTTTCGCGGTTTTTCTGTGAGGCAGCGTGAAACTCGTGGTGTCCCAGGTTGCTAGGGCCAGCGTGTACGAGCACGCAGAATTGGCGAGCCGTGGCTGTTCTATGAAATGTTATTTATCGTATGTTTGTGTTGTTTCTGCTCGCCTTTTGACAATGTTTTACATTGCGGGATCGTGGTGTCTCTTAATGCGCTCCCATATGGACGAGGCTTTTCTCAACACTGCCTCTTGGATAGTTGGTAGGTTGGTTTCTTAGTGTAGGATACGGTTGGAGGTGCGGAAGGGAGCGGAGCGGATTTTACTGAGGGAAAATTTCGGATGGTTTGGATTTGTTTAAAGGCGGTGGTGGCGGAATTCGCACAGTCTACACAGGAGCACCGAAAGAAAGATTTGTACACAGTAAGTTTTGATTTTAAGTTCATCTGTTTGCTGCGGAAAATGGGGGCGCTTAATTTTAATCGCTGCCTGGGTTTATTGGTGGTAGTTTTAGGTGGGTGGACCAGTAGATTGTGCGGTTCATGATGACGCCTAGGCATTTGACTTGTTGACGGCAGTGCAGTATTTGACCACTGACCGTTAGGTCCATTGCCAAGGTGTGATGCCACTTTGAATAAATCGATGAGCTGGCATTTGTTTGGGTTAATTTTGATTTTCCAACCATGGAGACATGAGAAGAAACGGTCCATACCGCTGCATTTCTGCAAGGTCGAAGTGAGGATTTTTGTGGTGGTTATAAATTGCAGTATCGTTGGCATACATGGCAACTTTGCATCTGGCGTCGACGGGAAAGTCGTTAGTGAAAATCTTTGAAAATTAAGCCGTTAAATGTAGTTAGGTGTAACAGAGCATTGGGGAGGTCCCGAGTTCAAATACAGTGGGCCGACAATCTGACTGGTGTTTTTTCGTGGTGACGCCAAGGTAAATGCCGGATTGGGTATTTAATACTACGGCCCAAAGTTTCACCTTAAGTCTAAACAATAGTATAAATGAAAAATATAGGGTAATAGAGAACGTTGTAACATCTATCCACAGGTAACGTAAGTCGACAGACTGGGTGTCACTCTAGTGCCATCTGTCTTCACAGAGGCACAGGTGTAGTTGCCCTGCGCTGGTTCCTCTGTGGGCGCGTGACAAACCAGGATGGTATGGATAGGAATGACGCCTTGAAGGCTAACTGCCCGCCACACACCCTTCTATGAGTATTTTCTAACAGATCCGTCGCGATATGACTACGTAGTTAAAGCGACGAAGAATAGAGAGGGAAAAATATATAACATAATAATTTAGCGTCTTAGAACGTGCTTATTTCGTAGATTAAATCACTCTATTGTAATCTATACACTACAAAATCATAGTAAATTTTATATAAACATTGGAGTGTAAACCGGTTATTGTTTAAAAAGGAGATAAAACGTAGCTTCTAAACTGCTAGTTAATGTACGTATACCAAATTTGTTGTCCTCAGGAATACAAGGTGTGTTAGAGATTTGACTTCCCATATTATAACGTGTCCTTTTGTGTGAAGTGCAGTCTAAAATTCTGTTAAAGCCTGTTAGTTCGTAATATTAACTATAAATATGTGCATTTACAAACAAGTTTTGTTTAGTTCAATGCTAATTGCTTTCAAATCACTCTGTTTGACGGAACATTGTAAACGATATGCATGAATGATTTTAACGAAGCTTTGGCTTTTTCGATGTTAAATAAATATTCTTCACTCACATATTTTAAATAAGTAAAATAAGGACTGTTTCAGTGTTAGGCTTGTAACGTAGTTTATAGCTCTTTCTTCTGATACTTTCAACTTACTCAGGTTTGCGTGGATGTGAATACTTCTCTTGCCTAATATTTCATTGTATATTTGAAACTAACCATAGAATTACTGTTTCTTTACTGCTGCTATTACACAGCAGTCTCCTGATGATCGACCAGAGACTTTCGTGGCAGCTATTCCTGCCCAGACTAAGGTAAATTTGTTTAATATTATTGAATTTACTATGTAGTTGACGAGCTGTAATAATAAATAAATGAGGTTGTAACAGACACCTTCTGAATATTTCTCAAAGCATGTCATTTACTTGCTTGAAAATTGTTGCAAATAATTGAATATCACGAATTAGATTGTCTTATATCTAATTTTATATGTTTTATTATTTACAAGCTGATGCTCCATTACTATGGAATAATACTATGTGCTAATTTTGTTACATTGTGTTTTACACAAGTGACTTCAACTCTCTAATTTTGGATATGAAGCTGAAGTAAATACAGGAAACAGAATAAAGTCAATGTTGTACTATTCCATGATCCATTTTCTCTTTATTTTAAACAGAACGTTTAATTCTCCAAAATATGTTTAGATCATAGCAGTACTTTGACGAATCCTCTTACAATTATTTTCTAAGATCTATTTTAGAAGACTGTATAATTACACAAAAACAAGATAGTATACTTAAAACAAGTCGGTTGGGTCATTTTCGGTAAACCAGATACTGGAAATTGGTAATGTTCATTTAGGGTTCACACTCTAATGGCATTGCAGCACACTAGGCTTTGGAATTACTTCCAAGAAGAAAAGGCATTTTATGACGTCGCGTGATAGAACGACGTTTACTTTACATATAATTATATAATCAAAGTTAAATTTTGCCAGACACATTTACGAGGATGTGATATTTCAGTTCTTATTTTTCGTTTCCATTTAGTATATGCTTACTGAATACTTTTACGAACAACTAATGATTAAAGAGGTAAGAAAAATTAATTTAACGACTATAACATCTTTGCTGTTTTCTCTGGTTAGTAGCGTGAACTTGTAAATATAAAGCACTTGTTTTATCCTTTTTCAATATCGTAGTGTCACACTGGTCATGAAACTTTGAACACCGCTAAGGTCATTGTCGCCTCGCCGTGCCATGTATTGCTGAAACGCAGCGTCCAGTGATTGTGGACCCTATAGTATCACAGTCCATTACTATTATACAAATGGAGTTTTAAGTAGCCCTAAATGCATCAGGTGGCCGACTGACGCCGGCTGGAAAGCAAATATAGACAACCAGTATAATTATACGTTCTGATGCTCTCTTTTAGAGGAGGATTCTGTTTTCTATGATAAAGTGGCAATGTAATATGATTGGCACTAGTTCAGATAAAATCAATAAAGGAAACTCATTACACCTTTAAATTTGGCAGTTGGTTTAGCATAGTTTGCAAAGGAAACATTTAACTCAGCTACACGATTATACCTGCACTGTTGAACAGAGTTGTTTAATCTCTTATATGTAATAACATACATTTTGATTAAATCGTGGAATTGTATTTTCAGTGGAAAGTTACCTTAAAATGTAAAACCTTGTAATGATTATATTAGATTTAGTATACACATTTATTTGTTCTTCAAAATCTAAAAGTTTTCATACATGCCTAATGATATAAAATGCAACTCAAGGGCCAAGTAGAGAATAATTTTAAAATGAAACAATATTAAATGCATTTAAACACTGTTGTCATCATAAGGTCATAATTTTAATAAATATTCTTTCACGAGTTTCCTACATTTTTCTATTATTTGTTTAATATTTTCAGGTAAATTGTTCAACAATTTTAAACCATGGACAAATGATGTTGCGTGTTACATACTGTTGCAATTTCTTGTATTATAATTGTGACATTCCCCACCAGAATTGTAGTCAGTGATATCACTATTTAAAAACTCAATTATCATAGAGCCAAGATTTTAAAATGTTTAAAATAGTTTCAACCGAACTTCTAAATGCTACTTTAAAATACAATACAAAATGCGTTTTTGAATTACGAATATATTTTGATTAGGATACGGGCTACGTAAAAGAAAATAGCTCAATCTTGATTCTAAATAAGCATAATAAAAAGATAATGTTCACGAATTCAAAATTCTGCGGCATGTTCTTTATTGGTCACCAATCACATTTAGTTTAGAAATTAGGCCAGTCCATTATCTGCTATTACAGGATAGGAAATACCTGCATCTAAATTAAATACATAGATGTGCATAGAGTAAATTTATATGAAGGTAACACTATAAAAATAGATTTAAGCTCTTTGAATTAGCCTTGACAAAGGTGTAATGGGATTTCCACCAAGGTTAAGGTCAAACAACTTCTTTGAAAAGGTGTTTGCTACTATGAAGTTGCGTCTTCAATAAAACAAATTGTGCGTTATTTTGATGTTTCTAGAATTCCTCTTGATTGTTACTTCTAGGTGCAACTTAACTTAGAGTGCATTATTCTTATCTGACTACAGTATTGAATTGATGTAATTCCTTTAGTACATGTGTTATTCAAGTGCTGATATGTTTACATCCGCAGATTCCCAAGGACGATCATTACGTAAGTCAGTCTTTGGATATTTCTTGTTCACTTTTTAGTTTAGAACTTAAATGTTAAGGCAGCTGATGATTTTGCAGTTTCCAGCATGGATCAAATGCACCATTGCACTATTCGTTCACTTAGCTGGAACCATACAAAATATTCCAATTAGATTATGTAGCACATGCACTGTTATGTATAATAAGTGTCAGATGAGAACACGACACAGTGGCGTAATAAAATGCAATTATAAAGCAGACACCCCTTCTTAATTTATAATTCCCGATTTACTTACCTGTTACTATTTGTAGATATAAAACAAGTATGCCACACATTATGTCAAACTTAACTCATTATACAATGAATGCGTCTATCAGTGAAGCTAAATTAATTTGTAAAACACAGAATGAAGCAAAACTAGCATTAATTAGTTCGGCACTTACATTTTAATAAAAAGGTTCGGAAACGTCACTGTTTTCATCACTGGCATTATCAGTTATATTTATTATTTAATCATAGACAAAAACTCCTATTTCTTTAAAACTACAATGCAATTATTAATTTATTACTTAGTACTGGATCTATAGTAAGGAAGAAATTGCCTTATAATTCACTTACGCTTGTTTTAGTCAGCTGTTGCAAGCTCGTCTTCAGCTGACCTGAGACTTTGCCTTCTTGAAATTATTGATCCATAACAGAGGCGAATCCAAGATTTCTATACGGAGGGGCTAATGTGTTTTGAAAAATAGTTTAACAATTATCAAAATGCGGGCACTAATAGACAGTTTGCATTAAAATGTTCAAATGTCATACAAATGATCCACGATTTATCCCTTAAATGCAACGATTAATTTAAAGTTTGAGAAAACTTATCTCTCTATTTTTTCTGCAGTTATATGTCGCCTTTTACTTCTAGGTCATATCAGTGACTTTTCCTTTGGAATAGTTCCTCATCGGCAATGATGTTCATTCATTTACTATTTGCATAACTGGGTTTGCTTACGTTGGGTTTTGCTTTTAAACATTAAATTCACACACCCACACACACACACACACACACACACACACACACACACACAGACACACACACACACACACACACACACACACACACACACACACACACCTCACTTATACCTCAGACTTCAGCAGAACCCGGGACCTCTCGATTTAGAAGCTAGCAGGCTAACAAACAGACCACATTGCAGTCATTTTGAAAGGTTATGAAACTATTTATTGTCTAAAGGTGCTTTTTTAACGTGATACATATTTTAGTAGTTTCTTGCTCAATTTACTATGTTTATGATTCTCGTTGCTAGAAAGCTTAATCTTATTCGGAAGTTGTTCAATAGTATATGTAAAGCATATTTGATTTGCCATATCTGTTTCTTTCCTTTAACCTTGAAACAGTAGAATAACCTTTGATATATAGTCTACCATTATGATAAATTCACTCATTGACTATGAACGAATAGAGACATAAAAAAAGTGTTAATTTTCTAATGTCTTTCTATAACTGTGAGTGTGTGTGGGGCGCGGGGGGGGGGGGGTGAGGGAGCTGTAGCCCCTCTTAGTCCCTCTCTGAGACCACCTATGGTCCACAAGATAGCTCTTAAAGTAATATCTGTCAATCACAAAGTAATTTCTCCTTTAGTTTAGATACGTTTAAAATGAGTATGTTTTTACTCACTTATTCGTAGCGTTTCCAAGTTCACTATTCTATGGCTTTTAAGCTCCGCTATGATGTTGTTATATATTTCAAAAAGGCTCCATTGTTCATTGATACAGATACATACTAAACCACATCTGAAATTACTTTTGCACGTCTTTCACTGAAAGAAAGGTAGCAGAACTTGATAATTATGCCTCTCTGAGGATCATATCTAGCCAGTGTTTTCAATAGTGATGCAGTGTTTAACTCTGCAGTGAAATGAAGACTTTTAGAGCAGTAACAAATGTTAATTATGGTATATTACATGTACCTAACTCTGAGCTAAATGAAGACTTTTAAGATACGAGAGCGACACTGAAAAATTTTAGAATGCCTTATTCTAAAAACAAATTAAGTTTGTCCTAATGTTTTGCGAGTTGATTGCTCTATAATTTGTTAAAGTTGCTCTAATAGTTTATTAATTATCACCATTTAAATATTTTATATTCACCCAAAAATGAATTTCACTAGAGAACATTTCCAGGCTATGATTTTTTACGATTTTAAATCGTCATTACGCCTAAATAATGTGAAGATCGGCTTAGAAATGCATTTTAAGAAGAAGCCCAATGAAGAACGCCCAACAACTGCTTTTACTGATGAAAATGTTGCCGCTGTTCGAGCAATGCTTGAAGATCTACGGACATCTTATGAATTTATTCGGGCAACATTGGGCATGAGTATGAGTCAAATCCCAAACACTTTACATCAACAGTTCTCCTATTGGATTTCACCTACACTGACACCCGATCAAAAACAATAACGCATTGATTGGTGCAGAACTGCATTGGAAAAATTCCAGGGCTGTAAATGTTTCAAATATCCTTACTGGTGATGAATCTTGGATTTATTGTTATGGCCCTGAAAAGAAAAGTCAATAGGTTCAACGGGTCTTTCTAAAAGAAGCTAAGCCTACGAAAGTCCGACGAATTCGCAGTGCTTGGGTAAGAAGATGGCTGCTAGTTTTTTTTCTAAAGCGCCCCATATTGCTACTATAGCATTAGAAGATAGACGTAGGTTACTACCGATTGATGCACAAATATCTGTTTAGCGAATTATCTTTTTTAAAAAATTTCTAAAAAATGCTCAAAAGGAAAAAATACGTTTACATTGTGACAACGCATCCTCTTTTACATGAAAATTAATAACTGAGAGTCTGGATGCCCTAAATGTTAACACCATGGACCTTCCGTTATAAAGTCCTGACCTACCACATGGTGATTTCTTTTAGTTCCCAAAAATTAAAAATAAAATGCGTGGAATCACCTTTCCTCGTCAGTTAAGCAGCGGAACATTATAAAAACCTGGTTTCCGAAGTGTCTAATGGAAGACCAGTATCATTGTTTTAAGGACTGTTTAATCGAATGAAAAAATCTATTGATGTTGAAGGACTATATTTTGAAAAGCAAAATCATTTAAAATTTTTAAAACTAATCCTTGTTTGATTTTCTAAAATGTTCAGTGTCGTGCTCGTATGATTCCTAACAGCATACCTACCTGTTACTTCTGTGAATGACAGGTAAGAAGATAAAGAGCGCTGAGAAATACGTAATATTCCCAGACTATGGAAATTCCAGCCATGAAAATTTGAAAACAACAGCCCAGATTACGAGAGTTTGTTAATCCGACCCTTTAATTTGATCTTTAATCTCATTAATAAACTTAGCGTTAGTTTAATTGGAAAATTGCTTTCCTGAAAAGCATTTATCGGAAATATTATACAGAGTTTAAAACTCCCTGAATGTATGTCTTTCACTGAGGCTTCTGTGCTTATGAGAAGGGGCCCACCTGCAATGCGCAGATACTATATGCCCCTGGAGTACCGGACATTTTCGCGCTTAAAGTGAACAGGAATCTAATACATGATAGCTCGGAATGACTGGCAAACCGAAAATCTAAGACCATCCCGAATTGATTAAATTAATACTAATGAATGTATTCTTTGTTCTTTTAATTTAATGTTTAGAAATCAATCAAAAAATTTATTTAGCACAAGAACGGCATAAGAACAATTAACCAAAAACGCAGAATTAGGAACGCCAGATCGATGTTACATCTTCAGGATGATTCCATTTCTGAAATGTTTAACTTGTCAATTTCAAATTCTGATCTGACCGTGATAATCAATACAAATGCTGCGGTTTTGTTGTCTAGTTTTATAGTTGTCAATTTTGTATTGTATCATTGTGCTGCTCGTAGTAACTACTAGACATTTGTTACTCAGTATTTGATTTTAGTCTATAAGAACAACCTGTTGGCATCTGATTTGCGTTTTAATAAATATTGAGCAGTTTTTCCATAATAACATGAAATATCAATAAAAGAGTGTGTCCGTAAAGTGCAGTTTTTGACCAGTAAAGCAACGAAACATTATAGAAAAGAGAAACCATCAAATTGAAGTAAAACTATCAAGTGTGCAGTTCTGTTCAGTGCAGTTCGGTGTGGCTGTCATTTGCTCAGCTTAGGAATGTTACTCAGTGTAGCACGTGGATTTTCATAAGCCCATATCCTAACATTAATACCATGAACACATAGAACGTAACCTCATCGTTAAACAGCAATCATTGTCGATTTCTATAAGCAGCTGTATTGTAAAATCAAATCGTTTGGGTCTACGATAATGTGTAACAACTGGCGACGTTTCTTTAAAACTTTGTTACGCCCTTCCCGTACAGTTTACCCAGGCTCGTGGCTAGCCAACATTTTTGTTGCAATTTCTTTCAGCTGCTTATCCCACTGGTTAAAGTGGCGGTGACGTATATGCGAGGTCATTAAAAAACAACAAGTCTCAGAACAAACTGAACTTTCCTTTCCGCTGTCCACATCTTGTGTAAAATGGCATGATTTGCTTTATTGTTGTGTTAGTCATTACTTGCTCGCGCACAAAAGTGAAAATTATGCTAGATACATTCTTTGAGATAACTTTCAGTGTAGCGCATGTTTCATCCTTTGGTTTTGTTTTGTTTAGCGACTATAGAAGTTCTAACTCCACCATAACTTTACGGACATGCCGTTATTTGTTCTAAAGAAAACATTTAATTGCTTGATCCCTTTTTCAATATAAGCAAAAAGTTCAAATTAACTTTTAATTCACTTAGGAATAATTCAGAAATACTGCATGAAAATTGCCTTGTAAGGAGCATTTGAGTATCACAAACTGCCGAAAAATACTTGCTAAAAGTATTTAAATTTTCAAACATGTGACAAACCCTTTAACTGGAGCTCTTTAATAGATGAATTACACTTCAAAATACTAAGCTTATGATGATATAATAAAAACAACAACAACAACAACAATAATAATAATAATAATAATAATAATAATAATAATAATAATAATAATAATAATAATAATAATAATAATAATAATAATAATAATAATAATAATAATAATAATAATAATAATAATAAGAAGAAGAAGAAGAAGAAGAAGAAGAAGAAGAAGAAGAAATATACAGCTAGTTCATTTGTAATGTAATTACTCATTTCTCATTTATATTCAAGTTTAACTCTCAAGCACCTCTTAGAATTCAAGAAAATCGAGCCCTTAGGCACTCCACAACAATGCAAAATATGTTACTTTACATTATTTTTAAATAATAATCAAGGAGTTAATTTATATACTTATTTGAAGTGTTACATTAACCCTCTAATAGCATCTTTTATGGTTTTTCTATTGCAATATGCATTAGCAGATTGTATATATCAGAATTTAGGTATTAACTTGTACAATCTTGGACACAAAGTGCTACCGTGATTAAACCCACAACTGTGGTACTTTAGGTTCCCACAAACATAAGTTAACTAACATAGTATGGTATTACATTTGCGTGAATAGGTTATAAAAGTCATTTTTATTTTCGAAATTCAATAAATTATGGTTATATATTTGATGGATGTTAATAATCTGGTAATTTTTCGTAGTCTCTTATTCAGTAAGAGAATACTAAAACAACGAAAACACAATATAAACCTAGAGAGAATGAAGATAAAATGTATATGACAAATAAAACATTTGCATTATATTATTATTATTATTATTATTATTATTATTATTATTATTATTATTATTATTATTATTATTATTATTATTATTATTATTATTATTATTATTATTATTATTATTATTATTATTATTATTATTATTATTATTATTATTATTATTATTATTATTATTATTAATGTTTTCTAAATAAAACGTAAGCTACACTCGCCCTAATGTTAGCTTTATTTCCAGGGAAACGCTTTACTCCTTCCGTTCCATGTACGGTAATAAAAATGTACCACAAGCACGAAACTCATTTCCAGGTGACATAAAACGAGTCATAACTATCACTTTCCATTAACTATTTTAGCAGAGAA